>VWZQ01005212.1:53685-97958 GCA_013397015.1 Myiagra hebetior | reverse complement strand
AAAAAAAAAAAAAGGATGCATGACACTGCTTAACTAACTAATCGGAGCTGAGCCAATCCATTTTCCTGCAGGCCAGTCAGTGTACCATGAGCACGCAGAATCTCGCCCTTCATTGGCTTCATGTCCATTTTATGGACCAGCGAGTCTATTAAGATCTTGGTGAGTGGCCCTATCTGAGGGCAGGGCTCTCTCCCTGTCTGCCCATAGACTACCAGAAACTGATCAGCCGTGTTATATCAATAACGTTCTCACACCAGGTTGTGTAAATTGATCTTTTACAATTTCTCTCGGTGACAGTCTCTGTAACCAACAAGATAAATCATTCCTCCTGTGGCTTTTTTATTGATTGCTGAGACCTGTATAAAAATTACACTGCTCAAGCTGTGAAGTGAACATCCTCATAAAAGAAGACCTTCTATTTACAATCAAAATACGTTTGGTCCAGATCAAGCACAGATTTACTATCCCAATACCATAAGAGACCAGAATTAACTGAGATTCAAAGCACCAACAAAGTAACCCACATAAACTTTTAAAATGTGAATGGTGCACTACAGCATCAAGAAAAAAAGAAAAGAAAACAAACAAAACCCAAACTTGCAAGGTTATAAAGTCCTGTTGAAGTAAAGGCAGTTGTAATAGCAAACCATCTGTTTAAAACAATGATGCAGAAGAAGCAACACAATCAGCCAGCTCTTTTTTTTTAATTGCTTGTACAAACAGTAACACAAATTGCTTTCCGATATCCTTTTAGCATCCATGCAAATATATATTTATTTAAATGGAATGGTAAGGCTTGAAGGCTTCTTACCTTTTCAGAAAAGAAATAATCTACAATTTTGGAAGATCTGGCAGCTGTAATATCATTCTAGGGAAATTTATTTAAGCTGCTGTATAGTATTGGCTTTACTGTTTCATTAAAGTAAATAGTCTAATGATGTCTGACAGAGGCAATCAAATAAGTTCACAGTTTTTAGGCAGCATCAACTCTATAATGAATATATTCCTTCCACTTTATTCCATCATTTTAACTCTGGTAAAATAGTCTCTAATTTCTGTTGTTTGAATTATTTAAAGCTTATGCTAATATTGTTTAGAGACACAGTCTACAAGGGTGTCTTTTGAAACAGGTGGACTTAAACTGAGCAAAACCACTAAATGTTAAATCATCAAGCATGATGAAAGAACTAGCAAGTGATTTAGATGGCTGAAAACCAGATGTGAAATACCAATTCCATTGTCTTACTGACTCAGTCAATATTTTTTGGATAGGACACTTGTGAGCCAATTCCTCAATTTACCCACCTGTAAAAAGTTATTATAGTAACTAGAAGAAATGTGTCATTTCTGTATCATGCTAACTGAAATCAGTAGAGATACACCCAAGTCAGCCTTGTCCTCTGGGAAACTGTGAAGTTTAAATTAGTGTTTGCAAAGTAGTCTGAAACACTTGATGATGACACCTTCAAAAATGCAAGCTCTTGTTATTATGATTCTCTGATACAAAAAAAAATGAAGGATGCATTCAAGTATTTCATGTTATCAGAAAACTGTGCAGCGATGATTAGTGCTACCAAGGAGAATGCTGTACCAAATAGTCTCTCAAAATTAAGGATGTTGTTAGAGGCCCAGCACAGTTCCCATGATTTTCTGTTGAAATCAAAATCTGTGGTTGATCTAAATACTTGTGATGCTGGAGGAAAGACAGAATTTTTTTTTTATTTTCTTTTTTAAATTGTGCACATGTAACTACACATTACATGTTTAGAACTGCTAAGTACTAAACTATGCTAAATTATTTTAAATGGCAAAACCATATACTATTTTTGCTGTTCAGAAACTGGTGGCTAAGAGAAACTTCAGAAAAAATGTGCATCAATCTGAAAATTCAGAGTACGAAAAGTATTAACTTTTTGCTATCGCTATAAAACTGTCCATAAAAGACAGCATCACCTCTCTATTCAGTGAGTAAGATGATTTCCCCCCTTAAGTGAAAAGAAAGAAGGGAAGGCATTGGTGGAGGCGGGGGACAGGGAGGTTGTTGTAATAAATGTGCCTATGACTGCACTATTGTTGTCTTGATAGGGAGCTGACTTTGGGATAAAATCTGCTGGTGTTGTCCATTCATTTCTCTATTCTTCTTCCGAAGGTATTTTGAAAGGGAGAGAGTTAAAACACTATTTATCAGAAAAACTTAATTGGGGGAAGCCAGTTCAAGGTCCAGGACCTAAACAAAGGACCAGTGCAAACAAAGGATTGTGTGAGGACAGTGAAAGTAGTAAAATATAAAAATTATGTTTAAAGAATATATTTTGTCTCTATTTTGGAATACTTTGGCAAAGTACTTGAATTATCCAAATTAGAAGATTGCCTTTTCATTATTAGCTTTATTGATATGCTTCCTCTTGCATCTTAGTGGTAAATTGATGATGACAACATCAGTATTTTTGGGCACTGAGGGGTTTAGTTTGTTTCCTTTATACAAGAATGCAAAATAACTGGAGCTAATTTCTAGCAGCATCCTCTTGATTTCTCTTAATCCTGGACTGTGATGACTCTTCAAGCATCTCGTTGGAAGCAATTGTGGGAAAAAGGCCATTCCCTTTTCAGCTGTTCTTCCAAACCCTAATGAGTTAACAATTGAAATACAGAAAGTTGCTTCGGAGGTCAGGAGAGTATATTCTACACAATGGCCACAGCATTTGAAACCATGACAGCACTATAAATTGACAAACTAAAGCAGAGCACTTGGTGGTCTGAAGTGGAGAAAAGAACATCAGCCAAGAGCAGTAAAAAGACGAGCCATGAAACCACACAGAAAAAAAATGAGTGATTTTTTTCAGATCACCTTGTTAGAATTTAGTGTATCAGAGGTCAGATGAGTAGAACAATAATAAGGTCCAAGGTTGAATACCAGTGGGGAAGCTTAACCCAGGAGCTCCAGGTCAACCATAAGTGAATGAGGTAGAACAGTGAAACAGTAGTCACCCTGGAAGGGAACGCACAAAAGTCAGCGGGTTAAGGGGAGGAGCCCGACAGTTATCAATTAGACCAAGAGAAAGCCCAGGCTTGAGCACCTGGGAGAGAAAAATAATCCCAGTGTGATGAAAGGAGATTTTCTCCTGTGCATGGTTCTTGTTCCTTGGTTTTCAGCTTTTGACAGATTTGAAATATGTGGAGCTAAACATCTTAAATCTGTAGCAAATGGGAAAACACTGGCCAGTTGGATGCATGTCTTATGTGCATATGACAATGTTTTCATCCCATGCTGGACAGTCTGCTCAGATAAATGAGGCATGAAAGTAAATTTCTTTTAAAAATATGAGCAAACATGCACACACATGCATATACAGGCATGCACATATGTACACCACTGTAAGGGCGGTGCTTTTTAACTTCTTATTTTGTCTTCAGAAAAGTACAATTCACACCAATTTTATTTTTAACTTATGAGGAGGAATTTCTTCTGATTTGTGAAGAAAATTGCTTCAAGTGATAAGTACGGAATATTTAAGTGACATTTTACAATGTAAAATGTATATATATATATGTATGTGGTTATGCAACTTCCTCTTCCTATGAACACGCACCACCTAATTTAGTAGGAATTTTGCCATTGATTTCATTGGAGCTAGAAGAGGCCCAAAATAAAGCAAATCATGCCTGATAACCCATAGTTCAGAGCACACTGAAAATACCCAAGTTAGCCATAACTATTGACTAATATGGACACGTCTTTTTGTGCTATGCAAATTTCCATTTATGATTGTTATAAGATATGAACACCTGTGGATTTAGCTTTGTATGTGTCTGTGTAAGTGGAGTGGGGGTGAGAGGGTAGTGTGTGCATGTGTCTACACAGTAGAAGTTCTGTGTGATGTCTACCGTATGTAGCTGAAATATTACTCAGTCCTGGGGAGCAATATGTGGTAAAAGAGCGAGGACACATAATGTCAGCTAGAGTCAAACTCTAAACATCTCTGTTTGTAACCTACTACCCTGTTTTTCTATTTGTCTATTCTTAGTCTTGCATTTCTGAGGAATTATATAATTCTGGATGGCTGCTAAAACCAGCAAAATTCTTACAGGCAGAGTAAGTCTCACCAGTTGTAGTAAAGCACACGGTATCCCTACTATCCTCTGGTGTGTACATGCTACTTTTTGGGTTACAAAAGACCCATTGTCAAGGTATTGTGATAACTTTTAGAACTCCTTCTCTTTTGCTACTCCAGAACAACAGTATTAATACAGACAAAGCAGAGGCTGACTGCTAAGCACACAGGTACACTCTGCTCCACAGCCAGTGCATTTCCACATGCACCAAAGAAGATGAAGAGATTACATTGCCTAGGGGATTCTTTCTGCTTTAAACAAGATGAGTTTTCTGACATGAAAACTCCTCCTACAAAGACTGAAACAGAGAAGTCTGGGGACAAAAATAGCCAACCTTTTCTCAAGAGATTGTCAATGGTGGCCCCTGAAATCTAACAAGACAGGAAAAAAATATGGTCCACTTAAAGGAGCTGGAAAAGTTTAGGAAAATAACATGGACTGTAGTTTTCAAGCTCATGGTTGGGTATTATGCTTGTTTGCAAAAAATAGGTGAATATGAAGCTATGAATTTATTGCATATGGTAAAAGAATGAGTATAACTTCCTCAGGAGTTCATCTCAAGATATGCTTTGTCTAAAGGAAAAGATACTTGATATATTTCTCTCTAGATGGTTCTTTTTTTGATGTCATTAGACAATTGATTTACATCCTGGAAATTATGGGAGTTCATGCCAGATATAAACAGGGCAATCAAGAAAAAGAGGATAAGAATGTCTCTTGTTTTAAGAGAGGGGATCCTTTATAAAATAGTGCGCAGAAGTGTGGGCGGCAATAACATTTCTTTTGCGTGTAACAGGGGAAGTTGTATTAACTAGCATTGGGATTTAATATGCTGTTCTTAGGGGAAAGTTTGTTTCTTTAAGTTCACACAAGAGTGAAAGTGGTGCACCATTCAATTTAATGAACATTTTTTCTTTCTTACAGAACAAGTCAGTTTCAAACTCAAGTTGATACCATCTCTCTGGGATGCTACTCACAGGAAGACATCATTGTTTGCAGTGTTCCCAAATAGTGTTGCATTTGCCCTCATGAGTCTCTAAAAGTACTGTGTATGCATTAAAGCTCATATTTTTAATATTTTTATACTGCAAATATTTCATCAAGGCCAAAAACTAATAAATGAATATTTAGTATAAGTAGTTCTGACTCTGTAGTAGTAACTGACTCTGATGATCCAATGTTTGAGTAAACTGAGGTAATAATTGCAGGTTCACTGGCTACAATATGAAACAAAGCATAGTTTCATACTAGTTAGATGGATAGAGTTTTCTAAATATACCACAGTCTTGGGAAAGGATTTGGATCCACCTCAGCTGAATTGTTCTCCATACTCCATCACTTGTACTACCTAGAGCTCCATTGATGTAATGGAGATTCTGCGTCATGTGTAGGCACCTACACTGTAAGCACCTAAATTTGAGTGCTTCTGTTCATAGGTATATAGAGAGTATACACATAGTTTATATCCATCCATCATTAGATAATTAGGTAGGCTGGTTGGAATAGCTGTAAAATCATCTGCATCTGAACTGGAACCATACATTCCCCTGATAGTCAGTAAGAAGGAATAATCACTTGTAAAGTGAGATTCATCTCAATCCACAGCAGATACCTGAAATAAGTCAGATGAGTTACACCATAAAAGGTGTATTGTTTTCCACTGAAGATAACTGAAAGCTAGTTCAGGTAAAAACACCTACACATAAAGAGGACAAATCTCTCCTTAGCTCCCAAGCAGTCAGGTGGAGAGATTAAAAGATTTGAAAAATGATAATGAAGTGGCTTTTAGAATTGTTGGTGAGGGTGATCTCCCACAGGAGGAGGATGTCATTGATAGCCCATCTGAATGTTTACTAGTAGATGGTGGATATTTGCCAGAGACTCTGACAGGAAAAACATCATGAATTACTGGTAAGTTAAGTCAAGAAGATGAGAAACATAATGTGATGGGGAAAGGAAACAATAGAAGGACTAGAAGCAATGATTCCATGAGCTTGGAAAATGGTTATTGATGTTTTATTTTCAACAGATACAAGCAGGAAACAACAGCAGTAGCAGTAGTCAGTGCTTGAAACGAAAAAAATGCCACTCTCCTGATAAAAGTTAAGGTGAGTTGTAGGTAAGTGATGGGAACTGAGAGAAGGATGCATCTTAGACATGCATTGCAGAGTTGGCAAAATAAAGATATAGCCTGTGAATTCACCCTCACTGACTGTGCAGGCTTTCCCTGTGGTCATGGAAGAGGGATTCCCAACCACAAGAAATGGCAGATGTAACAATTTTGCTCCTCTGACGCTAGCATATTTAGATTCTTCTGGTTTAAAATGTATCTTCAGCAGTTAAAATGTCAATAGACTCTTATCAGAGACATGCTATTAGCTGTACCTCATTTTCCTGTACAGTTAGAAAAACTGTATAAATTGGTTCTACAGATTTATCAGTCTGTTAGACAGAAAGACAAACTCTGGTCATCTTATAGTACCTCTTAGCACATTTTTCCCAGTTGAATGAAGACCAAAATGATTGATCACATCTTTGTTAAGGATTGCAGGGGGGGACACTGGGAAACTGTGGGAGTCAGAGTTCATTGAAGTAAATCACATGTACTCTCTTGTGTTAGTGCAGAATGGCAGAGGGGACAGATGACCAGCGTGATCCAGTCTGTTTGGTTTCATAAAACCAGTGAATCCTTGACTACGGGCTCTACAGGACTCTGATCATGAAAAAAGAAGAGACTAAAAGACCACAGTTAAAAACCTTCTGTATGGAAAAATACGCAAAATTTTCAGTAGGGAAGAAAAATCAATAAAAATATCATTTATGATAGAGGCCATAATTCCCTCTCCTCACCCATCATAGAGAAATTCAGTTCAAAAGGCTGCAGTTTTTAAAGATTTTGCAAAGCTGGTGATACTGGTAAAATCAGCACCAACTTTGGTGTTTTAAATAGTGCTTTTTATACAAAGTCTATATTCTTTTGTGACAGTGCAGGATTGAGCTGACACAATAAGAATTCTATCAGAAATAAAATTAATGGCACCACCACTAACTTGTTTCTGAATTCAGTATAAAATATGTCTAGCAAGTGGGCAGTCAGAAGTGAAAGCATTACCCATTCCCTTTCAAAAAGGGGCAAAAATATATCCTTAGAAAGTTCAGTTCACTCTGGTGAGGGGGTGGAATGATTTTCACCCTTTTCTCATCAACTAGAATGCTTTTCACAGCCAAAAAAATCACAAGGTACAGTTAGAAACAAGACTACTTCTGTACGAAAATGTGTTCATGTTAAAAATGAATAGAAATTATAGCAACAGAAGAAAATGAAACTTGCAAGCCCAGAGAAATAAAACAACTTGTTATTTATGATAAACAACAGGGGATTGTTGTAGGTCTGAAGAAATCAAAAGAATTTTGCACCACAAAGCAAATCTGAACAAAAATAATAATAATACTTAGAATTCAGACTTTTCATTTATTGAATTGTTTCTGTACAACAAGCTTTACAGAATAACACAATACATTCTAATGCTCTGGAATTATTAATGAAACAACCTAGATGTAAAAGAATATAGAGCTATACAGAACAGAGAGCTGTTATTTTGTTGGTTTACATGCTTCTTACTCACATATCCATTGTGTGTACTTTTCTTCTCTGTCCGAAAATTGTTCCTCACATAGGTTTTTAAGAGTGTAGGAGTGAATTTAATGATTAACTGGGAGAAATAACTTTTTGATAATGCCTTACCATGTGTGGACATAAACTGGATCACAGTCTTTTATTTTAGTGGCTTTCCATTTCCCTTTGTTACTATTTTTATGGTACACAGCCCCATAGAAAATCTGACTTCTTCCATGGCTTTTCATTTATGCCCTTGTTCACACTTGAAACATCTGCCAAACTCAAAGGAGTGAATATAGCTCTTTCTCAAGACTCAAACATTAAATAAATCAGTGATCACTGTCAGATTTCAGATTTTTCCTTTTAAAAACCTGCAAATCCCTAAGAAACCTGATCCCAGTCTGCAAAACAAAATTCAACACTCCAGAGGGGCACAAGTCAGGACACTATTTGGTCTTATGCCCAGTAAATAAAAGACCATATTCCAGTCAGTGTAATCCATACACTTGAAATTGAGAACAACTTTTAAATTCAGGTGTATTTAGTACTTAGACTTTCTTGTATTCTTGCTATCATGTAAGAACCCTACAGAAAAATTGTCTGAATGCTTTGTCAGGGGAGTATTATCTCTTTTTTTTATTCTCAGCTGCAGTACAAGCACAGAAGGAAGAAATATTTTCCTCCAAAAAGTTTTGTCGAGTGTATGCCCAAAGCAGAAGAATTTTTCTTCCTTCTTGTGAAAATTCAATGCAGCTTGTTAACCTTGGAATAACTGGAGAAAGAAAAATAATTACCCTACAGTATCATTTCAAGTCTGTCAAAATACTTTCTACCTCCATCAGGATACTGATGGTCCCTTCTCTACCCAGGAGTAGCTACCTTCCCTGTTAGAGTTTTCTTCATCTTGCTAAATTATTAAGAATAATAATTCTTAATTACAAACAACAAAAACACAGCAAAACCTAAGGCATCAAGCAAATATACCCTAAAAGCTGCTCATATGCCTGCATGAGAAATGTATCCATGAGTTTAAATTATGAACACCTTTGGAGTGTGCAAAGTCTATCTGAACTGACCTTTGAAGCTTTTGCATTGCAAAGAGCAAAGGGGATGAAATTCTTTGAACAGATTGTTATAACTTGTTCACCTAAGTCTTTCAAAGGCTACTGGACTGCCAAAAAGAGCATTTTATCCACTGAGATAGGAGAATATGAATATGGAAAGTTAATCACACAATGTCGATAAAATGGGAAGAAATTCATGCAATATGATTACATTTTATCTCAATTTTATTGAAATGAAATGGAAAGTTTTTTGTATGTGAAAATAAGGTACACAATGATACTAAAACAATTTTAAAGTGGAAAGAGGCAGAAATTCCATAGCTACAAAGCACAAGCCATTCACTTGTTGTCTGGAATAGGAAAGAAGAACCAAAAGCTGGATATTTCCGTAAGTGTCTTGTTTATACTTCATTGCATCTTCCTTTGAAGTTGTGGCTTTGATCACTGTTCACAGGACAGTGGACCAAATGGGCTTCCAGTGTGATACAACTGAACATTCCTGTGATCCCAAATGCCACGGGATTCCTTCATGCTAGAAGACGTTCAGCATGATGGATAACATTGTGAGAATTTCAGGAAGGAGCAGATAACGTAGATCATTCTCCTCTTTCTCCATGAAGTCTTTTTCTCAGCTGTTGTTCTTCCTCTATATTATTTTTGTTGTGAATAGTTCTTTATTTATCTTTACTGCCCAGGCATGTAGCCTCACAGAAAAGTTTATGATACTGTTGAGTACAGAATGAATGATAGAGGGTTGGTCAGAGAGAAGCAAGCAACACATAAACATCTATTAGCTCAGAAGTCTGATTTCAGTCCCAGTTCTGCAGCAGTACAGATCATCCCCAGTTTTTTCTCCAGACTACCCAAAAGCCCTGTGGCAATATGTTACATATTGTGGCAATTGAAAGCTTTATTCAGAACACAGCTGTGCCAGGATAAACCTGGTTCTCATGGATGAGTTTAGGAGAAAATTTTGTTACTCCTTCTACAACCTCATATTAACAGAAAATCATGATCTGCAGAGCCGGATGAATAAGGTCCAAAAAAAACGCAAGGACCAAATTTATGTTGGTGTGATCCTGTGAACTGTCTGATACTATGCTGTTCTGCTTTGTCTTTGTCTGAACATACATATATATGTACTTTTTGTTTTTACTCTGAATCTTTTCCTTATACTGAAAAATTGCTTTCACCACTGGATAAGTACTATCAGTGTATTTCATGCCACCATTGGCTCATCCACAGAAGTCCCCCACTCTTTATGACAGCTTTTTTTGGCCCAAAATTATTTGATCTAAGTTCTTCATAGTTCAGCAACATTTGTTCAATTCTTTTCATTCCATCATGGAGTTGATCAGATCAATAGAAAACACTTTATAAAAGTAACCTTTTCCTCAGTAGAAGACCAATAGTTTCCTTTTAGAAAGAGAAACATTTTTACTGAAAATTTTCATACTTAAAAAATCTCAAATTTGTTTGCAGCCAAAAAATTTCGTCTCCCCCTGGGAAAAAAAAACCAAAACAAAACAAAAACAAAACAAAACAAAACAAAACAAAACAACAACAAAAAACCACCAGCCTTACTTGCTCTTTAGTTTCATTTCTCTCTTTCTCTTTGCTTTTTAAGAAGTTATTTCTTGTTTGTCAAAGAAAGCAATGCACTAATGGTGCACACTTTTTTTTTCACTCTTCCTTTTCCACTGATTTCTCAACCATACTCAGTGAAACTCCAGCTTGTATAGTCAAAGCATGGAAAAGCAAAGGAATCTGTTGAAAGAACTGTACAATTGCCAAGATGGTTCAAGGCTGTTTTCTCACTTCTTGGACATGGATCTTTGCATAGCACTGTATATTTTCTATGATCAAATAGCAGGATTTTTAACTCCACTGTTCTTGGATACAGTCCTGAAATCCAGCCAGAAAGATCCACTGTTTAATAACTCCTACCTTGCACATTAAGTGATACAGGATGACCAGGTGTCAGGTAGTCTATGGTCCATTCTAGTAGCTCACAGTGTCTTGGGTAAATTTCAGTTTTCCAATATTTATTTCACTGGCATGTGCATCTAACTGCCTGAAAGACTGCCTCTCACACTGCTAGATTTCTCTGCTGCAGAAACTAAATCTAGTGAAACACAACTTTCTGGGACCAGAGCCAGGTCACTCTCAGTTCAGTGGCCTTATCTTTGAATTTACAATTAAGGGCTCATGCATGTCTCCTTTCATGAGAGGCAAGCCTCGTTCTTCCAGTGATCCATCCCCTCAAACTGGTGCTACCAGTAGACTGCATCTCTGCACACATGATGAGATTTTGCTGGCAAAAATTGCTGTAGAGTTTTATTCCTCCTTGACTGAATATCTGTCACTTCCAAACTGATGTTAATTGATGCCTCCTTGCTATGGTGGTGGGAGTTTCAGAACAGATGTTAATACAGCAGTGAGCATGTTAAGGAAATTTAAAATATAAAAAGACTATCTTCTGCTTACAGTCTATATATACTACCGAAGATTTATTGAAAAATAAAATAAAGAATATACTTAGCTGCTGTGGGTGGGGTCTGAAATTAATACGTTCACTGCATTTTTCAAACTTAATCTGCATGAATAAACCTAATACTCTCCTCCTTAAATAGTGTTTTAAATGTACCACATATCTTCTTCCTTCACCAGGTAAGCATCTGGAATACTAGGGCTTACTGATACACAGTTTTTTCAATCTGGCACTAGCATCTAGCATGAGAGGAACAAGTCAGCTGAATTTAGAAAATATTGCTGCTAAATAATCACACAGTGTCTTTAAATTATGGCTTGCTGTTTCTGAAAATGACTGTATCATCCATCAAAGTATACTGTAAGCTTTTTAAATAGATATATTACGTAAATGTATTTTTTAAGATTACACATAAATGCATTTCTTTTTATTTTGTATTCATATTTAATTCTAATTCCATTATTTGAGATTCAAGATGGGATACATCTAAATGTGAAGCTTTTATATGGCCCTGAAAGTTATACAGTATAGTTTAATATTAAGATTTTACTAGACAGTTACACAGTACTCAGTTTTAATATGGAATACTTCATCATGTTCATTATCGCCTATTTAGACTCATGTAAACTGACACTCCTGAAATAAGCAAGCTTTAAAATGTTAATATAAATGTTATGACTCTTTTAATTGCAATAGACATCTCATTAAGTAATTTAATACCAATGGGACCTCTTACCAATACACAAAAAAACATACTTTGCCCAGCTTTTACATACAGCACAATATGACGGATATATTTTTTTCAACAGTGATGTTCATCAACTTTGTCTTTGCTATCTGTATCCTGAGTGAGAATGCCTTGGCAGCAAGCTGCTGTGATGGGCTGGATTAGCTGGCTTAAACCAGAGCACCTTTGGTCAGGCTGTACCTGTCTGCTCAGGATTAACCAGCAGGACCTGTCAGAAGCAGCCCCACAGAGAGAGCTACCTAGACCATGGCCATGGTGGAATTAGTTCTTCACCTAGGTGGAGAAAAAAACATGCATGACATTTCCATTAGCCTAGAAGGCAGAAACATCTGGTTACTTGGTTCAGCTCATCAGCAGGAGAGCCTGTAGTTGATTAGCCCTTCTCTCAGTAGTAGGCGTTACTACAGTCAGTGGGAATTACTAAACATGGTTTCAGGGGACTGACGTTAATTTGACTTGCCAAAATAATATGCAATTTTTTAAGGAGTTTGTGTTAATTAGTTGTATAATTTGATGTGATGTGATTGGTTTTGCACAAAGAAAAGCAGAACAGGGTTTGCTATTAGAAGCTGCAGTAGGAGAATCAAGAGGTGGCACTTAAACAGTGCACAGTGTGAATTTGCAGTAGTGAAAGGCCTTAGTTCATGATCTAATTATACAATGGGATTCCCTTTCTCAAAAGCTAAAAGCCTTTTAATTCTTTTTTTCTTCTTCTAAGACGTTTTATTTTGATTACTGTACTATTAATTCCTTGCACCTACTATTTTACTACAGATTAAGTCACTATGTATATCCCATTTTGGCCTGCTTTGTATAATATTCCACTTTTACCAGAAAAGAAATATGTAAAATTATAAAAGTTGGCGATTTATAGTTTGTATAATTCCTCGATGCATCTCTCTGCCTGCCTTCTACTCTCTATTCACTAACTGTTTTGCAACTATTATTGGCAATTTAGGCTTCTTTGCTACCTATGGAATGGTAATCAGTGGTAGCACTGATGTCAGAATTACAGTTTCTGCCAGGCTAACTGATAACTCTGTAGTCTGGGAAGTTAGAAACATACATGAGGTAGTCAACATCCTCTCATTAAAAGCATTTGCTGCCTGATGCCTATTGAAAAAATTTTAGAACTGCACTGAAAATTATCTTCTGAGGGCTCTGGCTGAATGAGAGGGTTGTTTAAGATTTTTCCTCAGGATTTGCTGAGTATGGGAGTAGGCAACTGAAGCAATTCTCAGAAATAGTATACCCTTCCACATTTCTCTGTTCTTCTCAACTTTCTTGCCTATTTGGATGGCAGATTCTTTGGGCTGATGGCTGTTTCTTCCTAAGTGCTTGTACAGTGCTCTGCACACTGAGTTGCCAGTCCTAGCAGTGGCCTCCAGGCACAGTTCTCTTAGATGTGCCAGTTAATTAACTCACAGCTCTCTCCCCTTATCTGCCAACCCCCACCTAATATTTTAAAATTTCATGTCACCTCCACTAGCAACAAGAGGCAGGAGTTTATTTATCACTATTTCCACGGGGAAGGAAGTCTGAAATATACAGTATGCCATATATACACTATCCAAATTTAGCTACATATTCAGGAGATTTATCTCCTTAAGCTGTTTGTGTTTTTAATGGCTACTTCTTCAGATCACCCTTGAAGAGAGACTGTCTCCCTCCATGAACTGTCAGGTACCAAAATTTAGGCAGCATGGAAGCACCTCAGGATTTCCATTTCTATCCTTCTGCAAAAAAAAAATCCATGCTTGAAACCCTGTCTCTGCTGGGGATGGCCGAGAGAAACTTATTTGCACGTTGCTTGAGAGAGTCCTCGGGGGACTGGGGCTTCATAAAAATCTGCTGGGCAATGGGGAACTTTCTCACACTTTGCTGAAAGTTTGCCTGAACCTTGCATGTTGATGTGCAGACTTCTCAGAGACGTTCATGTATCTCAGAGTTGCCTGAAATCTCATACAACTCCAGTTTTCTGTGATACAAGGTTCCCTTATAAGTGTTTCACACAGCTCTCTTCTTCAAATTTCGAAAAAGAGGCATATTTTATGGGGTGCTCTGTTCAATAGCTAATCCCTGTGAAAAAGCCCTGTAGTTTAGGTAGGACTCCATATAGTAAAGCAAGTTCACCACTCACAAAAGAGAAAGGAGTTATAATAGACTCTTTGTACCATCAAGGCTTGGGAGATATGAGCTTACTGGCGGGAAGCTTTTAAAAGCCTGAGGTACATAAAGGTTGGTGTCAAAGGAAGCATGTGTAGCAGATATGGAGTGGAGTTGGTATTACATATAAATAAGGGGCAAGTGTCCTTGAGCAAAAGGATGCACTGAGCAGTGCTAGTAAGAAAAAAATGGGGTGGGGGGAAAAGCCCAAACATTTCACTGGCACAGAGAAGGACTGAGGATGCCTGGAGAGGTTCCAGGTAACTTCTATTTGGTACAGCAAGAGTGCTGGTGTCCATCAGGGTGACTCCCTGTACAAAGCTGAGCTGTCTGCCGTGGGATCACCTGAACCCTTTATGGATTATAGACTTAAAATGCTCATATGCTTGCTATTTATTTTCTATTTGAATATCAGTTATTACTGAAACCAGTTTGCTTACCTTGAGCAGTCAGTAATTTATAGTTACTCCTCAACTGCTTCTAAACACTCCCTACAATACTGACTGGTATTACCCGTTTCTGATATTGCCTCAGTTATCTGCCTCTTTGACTGCCATTGCCTATCTTATGCCTAGATTTCAGGCTCATGGAGAGTGAATTTCTGTATTGCTGAACTCTATATATTCAAGCTTTTTGCAGAATGAGTTTCTGTATTATGTTCTGTATCTCCTACCCCAACTATCACACTGGTGTCTGTGACTGGGAATACCAGGAAGTACAGTAATCTGAATACTAAGAAAGATTGATAGGAAATAATTAATGCATCCAAAAAAGCCACTAAAAAATAAGTGTTTCATTTCATCCACTGAGGTAATTTCACATAAAACGATGTTGTAAGACCAGTGGTTTAATCACTTTGAGTAAACCTCTCAGAAACAGTTCTATAAACAGACTTGAAAAATTCCTCATTATTATCAGTTCCTGTGCTATAAATGGGTAAATATTTCTTACATCAGAAAGATATGTCCATCAACCCATTATTAATTTACAAAAATAAAATAAAAACTTCTTTAAGAAAACATATAGTTTTAGGTTAGGTTGACTTCTACAGTCTTATAGAACAAATACAGAAATACTTCTATTAATGTAGAAAAGTTATATTTTCACTTATTTAATCAATGGCAGTACCAATTAATGTAAAACCAAGGCAGAAGTACTATGCTAGTAACCAGGAAAGGTTAAGCCAGCCTATATAAATCTGTATTAATTGTGAATTAATTATGAGAGTGATAGATTGATCACTTGAATATGAAGAAAAATTTTCAGATTTTGCTTGAATAAAAAAGAAGAAATGGATATAGAGATAAATCATGAATTTCCTTTCTTATCAAAACTGCTTTATCTTTCTTTCCATCTCTCCTGTCCCCTTCACTTTCCCAAGTGATGTTGACAGGACACAGGCCAGGAAATTTTCCTACTTTGTGGTGCATTACAGAAGTAGCCTGAGAACAACTGCTGAATGAATGGATTTTAAATCCATCCGTGGTATCAGTACTGAAGGAAATACAGAGCAGACAGCAGACAGAACAGAGCCTTACCTAGAAAAGCCCTGCAAGGCTGTAATTACTTTGACACCTGTATATACTGAGGTGCTCCCATAGGAGCTTTTAGACTCATGAAATACCAAAACAAAATTTTTATTTCTGTCAGTGTCATTAAAAATTTTCCTGATAGGTTCATCAAGAATTTTCCTGGAGGGTCTGAAAAGCTTGGAGCCTGTTGTACTACCATTTTTGTTCCTGGTGCTCAGATATATTTTCCCTGTGGAGCACATTACACCTTGGGAGTGCCCAGTCCTCTGAAAGGCAAATTAGTCAGAAGTATATAAGTTAAAAGCCTCACAACAGAAGTCACAAGGAAATCTAGTAGAAGGGAATGTACTGACGTTTCAGAACAGTTGCTGTAAATGTGTAGATGCCTCTTCTTTATAACTTATGATCTTAATATGCTCTTCATCTTTCGAAACAGGGCTGAATTCTCCATTCTTCATCTCACTTCCAGATATGATGAATCTAATTTTTCAGTCAATATTTCAATCAGTTTGAATGGATACAATATATCATTAATAAAAAAGAAAGACACTATTAAAACTTGTTGGAACTTCTTATTCTAAGAACCTGAATACTGTTGAATACAACAGGCCAACAACTTCAATTTTAAAAATGGTCCATGTATACCTAATTTTAAAACTAGCCATTGTCAAATAAGCCACATATTAGCATCTGAAAATAAGTTATCATTCACACTGAGCTGAAAATTCTTTTTTTAAACTTTCAGCCACAGATTTTTTCCTATGACTATGTAATATTGCAGCACTTTACCTAAAATATTTCTGAAGTTTTATTCAAGCATTCACCGATGTTTGGATCTTGAAGCAAACTACAGAACAGCATAATGTAATGACTTCTGACTTATGGACTTATCAATGTCACAGGTTAAGTGATTTAATTGAGAATCTGTAAAATGTCAAAACAGAGAAACAGTAGTGGACAATATAATTAGACTGCATCACAAGGTGTTTGCAGAAAGGAGGGAAAATGGTCCATTCAACCTTAACTTTCATATTCCTGACTTATAAGCCTCATCTAGGAGAAGTCAAACATAGAACTCATGTGGGATTGTGCAACAAGATGCCCAAATTATACAAGTAATAAACTTTAAAAGCTTTTTTTATTAAAGGTTTAAGAGAAATTAGGCAACAAGGATTCACTGTAAGACAACATTTCATTATGAAACTCAGTTACACAGTAAAACTACCAGTTTTCCTTTGTTGCCTTCCAGGAAAATGCTGTGACTTTCCAAAAGACATTATGCTCAATTAATTCCTGCTGCCATCGAGGCATGCTAGCTGCGTGCTTCTCCACCAGACACATTCTACACATAACAAATATGGCAGGCAAATTAGCACAGCTACCAACCAGCAGGCATTTTGGTATTACACTGGGTATAATCCCAAACTCTACCTCTAACCTTCCTTCTCTCTGGAGTGACCTCACAACCTTCCCTGTATGTCCTTCTGAGCCATTTGTTTACATGCAAAATCAGATGACATTACTAACTTTCCCTGCTCTGAAGTCTATTTTCTTCCCCTCAAGATTCACTTTTTGCTTTTTTCTATGTGACATTTGCAAAATCTACTGCAAAGGAAGGGTAACTAGTCCTCACTGAGCCTGTGTTCCTTGGTCTAGGTTACCAAGATGCCTAACTAAAAACTGGCTCTAGTATCTCCATGCTATGTGCAATCACATCTGTCTTCTGACTGCAATAAATTTAGCTCAAGAACACTTTGGAGGGGAAGGCTGTCTTTTCATTACATGCTTAATATCCATTATAATGGAACCTGGCTTCTAGTTCAGGGCCTGAAGGCATTTCACAATGCAAATAATAGACAATAATAAGAAAAAGAAAACTTTCATCACAAGGAACTTGATTAGTTGTCTGCATCCTGGGTAAGAGTGTCTACATCTGTATAAAGTTTTACAATTTTTGTTTTGTTTAAATACAGTGCCAGTTAAGACTAATTCCATATTTCCCCTGATTTCCACTCAGATAGATTTATGTCTCCGTATTCCAGTGAGTTCCTTTAGTTGTAGTTTGAAATGCCTGTCTAAAATGAATGTATCATTCCAAATTTAAGCTTATGGAATCTTCACAGCAACAATTGTATCTGGGTAACAGATTATTAAATGGAAATGGAAATTACGAACTACGTGAATTATTTCTTGTGTTACTCTTGCATCGCAGTGCTTTGAGTCACGTGTTGTTAGACACTTACTGTGATGCACAGCACTGTTTTCAAGATACCTACAGCTCCCAAAGGTATCATCATGAGACTCAGAGGTCTCAGCAGTTTTTTGGTAGGTTGGGATTTAAGGCAATGTATACACATTATTTTCTTCTTTGAACATTGCCGCTAACAGCATATCCAGCTATATTGCCTTTTGTCTCACCACTCATACAGAGATAAGAAGAGCCTACAAGACAAGCAATCAACTTGTGGTAGACTAGTTTTGAAGAACAGATTATTCAATCACTTGGATGTCTGCTCTGGACCAGTAGTATCAATTCTATAGTGACTGCACATGAGCAGGAATGGGTTTTCTTTTGGGTTAATTTGCAGAAAATTTTCTACATGCCACAATAACCCAAATTAATGATATAGGCCTTTATTTTAGTATTGTCATTACTAATTTGGTTCAAGTCCTTTTTCAGACCCTATTATGCAGTAAAGATAACTGTTATAGTAAAAAAACAATTTAAGAAAAATCAATAGAAGAGACTTTTATGGCAAAATAATTGTCCATACACACATAAACAAAAACATAGCAAGAATGTGGATTAGTACCAATTTAATCACTTTTTCATAAGTCTATAGACAGATCTGTCCTAGCCAAATTAAATTTTAAGAATAATTTTATAAGATTTGTTTTGCATCACTTTTTACAGTAAATTATTCTGTAGGAACTGATTCTCCATTCAGTAACAGCCAGAGATATTTCTTCCACAATTTTATGTAGACTATTAACTTGGAGTTTCCTAAAATTTTTTTACAGGTAGTTCATGTTTATGGAGGTTACAGCACTTGGACGATTCTCTATTGCTTGCAACCCAATGCTCCTTGCCTTCTTGGGAATAAGGCAGAATGTGGTTCAGTTTGGGATGAATACGGTGAGAAAGTACCATCAGAACAGGGAGATCAGATATTCATAAACCACTGAAAAAGCATTAATTTATCTACTATCACCTTAATGGAAAATTAAACCTGTCTTTCTTTCCACTTCATTAGTACGCAGCACCTTCAAGGTGCTGATAGCAGACAGGCTGGACTTTTTGTATTAGAGACAAGTGTTTCATCACAAGAGGGAGAATTCCTCACCTTCTCTGAGCTTCCCAACCTTCATCCCCACCATCCTCCCAAAGATAGTATTGTTTTTTCATTTCCACCTCTTCTCATGTGAACTTGCCCATCTGTTTCCATTTACTACCAGATTCCCCTCTCCTACCCTCTCCATACAGCTGATGAACCACACAGTATTCTCCTCCTGTTTCTTCTTCCCCCAGCAGTTAGCTCATGGCAGCTCTCTCCCTCCTCTTTCTGAGGACCTGCTTTCCTGAGCGAGAGGGCAGCTCACACTGGGGTCACTGTCCCTGGGGCTTGTGCAGCATCCTGCCTCTGTCTAGGAGAGATTCCCAACCGACCTTGCAGCTTTGCCAACTCCCTGTCACTCCCAGCCACCCACAGGCTACTCGGTTGGAGCCACAGGACCCAGGGGCAGCAGCACTGCGTGCCAGTGTGTCTGTGCCAGGGGTATCAATAGAGGGGGTGCAAAACTGATGCTGCTTCTCTGGAGGACATCCCACTTTGAGGCACGCATCCACACATGTGCATGCCATGTTTCCAGCACAACAACTGCTTGATGAGGGCACTGCTTCTTGCTCCCTCACCCGTTGTTGTGCTGGCTGCTATGCAGGACTTGGCACTCAGACACTGCGATACCAACAAGGCTACATGGCAATAAAAATGCTAGCAACAAATAATGAATGGGAGACTTCAGAAATAAAGGAAAGGAACAAAATCGCAGCTGACATGATAAGTATTTACAAAATAATAGTAGGGGTCAATCAGGAATTTTCATCCTTGCTCTCCTATCATTACATGAGGGTAAGGAAATACTGCCTGAAAGAAAAAGCTGATCTTTGGAAACTCATGAAAAGAAAATATTTCCCCTCTCCACTCACAGTATATAATTAGCTCATGGTAATAATTGCCCTTGTGTGTCACTGAGGCTAAGTACTCTGTAAGATACAGTAGTACAAAATACTTGTAGTTACCTATTTTGTAAGAGGGATACTAATGACAAGCTTCAGGCTTTAGGTCAGTCTGTTAAAGACAAGGAGGAGACTTGATACACTGGCTCTTTCAGAGAAATTGGATATTAGACCACAGAGACTTATTGTCTGATTCTGTATGGCAATTTCTACCATAAAGAGAGAAAGGAGGATGCAGAAGGCTGGAGGATCAAGAGGAGACAAGTAAGGAGTGGGAGAGAAGGTCTACTATAGTAAAATGAGAATAAAATAATGGTAAAGAAAAAGGTTGAGCTGGTGTTTAGGTAAGCTCTCTTTTACTTTGTTTCTGTTTAATGTTTCTGTGGGGCTCTCCAGAGGTTTTATTAAAGACTATATATTTACCTTTCTTTTATAGAAACATGTTTCGAGGATCTTAGTATTTGACTTGGAAGCTACCTCCATTGTTTACCTAGATGATTATCAATATGCAGTAAGTCTGATCTCAGTTCCATTTACAGTTATATTGATTTATTACTACAATTAATTAGTCCTAGAAAGGAATGTCCAGCAATTAGCAATTTGTGAAGACCAGATACCATGTGCTGTTATGGTTGGAGAAAGTACGTATTATGAAGCCCACTACTTACGTATCAGCTGTAGAAAAAGAAAATTTTTTAATTCTTAAGAGAACATCATTGGATAAATATGACTCAAAGGTATTTAATTAATAGATAAAATGGGAGAGGTGGTATAAGGTTGCTTGGCCATTCTGGACATCAAGTTAAACATTTGCTGGGGTTTGAACAACTTTTCTTTGATTTTGATGCTTGTGTCTTTCAAGGTTCCATTACCTCTGCCAGCCATTCTCCAAGAGAGAAAGAACAGATTTAACCCAAAATATTAAGGCAAAGTTAATATTCTATGTATTACTGACCAATCTGAAATTGTAGCTGGTGGTAGTTTTGCCTGAAAATCTGAACTAAGTGTCACAAAATGTCACAAAGTGGCTCAGTGTCATTGCTTAGTATGCATTTGAAGCAGAGCTATTCTGATCCATGATTTAAAGTTACTCCTTTCCAATATTTTCTGGACTGTCCTTAGACCAAAGGAACTTGATGTCTTTCACAAATTACGCCTTTAAAAAAATGCAGGCTGGAAACAGAGCCTCTCCCCAGGAATCTAAAGTATTGACTGTAGGAACAGTATGTCCACTCATCAAAGCAATGCTCCAGTTTTCAGTTTAACTGGTAGCTCATTGCTGTTTTGAGCAGGGAGTGCCAGTGAAACCTTAAAACATACAAAACTTAGTCTGGGAGAGAAATAGATCATGCACACATCCATCTCATTGAGTTACTTTAGTGTTTCCAAGTTTTGCCAGTGATAAAGCAAGACAGTAATTGCAACATAAACAAGAGCAAATGTATCTTTATTTGGGTTACTCAGCTTTCTATCCTACTGTTTTCTCCTTCATATTAGCCCCTATTCCATGCCCCAGGGCTAGTTACCAGCTCCTCATTAAGGCATGCACCTTCTTGTGGCTCCCTATCAGCCTCCTGCACTGCAGCAATTAACCCATTATAGTACCAAGTACATAACGGTTGCAGCTTTTATTCAGATTCATAATGCGTTCTCATTGCATGCCAGGTTTTAAAATTAATTTTGAAGGAAACAAGAAATGTGTTGAAACATGTCAGACTTTTCCAAAAATGGATCATGCCATAAATAATGAGGTTTTTCTAAAGAAAGGAAATACAATGGATTCCGCTCCTCTAGTGTCCGTAAATCATATTATCATCATTGCAGGGGGAGGGGTATTGTTTAAACTGGGGAAAGTGGAGATCAGTTGGAAGAGCTGAGAGGAGCTGATTGGAGAAGAGGTGACTGCAGGTTGTACTGAAAACAGATCTACTGGGATGGACAGAGATCAGCAGTCGAGTCCTACACAGGCTGCTCTTATTATTAATTATTTTGTAGGGTCCTATTTCCATTAATATCCACACTGCAGAAAAGGCAGTATATGCAAGTGAAATTTTCTGCTTACACAAAGCTAGGAAAAATACCAATAATGTCTTGCAGTGCAAGCAGAGAAAAGGGAAGAAAGGAACGGGATGGGACACACTGCAATCCGGGACTGTAGCCTCAAGATGGTACACTTCAGAAAATAAATAATGAAGCAGGGGGTTTAGGCACACAGTTTGGGTGGGTAGCATTGCTTCAGCATCTGGCTAAAAGAAGAAGTACAAGTTGGTTACTTAAAAAATTTGGATTACTCTCCTTGCTAATAAAAGTGATCATTAGCCTTAGGTAAGTTGTGCCTATATATAAAAAAGAAAAGACTGGTGAGGGAGAGTGGGAATGGAAATGGTGGAGTTTTTTCCTAATTTTTATTGGATGACATTGCTCTGACAGAGTACAGCCAGGCAGGGCACAACTTGGGTCACCCATTTTATTGCACCCATGTGCAACACGATTAATTCAAACTGGGACAAGCAGCAGGAAGGTGCACTGGTAGGAGGAGGAAGGGCTATCTAATACAGCAAACTAAAAGAGCTTCACTTGTTTACACAAACAAAACAAAGGCTGAAAGGAAACATAACTGTTGTCTATAAATATACAAGGAGGGAGAAGAGCTATTTAAAGGATGATGTTGACATAAGAACAAATGGTTATAAAATGGCCATGAATAAACTCCAACAGGAAATTAGGAGGAAGCGCTGGAATGATATCCTGGAGCAGCCCTCCAACAGGAGCAGGGGAAGCAAGAAACTTCACTGGTTACAGCATGAAACTTGAGCACTTCATGAAACCAATTATGTGACGTGCAGCTGACAGCAAAAGCTGGGGTTTGAACTTGATGCAGGAGGTCCTTTTAAATCCTATATCCTATGTTTCCAGGGGAAGCTGATTTAAATCTTCAGCAAGAGATGTCTTAGATGCTGATAACAGTAATTAATACCTTACACTCCAGTAATACCCTTCCATCTAAAGACCACAAAGAACATTGAACGCACGTGGGAATTAAACATCTAAATATCCACCTGTGTTTCTTCTGTTATTTTGCAGCCAGGAAATTGTGATGCCCTGAGCAACTCTTTTGGATCATTTGCAAAAAATCTGTAAAAATGAAGAATAGATTCACAGATCTCCTAGTTTTAAGAATAAACCTGTAGTTTTGAAAATTTAATCACGTTTCCAAAGCTTTTTAATTCCAGAAAATGTATGAATTCTATAGAATTGCTTGTACAAAGCTATAAGCCATATGCTGTTTAGCTTAAAATGTCAATGAGTGAGTCAGCAACAACAAGAAAATGAAGGTGTTTGTAAATGTTGCATTTAAAAAACATTTAGAAAAATGAGAGCGGTCCTCCGAAGATGTGCGCATCTTCAAAATCAGAACAATGCAGTATTTCACAGCCATTAACGTGTCACGTAGCTACAAACAAGAATCATATAGCCTGAAAAAATGTTGTTTTCCTCTTGGGGAGTTGGAACTGAACCAGCTCCGTGTGTGTTAATCCCCACTCTGACTTCCACTGGGAAAGGTGCCAGGGGTGGCGAGGGATAGAGAGCAGTCGTTCCCTGGCTCTGCTCCCTGCCCTGAAACCCTTCCCTCCCAAACCTGCAGAAGCCCAGCTGCACTTGCAGGCGCACAGAAGAGACTGAACACACTGGTTTGGCTCTTCTCTGAGGACTTAAAATCCCTACCCTTCCACTTCCATCGCATAGGAATAAGTCCTTAAGTCCATCTGATTTTTTGCCTTCACTATGCTGATCTCAAAACAGTGAAGCACTGAGTACAGAGATGCATTCAGAGGAAGAGCTCATTTACACAATTCCCAGCTACCAATGTGCACCTGCTTCTTTCACTGTCATGTCGAATGCCAGATATGGTCCCCAAACAGAGCAGTAAGACCACTGCCCTCTGCTCCTTCAAATTCCTCCACTCTGCATCCTCTGCTAGGGCCTTTACAAGCCCCAGGCAAAGGTGAGCCAGGTGAGCTTCCGTGTCTGTGTAGAGTCATACCCCAAAAGAGCTGGCTCTGCCCAGAAAAATATATACTCTAAGTCAAAGGAAGCTACATGTGTAGCTGAGCACAGAATCTGTCAGCAGTGGTGTGTCGACCCTGTTAAAAGCAGGTGCTTGAAACATGATGGAGTGTGTTCCCAGGGTAAACCAGCTCTAAGGATGAGGACTCAATAAACATGGCATGGGAAGCCATGCTGGGCTGGGTGCAGGGATGGAAGGGAAAGGCATACACAGAGAATTTGTCAGGCATATGAAAATATCCATTTCAAGAAAGCCAATTATTTTCGAGGTGACTAAAATTTACATACTCCTACCTGTTATTGGGAAAGATATGACCATGTAGTGGACTGAGAGTTAGACTGCCCGTACCCTTCCCATGCTGCTGGTTCTTCTGGGCCATAATCTCTCCAGTGGATAGAGTACAGAGCCTCATTTTCCCAAAGGTCAAAACAATGAGGCCATGGTCATTATAATAACATACAAATAATAAAAAATAATAAGAATTCCTATACACAAAAAGTCCAGATTCTGCCCACAAAAGGATATGCTCTCCTTAAGTCAAAGAAAATTGCAGGTGTGTAGCTGAGCTCAGAAGCTGGCAAGGAGACCACTGGTAACTAAGTCATGAATGTGAGGACAGAATAGATCCCAATGTCTCTTGAGAGTTTTTTAATTTTTCTTTGTTTTTCTCTAGGACATGATTACCTAAACTGAAAACCAGAATTTTTATCCAATGTAATGTGTCTCTGAGAGGCAACTTTTAAATAATTTTCTTTTTTTTTTTAGATCAGTTGCCACTTTAAAGACTGCTGAGAGAAAATAAAATATGTTTACAATCTCTTCCTATAGACCTACCCAAAGAAAGTTTAATCTGCTGTGGATGATGCCTAGAGAAGTCTCTGATCAAGTTTCGCCATGATTCAATTTGTCCAAGGGGTAAAGGGTTTCCTCCTTTGAGTTCCCCCACAGCCTTTTAAAGGCCACACTTTTCCACACAGGGATTAGAAGATAGAGTGGAAAAGTGTCTTTTCTGATTTTCCTCAGGGTACAGTACAGTACTGATCTTCCCTTCGTTTCTGCCATTGCCCCTGTTTAAGGGCCTTCTAAAGAGCAAAGTGAAAGATAAAAATTAATGTGGTTTCCAAACACATGATCTTTCAAGAAGTTTTTCTTCTGAGTTTTAGAATTGTGGTGCCAATTTCTTCCTATTCCTCCCTCTTTACTTCCAGCACTTTCTACCTATCTTTGCAGATTTTTGCAAAAACTCATAGAGAAGTGACAGAAGTTTTTTCCTTACTTCACTGGAGAAAGATGATAGCCTGGAAAGGATATTTTGCCTAAAATCTGTTGTGGCTCCTGTTTCTGACCTGGAACACACTGAGATTACATTTCAGATCAACATTTTTAGAATTATCTGCACATATTTTTTTATTTGAGAATTTGCCTTTGTTCCAGATACGGCTCCTAACATCTAAAGAGAAGAAGACTAGAAATCTTGAGGAGTCCACCTGGCTGAAGCTACCAAATAAACTCAACAGCCAGTCTTCTAGTCCCCATCCTCATTGCCTTCTCTCCCAGCCTCACCGTCCACCCAGGAGGACTCCACTGAACGGGTAAATCTGCCACAGGAAGTAATCCTCAACTTGTGCTAACAATCTTTATCTGTCCACTCTCTCACATCCAAAATCCCAATGTCAAAAGCAGAGGTGTCTTCATTTTGGTTTCAAAGTAGCTCAGGTAGATCAGAAGACAAAAACTTGATAAAATTACAAGAAACTTGACAAAAATCCACAGAAATAGAAGAACTGATGGCAAGCTGATAATGTATGCCTTAAAGGTATTTTACCAGCATCTAATCATATTGTGGAGAGAAGAAAACATTGCGAGAGTGGTTGTTTACTTATTATTTTCAACTTCTGCATTCATTTGATATATATTAGAGGGCTCAAATGCAACCACCTCAGTGTTTAGGAGGTATCTTTCACTGTGAGCTTGTGGGAAGCCTTCCGCTTGAAGACACTGGAATATTTTGCTTTGAAATGGTCTGCCGGGTTTTTTGTTTTGTTTTTTTTATAAGAGTTACAGGATTTAATTGAGTTGGTGGTCTGCTGTCTTTTTCAGTCAGAAGTTAGATGTAGGCTGTCTCCTGTTTTCCTCTCTCTTCCTCTCTCTCGTTTGCCCTCACAGAAGATTTTGCTAGGCATGTGCATCCATTCCAGAATCTAATCATAGACAACTTAAATCTTTCCAACGTTACCCACATTAGTAATTGCAAAATAATAAACATGACAAAATTCAGATTAATAGGGCATCCTGCACAACTTGGATGGTGGGGAGAGCCCTCTGGAATTCTAAGAGTAATAGGTCTGTGTTTATTTCTCAACCGACGGCATAATGTGACTGATTTACAAGAGTTTAACTCAAGTGTTAATCTGACAGTGACGAAGAGCTTCTCAGTGGCAGAATCACTTACACTATCATATTAGTTGCCTCCTCTATTAAAGCAGTATGGTCGATAATTGGAATGCTTTTATGTCTAGTGGTTCTGACAAGGCTCTCTTTAGGTCACATATGGGCGGTCTGGCTTGCTGCACAGCTGAACAGTGGCAAATGATTTAAACTGAGAAAGTATTGTTCTCCTCGTATTATGGAGCAAGGGCAGTTCAAGGAAAGTAAGGCTCTGCACCGGCTACCTGCTGGTGTGTAGTAAAATAAGATGGACATGATACTGGGTTGGGAGTACAATTAAATCTATTTTGCACCAATGTGTTGGTGGACAGATGAGTTTCCACATGGCAGAGCTTTATGATCTTTAAGGTAGACTGAACTAATAGATTGGTGTGGAGCGCACTGAAGTTACTAAGGATGAGAAAGCAAGCAGCAGTACATTTGAACTACAGGTTTCTCATATGCTCCACGTCATGCTGAGTTTTTATAGCTCCTGGCTTTCAAAAAGCCTGTTTCAAAGAGGTTTGCGCTAGACTGGGCATGCAGTTTTGCTCTGCAGATATTGTCGCTACCGATTTAGTGGAATGCAATTAGGAAGCCTAAATTAAGTGGTAATGGAGAACCAGCTCTTGAAACTGGGGTTTCCACGGCAACCACTGCTTACAATACAGCCTTCAGTTAGTTTTCCCACTTTATCTGCAAAATGCACAATTGAGCTTTAAAACAGCTTTGTGCTGAAAAGCGCACTGTAAACAACTGTTTGCAATGAGAGTTTTACACTGTCTTTAAATACAACAAGCTATCAAATAAAATTTATTTGTCCACACTAATAAAAAAAATAAAAAATCCACACAGTACAAAAAGCACTAAAGGGTCCAGAAACTTATTATTCATTCTGGAAATGTATATACAATAAAAAAATTCAAGATCATGTGGGTCCTCAATTTGTCTTTTAAGTCTTATCATTATTCCTCAATTTTAAGACACATAATCCCATATCTCTCAGTAGTAAGAAGAACTGAGCATTTTGGTACAAATACCGCATTTATCGCAATAGCAACACTATATAGTTATAAAGTGCTTTTTGTCTAATATGAACTAATAAATGTGTATTTTCATCAGACTTCCTTTAACATCTAGAAATCTTTTACAGATTTTTTTTCCCTTTATAATACAATATTATATCCTTCACAAATGTTCTTATTTTATGACAAAGTAATGCTATGCCATTTCGGAAATGCTTAACACTCTTGATTGCTTTAGGATCATAGCCCAACTTTTGCATCTTTTCAGAGGCAACCACAGGTGATTAAATTTGCACAAAATTCAGGAAAATGGAAAGGATGATGTTAAGGTCATAGGTGTAAAATGTATTGACCACCCTTTTCATGATAACCCCATCAAAATGAATCTCTAAACTGAAATTATGAATTCCCAACCAATCATTTTTCTCTGTTGTACAATCTCAAGTCTTGGACTAGTACTGTCAGGAGATTAGTAAGAGTTGAGAGCGCTTGGCAGTTTTTAATTTCCCTTTCACCCCCCCCCACCTTCTTATACGTCTTTGTTTTAATTAAGATAAAAATCTCAGAGAAAACATTGTGCAAACTTCCCTGAGATAATTTCAGAAGAGATACCATGTAATTTTGATTTTTGGCCTATCAGCTGATAAGTACTCTTTTAAGGAAGCATTTTTTGGAAAAGGAGAGAAAACACACCAGCAAAGGATCCCCCCAGCAAAGTAAAATGGACCTAATTTGTATCTCACTCGAAGTACAGCAACCCAAGCATCTTGCAGCCTTTCAAGGCTGATGCACTTTGTGTGTGCATGTGTGTGTGTTTTAGCAACCACACCGGGTCGATGCAAAGAGAGAAAAAGGGTGTGGGGGTGAAGGTGGAGGGAAGGGGAGAGAAGGGGGAGGTGTGGGTGCCTTCCCTCAGGAGCCTGTTGGTCAGAGGACTGCATCGTGACACCCACAGTCATGTATAAATCTGGATTTGATATAGTCTGCGCAGACTTTGAACATGCCGGGCAGGGAAGCCTGCCCTTCACAGTACGGGTGCGCTTTCAGATCGGGCTGTGACTATTCTGATCTGCTCGAAACAGCCTTTTCAGCACTAACCAAAAACAGAGTGAGGATAGCAAGGCTGATTGCAAAGTTCACATCTCCTCTGCTGTGTGCTGGTGCTAATGGGAGTTTCTCCTGTGATGGGTAGGTCATAAAACACACAGCTGCAGAGACTGTGCAGGGTGAACAAATCAAAGAACTCAGTAATAAAAATTATGTGTGTGCCAATATTATTTAATATTAACTTGTGAAAACTGTTGAAGAAACACATCTTTGTCATATATCAGAATTGGCTCTAAAGCTGAATCAACAGATTAATAGGGTTATTTGTAATGATATTGTCCTCATAAAGGCTTTATTATTTAGGAATCAGAGTTGGAAATTGTAATTTCTTTAATGATTTTTCATCACATAAATTAGCCTGCCTCAACTTCTCCGTCTAGAAGGCAAGAGGCGAGGTTGAGCTGGTCCTCTTCCTCATTCTTACACAAAATCTGCTCATTTGGATGGATCCCAAATTTTAAAGAAACAAGTTCCTGGAAGAAATGCAGAATGCCAGTGCTCACAAGACTTTCACAGGGCATCTCGTTTCAACACCGACTGCCTGCATTTTATCAGAGTACTAAAGGACACATTGAAATTATTTTGTTCTGGCACTGGCATGCGTTGTGATGTGTATGCATTCAATTGCACTTGACAAATCTTTGGGGCAAACAAAATGGTCTAATGTAAGGAAATATCTTAACATATTCCAAAATGACATTTTTAGACCAAACATGTGTTCGATTGATTTGCCTTCTCCAGAGATCACTTTTGAATGCAGGCCAGCGATAAGTGGGGGGGGCAGGCTCTCGCTGAAGGCCAGGGGGGTCAGCCGTGCTTCCGCTGGTATTTCCTGCGCTGCAGAGTCCCGTACCTAACTGTACAAATAGCTCCACATGGCATCCTGAGAGCGTGCCAGGGAATTTTATGATCGCACGCCAAGTATGGTTGTCAGGTTCCACTCCACTGCTGTGTGTGTATGTGTGTGCTCATATGTGTGTGTGGCTGAAGCTAACTTCAGACTGAGTAATTACCATAATCCAAACAGGGCCTTTACCATCTTATTTGCATTCAGCCAGCAGTGCTGTTTTTATCAGCACCACTACTGAATTGTTGCAAAGTTTTAATTATCTTGACAACTCTCCTTTTTTTTCATTCCTTTTTTTTTTTTTCTCTCCCCTCTTGGGTTGTGTTTGGATTTCAGCAGTCATCCCCCTATGGCAGCAATCACATTTCTGCAATGGGAAGTTTTCTCACTTTTTCTTCTAGTAGTTATAAGCAGCCACAAAGGCTGCTTAGAAGGGGGCAGAAATGGAGGGAGGTTGTATTTATTAGTTAATGCCTAATATTTTTTTCAGCAAAAGTCACCCCAGATGCCTCTTTTTGAATTGTGCTTGAAGCCCTGGCATAACTTTACACATGTGTGTAAGCTTGCAGAATTGAAAGAAAACCATTTCCTATGCAGAGAGATACCCTCTTGCATAAATGTTTGCCAAAATAGAGCTTTAGTTGTCATGTTTTCAATATTTCCATAATCTTTTGATTTAGGATTAGTATAAAGTGTATCATGTCACTTATATTTGCTCTCTCTCAAACACCCTGCATTTTCAGTATTTGAATGCTGTTAGACAAATTCAACCTTGAAATAAGACACCGTCTCCTAGCAGTAAGGGTAATTAAACATTGGAAGAGCTTACCCAGGGAGGAGGTGGACTCACCATACCTTGGAGTCTTTAAAATGAGATTAGACATATTTCTGAAAGACATTGTTTAATCCAGCTTCTTGGGAAAGATTCTAGTGCATGTATACAGGGGGTCAGACAAGATGATTGCCAAAGTCCCTTTTCACTTCTCAGCCTGTTGATCTAGAAATCTGAGTTTAGATATGTTTTGGTTCACATTTAAAGATCAATTATAATATCTACATACAAAAACTGGTTTTGGGGGAGTATTAAGACTAAATAGGTTTCAAAACTTTGTTGTCCGCTGCAGACAATAATGTTCTGGCTGCTGGGTTTTGCACTACATTTTGTTTCGCTTTTATAAGTTGTTACAAATCACAAAGGTTAATGCAGAATAAAATACTCCAATATGAGATTGCTGGGGAGGAATAGAAGGCATTAAAGCCTAAAGATTCACATGAAGAACAAATGTAAAAATGATTTCTAGTCTGTTGGCATCTCAGGTACAATAGGTGTTTTAAAAATAAGCCAAATTAATGTCTTTTTCTAAGCATAGAATATTATAACGGTATTTAGCATCTCATCTCTTATGAAGTTTATGCATTAGATTACATATAATTGCCATCAAACAGTGCGTCAGTATTCTGTCCATCTGAAAGATAAACAAACTCTGTTTAACAGTCCTTAGACATTTCTTTTCCTGCCGTTTGGCCTTATGAACACCTTATCCTTGTTTTCCCTTTAAAAGGAAAAAAATTAAAGGTAAAAACCATTAGGGATTTCTCTTTAAATCCAGCAATCTATGCATACTACTAAGAATCAATGCTCTGTAAGCTGTCTGGTGTTCTGCAATAAATTCTAGCTTTTATAGACTTTTTCTGGGCCAGGTAGCTGTTAATGCCATAGAAATTGATTATTTGTGGTGTTCTTATCACTGCTTAAAATATCTAATTGCTTTTTCTCCACAGATTTGGATTTGGCTTGCTTGATGCTGGACGATTAATGAAGGAAGCCCTAACTGGACAAATGTTGGTCCCCTGAGACAATGTGTTGTTGATAACAGGTCTGATTTGAGCAAGTCTAGTCAAATTCAATTTTAATAGTATTTAAAGGCACACACAGGACACATATAGCTGAGCTTTCAGCTGGTTTGTCTGATTTTTACGTCTGTTGTGTTACAAAGCTTATTCCCATTAAGTATTAAACTTTGCAAGGCAGTAAAGACACATATCTGTCAGCTGCAGAAACACAAATTTTGCCTCAGTATAGCGGGTTTTGTTCAAAATTTGCCTTTATTCTTTCACACTTATGCAGACTGGAATATGTAATTCATCACTGCATGACTGTTCCTGTGGAGGAATTATTGCACTCTGATTATTTTGAACCCTAAAAATTATTGATTGAGGTAGAGACAAGAAAGTATTGCAATCAGTTCTCAATCTACTGAGGGCAACCTTTTTAAAGGCAGCTAATCCTTAGCCTAAAAGCTGTATGGAGTTGCTACCACTCCTACAGCCTTTTCACATCAGTGTGCCATGTGAAGTTAAGTACAAAACATTTTCCACTGCACTACCAAATCAAGATAACCACCAAACATCAAGGCACTATATTATTGGATTGCTGCATTGAGTGTGAAATTCAGCTCGCAGCTCAGTCACCACTACAGGTGAGGAGGAAAAGGTCTCCCATGCCACCAGAATACTGGACTTCAGGGCATCTCCCGTCTCATGAACTCGAAGCAATGACATCTAAAGTCAGTAGGGTCTAGAATAATTTCCTCCTTCCAAGACATCTTGTTTTCTAGAGAGAGGTAAACCAAGGGAAGTGGAACTTGCATCTGTGCACCTTGCACCCCTTCTAACCAGTCTCTTTCTTTGTCCCCAAAGAGGGTTATTGAAAGAAAGCCTAATGACCAGCTCCCTGCAGGTCTAGGTATGGCACTGCACATTTTTTAAGCACCGTTTTGCAGAAGCGACTGTGTTTTCTTCTGTGGTGTTTGCTATCTTTTGTATTTTCTGGAGGGAAAGCTAGAATTTTCAGAGGGGGAAGAAAAATTGATGGACATGGAGAGTTTTGAACACAAGGTTCATGCTCCATCTCCAGCATTTATCTGTAATCATACCCCTTTCCAGCAAAGTGGTCCCTAACCAGTTCGGGACCTGGGGTCCTCCCCTCTGGCTGATGCTAACAATATTTTATTCAAATAAATCAATAACCCTGTTTGTGGCTTTTTCAGCATTATCATAGTCACAGCGGTAAACTAATGTTTTGCCTAACAGCCTAATAATGGCTTAGGCAGTGTTTCATGTATGAGGATGCCCCAAGTCTGTCTCCTGACACAGAGCAGTCAGACTTGTCACTGCCACCTTGAAGAGACCCCTTTAGACACAATGCTCTGAATCAGGGTGCTCCCTCTCTGTGAAGGCATACCATACTTTTGGAAACAATTTGAGATTTATTAGTCAGTAGAAAACAAGAAACATGCGATAATTTATTTTTTCCCTGCTGTGCAGGTACAGAGCAGTCACCTACGATGAGCTCATCCCACAAGCCATGGTGTGTTTTTGTTTATCCATTTCAGCCAGATTAATGTTACGATAGACTGGGTGCAAACGGCCGGTTTTGTGCACCTCTGGGCCAATGACTTCTGCATGTTTTTCAATCATTTCTATAGAAAAGGCAGCAATGCACTAGAAATGTGTAGTATTGTGCGGTGGTTGCTTCCCAAAGATGTTTCTCTGTTCAATCCTGCAGTAATTCTCCAGCGAAGCAATGGCTGAGAGTTACATCCCTGAGGGACTGGAGTACTCTCCCTTTTCTCTGGATCAATGTTATATGTAAAAGGCACAGCAAGGAAGTCTGTTTCTCAATATTGTACCTACTTGAGACTCCTGAAGGTGTGATTAATTAGGAGTGATTAATTAAACCATGAGTCATGACCTCCTTTTTTTTCCTGTCACATTACTTATGAACAAGAGGGCAGTCAGTGTAGTTAAATAGTATAAGACAGTAAATTTAGAGGAAATAAAAAGGAATTAGTTGTGTTGCATGTGGTCAACCTCTGGGATTTTCTGCTACAGGTGACCACCTGATAAACAGGGTTTTTTGACTGAAATGAATAGTTGTTAGTGTTATTACCATAACAGGTGGAGCCATCGCTGTATTTCTGGGACTTCTGGGTGTACTGGGAAGGCAGAAGTGAGTCCTGCTTGGCTAATAAAGTAAGAGCAAATGCTCCGTGTGCTGGGAAGTCAGGCAGGAATGCTGTTCTCCACGGACAGCAGCACTGCACTATTAGCTTGATCTATGACTTGCCATTTCATGGTTTGGGTGGCTGTTTGTTTGTCTGTCTTTTTAATTCCTCTGGAAAATACTGTACTGGCTCTCTCTGTTGACTGAATGACCAGGCTTGGGCAGAAGACATAGCATTCTTCTTCTCTGACCTTTATATCAAAATTGATTAACAATAATTCTTTTGCAGAAAAGGATTGACAATAAGATGTGGATGTTCATCTTTAATGAACTCTAGTCACCAAGTGGAAACCAGCTGACTTTGAAGATGCAATTGACCATCTTCTCAGCAATAGCTGAATACTTACTCCTCAAAGTGGTAAAGTAATGCTGTATTCATAGATAATATGAAGAACCACCTGTTGCTCTAGTTGGATTTTTTTATGTCTCTCATATAATTACGTGGGACCCGTCTCATTAGTGACAACAGCAGGATATTCTGGCTAGTATTTATGCAGTTAGAAATTGTATAAATAAGATTTAGAGGCTGTGCAATCCTGGAAAATATTCAGAATTTTGTTTACTTATTTTAATCTCTAAGAAGTCCACTCATAACCTAATTGGTTTTGTTTGTTATCATGTTTGGCATTTTAGAGAAGAGTTCACTGGAAGGTGTCTATTCTATATTGTTCTCACTTTTGAATATAAGACTCTTATTTAAAAGACTCTTTGTTTTCAATTATGAAAATACTTTCCTGATCTCATTAAGCCAAAAAAAGATGAAGTGCTATTTTTCCTTTTTATTTGTGACAATACAAATTAAACACACCTATGGCAAAGCAATTACTGTGTTTATTCTTTTTATACAGAGCAGGCCTGTTAACTGTGGATGTGAAGAGATGAAGCAAGCAAAAAAACAAAAAGTGTGAAGAGCTTTGCTGCCATATCATCACTGTATCAGATAGTTTTAGGATCGATGAGTGAATAGGTATGTAAGAGAGACTGTAATTCTACAGAGAAGGGTTATTTCAAAGAAGTAAAGGGGGAAAAATTTAAAAGGCACATCAGTACATTGTCACTATATTAGAGAAATAACTTCATTTGTCTTCTTTTAATTTTGGATCTTTAAAGTGGAACAGTATTACAGAGAAATCTAGATAATGTCTTTGATCTTATCAAGTGTTGCCACAGTTTTGTTGTTTTCTTGTTGGAGTTACTCATGTAAGAGAAACTACTCTGCTGTATAAGTTAAAAGCTCAAATTCTGTCCTTCATTCTTGCACTTTACATTATAAGACACTTTGTTTACTGTAGAGGTAATAGATATCACCACCTCTGTTTAACCATATAGTGTTGATTTTCAAATTACTTGAAGTTTTAATTATTATAACTTAATACTGTTGCAATGACATATCACATGCAGAAGTTATATCAGTGTAAATCACTTGGGGTAACAGGCAGAAATTAAAAGTTTTTCTCTGAATATTCAGAGTACACTGGAAATTGGAAGGTCAGGACTTCTCACAGATAAGACCATCCATTGCTGTGTTTCCCTCCATGGACATAGATGCTACATTCCCTTCCTCCCTTATATACAAGGGCGAGAAAAACATGTGAATCCCTCACTAGCAGGAATTCAGTGGTCTTGTATGTCAGGCTCTAGTTTTGGTGGTTCTGGTGCTGTACAAGACTGCTACCTTGCAGAAGATATGGGGGATATCTGGATTGTCAGCATGAAGTGCTTACTTTAAATGCCAGAGGTGGAGGAGTTCTGGAAAGAGCTGAAAAAATACGGGCAGATTAATTTGCACTTCACAGAAGTTTCTGTTAGAATAGACACAGAAAGGGACTGAATGAGGCAGGAAGAGAAGCAAACATAGAGGCAAAGTAATGGTAAAAATTAAACATTAAATATTTCCTTTAACTGCAGTCAGAGATGGGATTATATTTGACCAAACAACCAAATCCTCCACCACAGGCCAGGACTAAGGCTAACTCCATTTTTTTATTTCAATACTTTCAATAGAAAGGACCTAGCCAGTTATTCTCTATGTGCTAAGTAGTGTACTAGCAACACTAAGAGACCAAGCAGATGGATTTGTTGTATTGTCTGAGTGGTGTAATATTTTACTGTAAATATAAATAGGATACTCACCTTATTCAAGTTCCCAATGCACTTTACAATAAACCAAGTAATTTTGACAGGAAAATGTTGACCAACCCTAGTCTAACAGCATTCACATAATGAGCTGAATACTGTCACAAATCCCATCCATTAAAAAAAGTCAGTGGCATTACATTTACTTTTGCAATTTGAAGGATGAAGACAGAAATGCAAGAGATGGAGTAATAAAAACCATGTAGTCCCTGCTCTTCAATGATCTCATTCAGGGTCTATTAAGGTAATATAAATACTCTTTTTGATTTTAATAAACTTTGCATAAGTCAAAAATCATTAAAAATTAATAATAGGAAAAAGAATCACTCTGTTCATATTTGTTGGGTTATATCCATAATAAACTTGTAAAAAATGAAAACAGTAGAAAACATTAAAGCAGATCCAAATACTAAATTTATTCTAGACTTCAAGATTACCTAATTTTCTGCTCTGACAGAAGCGTGTGATATCATGAACATCAGACTTTTCCAAAGCCTTTATTGAAAACATTTCTCTTCCCATCATGGAATACCTCATCTTGCTTTCTTCTTGCAGTTGTTCCTTCTGGAGACATGAATCTTTGGAGAAGCAGTTACGAATATCAGAGCATAGTCTGGAGTGTACCACCACCTGGGACACCAAGGGGTTACAGATTGCTCTCATGGGAACTGCTGGATGAGGGGTGGTGGTGGGTCAGAAAAGCATCCAGCTAAAGCAGAGTGCCCACGACTGCCCTAGGGATCAGAAGCAAGGCCAACATCACTCTTCCAAACACAGATTTCTGAGCTAACCTGTGTTTTCAGATAGAACAGATAGATTTTATTCTTACAGTGGATTTTTATCTGAAAATAAAATAAAGCAAGCAGAAGGGCTATAGGATTAGATCCTCATTCTGCATTTCACCAAAGGAGAACTGAGGAAAAGACAGATGGAGTGATTTTCCGGGGCAAGTTGAGCCCTAGGTTGAATTGGATCTCCTGTCTTGTTCAGAGGCTGCCCTTTCCTGACTGTGATGTGGAAGAAACACAGGCATTAGCAGGCACCTGCAAAAGTGCTCCACCTGTTTTTGCTCAAAGTGACAAAGCCCAGAGGACAATGTCTGTGTTCCCTTCTGGTCTGTAGGGAGCATGATGTAGCTGATGCAATTCCCGGCTCCAGCACACCTGCAAGGTCTCATTGATCCGCTGTTCAGTGCTCTGAAAACTCAGAAATCTATTATCAGTGTGAGCATGTGCTTATTGATCAGATTACCTGCTTCTGCTCCCTGTGTGCACCTAATTGTACCAGTGTAGGCACATACACACACAGAGGTAAATATTCACACACATATGCATGGGTACAGGCACACACACGTGGGTTAGGGGCATGTGTGTATGATAAAGGCTTTACCTTTTTTTTTTTTCAGCTTTACAAAACTGCACATAAATAAAAAGAATGGACCTTCCCCGTGAAACGTGAGCGCAGAAACACTCACAAGTGGCCAAGAGCTGCTAAATAATTAATCAATAGAGCAGTGTGGCAGTTTGAAATGTAAATGTGATGGATGAAGGTGTGATGCTTGTCATCAAGCAGAAAATGATGTGACTGGAATGGATAACCCACAGTACCTGCTAACTGGCAAAAGCTTGGACACAAAGATAAAGTAAAGCCATCAGAAAGCAGACCTGGCAACCCCTAATTCTTGCCTTTGACCCACAATTCACTTTCATGTCTCTGTCCCAGAAGAGATGTTTAAAAAAATGATGAAGAGAGATCTTGGGGTGGGAAAGGGGTGAGAAAAAAACCATCTGAAGAAATGCTACCTGACAAGGCTGCAGGCTACGTTCTTGAGAACACCTTTCTTTTCTTTATGTTCTCCTTCTCCTGTTAAATAAAAATGCGGCTCCTTTTTTCCCTTTCCTTTCTTCCAAAACTCTCCCGAGCCGTTCCTGCAAGTGGTTCTGTGACTCGGGAGCTGACAACAGCCGCATGCAAAGGAACAAAGAATGAGAGTGACAATTCAGAGTGCACGCAGGTGAGAAAGACACCTTTTACTTATCAAACTAGGCTGCAAAAAATGCTCTTTTTACTCAGCGAGCTAGAAATAGCGGTGATCTAACAAGGCACTGATCCAAATTCTTTATTTATGCTGAGATGTAATGCTAACAGGATTTTTAGGTTGACTAGTAGTCTGTGGCCCCTCTGTTCAAGTAAGGAAGCATTCCTCTGATTTGGAAAGAGGAAAATCCATATAATTACCGTATATTATGTGACAGGAAAATGTATGCTGTGATGGCAAAGGGTGACAGAAAATGTCCATCAAAAAAATTTGTTTTCAGCTACTACCTATGCCAGTCATTGCATTCTCTCTGTGGGGGAACACAACATGATAGAACTCAGTTCTCAAAATTCGAGAGAAATTAACTTTTGTAAAAAATGGGATTTTTTTGATCCTTTTTTTCCCCCCTATAAAATTGTAAGCCTGCAAGTAGGATTTAAAATTTGATGCCTCCTTCTCCCTGGAAAAGAGAAACCTATTTCTCAGTAAGTACCATTTAGCAGGTTGGGGGTTTTTTTCTTCTTTTGTTATCAAAAGCCCACTCTTTACAGAAAGTGAAAAATACCACAGTTTAACATTAGATTTTCAAGATTCCCAAAATATACATTAGCAGATAACACCCACTAAAAGCGAAAGCTAAATATAGATACATAATAGTGCTTTGGCGCACAAAATAGACGTTCTACCATTTCTTAGACATTAAATATACACACAAGTATTCTCTTAAAATCTTTTTGTGATTTTAAGACCTCTACACACGTGAAACAGCCTGCAGAAGCAGCAGATCTCCAGGTGAACTGGCAGTATTTCCATACTTCCTCAAATGATTTTTTTACCTGTTTTTTGTTGGGATTGGGTTTTTAATCTTTATGATGCCTTTATAAAAGAGTCATCAAGAAAACACATAAGTATTTCTACACAAAAAAATAGGTGCCAAAATTAATTTTAGAAGATGATAATTAGAGCTACATTAAAATAGTTGGCGCAGCTCCATAGTAAAAAACCTACATTTTGTCTGGGACAGATTGCTGATGTAAATCCATTGAAGGAAAATCTTTCCTGTAACTTGGCTACCTGGATAAGCTTTAAGCAGAATGCTAACTATCTATGTATACAGGGAATCACCACGCTCCACAGAAATATTTTCCATTTAGAATGACAAAACTGTGTTCTGATTGGTAATTCAGCTTGAATTTCATTTCTGGAGCATTTTAAGTCGTGTTTTCAAATTTGTCCTTTTGGAATTTTCATCTAGCTCATGCCAGAGTCACTTAGCCGTATATCTTTGCCTACATGGCAGGCACATTCATATTAATTTTTAGTGGTTTTGCACAGCTTCACAAATGCACTATCATCATAAGCAGGAATCAGACCTGAGAATTTGGAACAATATGGGTACGCTAGTCTGTGGGACAGAGGAATGATCCCACACTTTACATCTGTTGTGTTTTTGATGGGATATGTTGGTAAATTTTGCAGTGTTAAAAAGGAATTTGGTTTAATGGTTCGCAAAGATTGATGCTGAGTATAAGCAATTGCTGTATAGCAGCAATGTAGCAATATTTATCACTAGTAGGACTTCTATTCCCTCATAAACTGCTGTAAAAGTGGAAAAGAGACATTTTAGCACTCTGTTGTTGCTAAACTCACAGAAGTCCATTTCTGTACCTCTAGTCTGGCTCAGCTACGGAGGGTCTTGCAACAGAGAAGTGACAGATTGGGCTGTAAATGTGCATCAGTCATCCCCAGCCTCTGGGAAGGAGAGGCACCTACTCAGGCTAGAGAGAGCTGTGATGCACCCTGTCCTTGTGCCCACTCTGGGGGACCAGCTGGCTACTGTAGAGGTGCCTACCAGCCAAGCAATAGGAGCAGTGGTTGACTGCATTAGGGATTGTACAGATACACCAGCAATTAGTCACTAGTTTCAAATATCATAGAAATAGAGGCACCAGCAGGTGTTTTACTTTCTTCCCTCTTTAAGTTTGCTAGGTACATAGAGGAAAAGGACATAAAAATTAACCCGACAAAGGCAGAGATAAAAAATAGACCTGTGTGTTAAACTCCAACAGTGGCCACTGGCAGCTGCCTTCTGAAGAGGAGAAGCTTGTAACCTCGTAGCAGATTGTCCCAGATCACTGTCCCAGCCTACAGCAATTTGAAGCTTGGACTTTTCCCAAGTTAGGGGATTTTGCCTACCTTGCTGTAGTGATGGTTGGTTAAACACACAGCGATTACTCTCCCATACCAGCAGGCTTTGTTTCACCCCAAGTGTTATGCCAAACTAGTTGTATGTCATCATGAAGAGTAACTGCATTTCCCCAGAGCTGATTTCCTATGGCACATTTTACTTAGATACTTTCTCAACACCCTCGCAAATATGTCATAGATCTAAAGCACAATCTCCTTTTCAAAATGAATGGGTCTGATTACTGGCATATTCATTTTGTAAAAGGTACAAAAGGATACAAATGTGCCTTTCCATCTCCTATAATGTCAAAGTAAGACCCTCTTGCCCTTTTATTTCAATCCCCGCAATTTGAAAATAAAAAAAATGACTTGATTATATGTTTTTTACCATTAAGTGTATAATTGCTTTTGTGTTTTGACATTTAATTCCTCTTACCAAAATACATGGTAGGAATTAGAAGTCAAATCTTTTATGTATTTGATGTACAGAACCTTCCATGTGTTTCAGTAAGAGAGAGAGAACTGTGAAACCTTACAGCAGGTACAGTCAAGCCATCTGAAAATAAGTCAGTTTTTATACTGGAAATCTGACTGTGGCCCCAGTTCTGCCCTCCCTTATCTAGGTCAGTGGCTTTTGAAATCACTGGAAAGTCTGAATGAGTCAAAACCAAGCAAAACCTGCAGGACTTGACCTTTAAAATAGAGCTGGGATTATACCGTGCCCTGTCGGGCAGATTTTGAGATTACAGTCCAGTCTGAATATTAGTTTCGAAAGCCATAAGACAGGAGTTAGCCAGGAACTCGAGTGTATTGGCTCGGTGTGGAATGGCAGTTGTGAGGAACGTAGGTCCCAGCAGGATGGACCAGGAGCAGCCAGGGCATCGGTGGAGTATCTCTGCTGGCCCAAGGCCAGCAGGAGGACTCTGATGTTGAGAGAGAAAGCGAACTTTGGGCTGGTGAAAAGGTGTAGCTGCACACAATATGTTGCTTGTGGGTGTTTCACATGGGTTTTATCCTCCGTTTGTCTCAATTTTCCCCATAAAGTTTTTCCCACTTCATGTACTGTCCTTCCCTCTACTGCATTCTTCCCTCTCTTTCTCACAGTTTTCATATTTCTGCTTTCCCTCTGTTCTTCTATCTCCCTTTCTGTACTTGTGCCCTTTACTTGAATTCTCTCACTCCTTTCTTCCCTGCACTCCATGCCAAATTCTCCATCTTTACCTTAATTTCTGTTCATGTTCATTTACAACCTACAGGCTGAGATTTCTTCTAACTTTACTTCCTTCCACTGGTCACTCCACTGTGATTTGTCCCCATTCACTCAAGTCCCAAAGTGACCTACAGCCATATCTGGGATTAGTGCCCTGAGATTCAGATTTATGGAGTCTAGTGCTGTCTGAGAAAGTCTTCTGCAATCTGGGAAGCGGGCTCTGTCTGGGACATCAGATGAATTGATCTTGGGACTGGATGAGCCCGGAAAGTTTGTGGTAGGCAGTAATGGCAAACAAGAGCTCAACAACGCTCTTCCCAGTCTTGGTATTCTCACTCACAAATTCTGTCAGGCCTTCATGATTTTCTAACAAAAACTGCTTTGCTAGGAGAATATGCTCTTGCAGTTAGATCTGTGCTTTCTCCTTTTCCCAAAGCCAGGGACACACTTTTCGTTCTTTCACCTCAGGAAAGATGCCATCAACAAAGGTAAAGGACAATATATGAGGTATCCAGGAGGAGAAGTAAAAGGAGCAGGAAATAGTTGCATCAGGAAGAAGCAAGTCAGAAAGAGAGGGAGAGAAGGAGCTGAGAGTATCTCCCCACAAGAGTTGTGTCACCATATCTCATGGAGACACACTTAGCTCCCCATAATGAAAGCAGCTTGCATTGCACAGATGCCAACCACACAAATGCTGGAAGTTGCCTCCCTTTGGCCATCATGTGCTTGTGCTTTGCAGGGGTAACGAGAGAGCCTGGGGCTGTTCCAGGTGAGCCATGGCTTTCAAGGGCCTCCTTTCCATGCATCCTACTGCTGACAGGACTGTGAGCGTGAAGCACTTTTTCAGGTATGTGTTAAAGATGCATTTAGACCTACACATGTATACATGCACGTGCACTTGCACATTTTTTCTCATCATTGCTTACACAGGCAAAAATTTCAATTTAAAAATCAGAAGGGAATGGAAAGTCCACAACAAGCAAATCACATAATTGGCCCAAGCCCATACATTCAGGAAGGCAGAAGATTTACAACAAAGAGCAGACTTACCAGAAAGAAATGGATCTCATGCCATTTTTGTTAAATGATTAACTGCAAGTAATAAAAGTCATTGATTTATACCTGTATCATCCAATCTTTAAAGAAGTCGCTTGATTAAAGTTTAAGATCAGACATCCTGAATATCTTGAGTTTGTTCATGTGAGTAGTTATTTTACCCACAATTGGGTGTCATTTGAAAATCCGGTATCTTTGAAAACCTGTATTTTCTCAAGTGACCTGCTTTTCAGTAGCCACCAACTCAAGGAGATGCTTCAAAGTTAACAACTTTTTTTCTTTTATGATCATGCAGTTCTGAAATTGGGAGGTGCAAGACAGGTGCAAATTACTACTTTCTTGCAGCTCTTACAGGGTGACCAAAGTCTTCAATAGGTCACCTTGGATGCTACAGTATTTCAGAACACACTTGCATGCAAACAAAAATATTAACTCAGGCTACTCATAAGGGATTCTCTGTTCACACCAGTCACCGAATAGCTTTGGGGTCATTCACAATGACCTTTTAAATATTTTTTTTATGGCAATGATGTCAAACAACTACAGAATTTACTGCTGCTTAGCCTGAAAGGGAGCTGTTTCTCAGAATGGGGAACTTGGGGAAGATGTTTTCACTCAGCTGGAAGCTTTATGGGGCAGATTTCATCCCTAGTCCAGAAGTAAATGTCACCTCCCTAGAGATTTTGAAACTCAATGAATGTTCAGGCCAAGAAATCAGGTGATGAACCAGAACTTCAGACTCTCAGAAACCAAACACTTTGTGCTTCAGAGAGATTTGGTTTGGTTTTATTTTTTCTCCATTTTTTGTCCTTTCTCCTTAATTTTGATGGATGATGTTTTGTTCTGCAGTGAGTTTTAATGCGTGTAGCTGTGGAACATTTTCAATTGTCGCAAACAACAACAACAAAAAGCAATATTTCAATATTTCTCAAGAAAAGGCTTCAAAGGTTTCAGATCTTTTTAAAATGTTTCTGCTTTATTTTGACGTGGCATAAAAGTTTTGTATGCAGTCTCGCATCCGCTATTGTGACAGCTGTATTTAATGAGTGCAAAATGATCAGAAAAACATCCTTTACTGTGGGTTGCCATTGCCAGCAGATGACAGGAGAGAGGCAGTACTGTAATAACAGAAGCGATGAAGTAGTTCATATTACTACTGATGAGGTATTTCTAGCTCAAACACCTAGGTATGCCTTTTGAAAATAATGCATTGGTCACATTACCTGATCGTTTCATCAGATTTTGTTTCCAAGTGCGTTTTGAAATAAAATTGTGCATTCTTAGCCTCAGGTCATGAAGTGGTTGGTTGCGACATATTATTTGGGGATAACACAGTCAGTTTCCATAAGATGAAGAGAGAAAGGTCCTAGTCTTGTCTATAAATACCGGCCTTTCCATCAAACTAATGCTAAGCATGAAATGCAGATCCACAGATATGCTAGAAATGAAACATTGCACAATATGTTTGATTTCTATTTTATATGCATATTTAATATCAGAGTATTTTAGTCCAAATTGGAAAGAGTATAAAAATAAATCTAAATGGATTTGAAAGGCAGGGTATTTCTTTTTCAAAGCTCCGTTGTTCCTGACTTCCTCTGGTGACTGTTAGCTTATCATGCCTTTGTACAGGAGATCTAAGTATTTTATTCTCTCTTGTGTCTCCATATGGTACCATTTTGCAGATAGTCTTCCTTTGGTCACAAGATGACAGTGAGAATGGATTGTCAAACTGGACCACTATGACAATTTACTCTGGGGGACAAAATCCTGTGGGTGTTTAGAAGCTTTACTGTAAGTTATATTTGATTAACTTATCCTACTACTGACAAATAATTAGGTCAGCAATTAATTTCAAAATGCAAATGTGCTACGGGCCTCCATATTTTAAGAAATTCACTTTGTCTTTAGTTTCTACTTGTGTTAAAATCTTAATGGATTTAGCGGAGTGAAGAAACAAAATCATGTTTTCTAATGCTTTATTTACTTTGTTGAGTTGGACTTTTTCAGCAAATATTGACAGCAAATGTTTGTTCAGAAATGATCATGTGAGATGGAATTTAATGGAGTAAAAAAACAGAAGAGTAATGATGAACCACTTATTTAAAAAAAAAAAATATATATATATATATTCA
>VWZQ01005212.1:6551-53637 GCA_013397015.1 Myiagra hebetior | reverse complement strand
CAAAATATTTATCTACCTTCATGAAATAGGAACAAAAAGAAAAACCAGAGGGTCAGGAGGAGGTCATTGTGGCAAAGTCAGTAGTACCTGCTTAAGCAGTCTAAGAAACCAGGGTATATCAGAAAAAAGCCCATACTTAATATTGCTACAAGTGTGGCTCAAAGAAGCCTATCTACCAGCCTATCTCAGGGACTTTATTATTAAACAAATACAGATTAAAGGCTCAACCCTTCCCAAGAGAAGCTCAAGGGAGTTTTCTGTTGACTTTGAGGGAGTGAGGCACCTAAGTCTACATTTGCTGTGATTAAAATCATGCAATTTTTTAGAAAATATTCAAAATATGCAGCTATAAACAAAACCAACCAGCTATCCTGATGTACAATCTGAATGAATTTACATAGGTGGCAGAATTATATTAGAATTTCCTATGAGTTATTTTGCTCAATTGTTTCAAGTCAAGAAGAACAACCACGCAAAAATTAGATGAGGGTTTTTCACCAAAATTTTACTGACCTGAAGATGAAAAAAACCATTTTTTTAATGCTTAACGATGCAAGTCACTTTAGAAGAAATAATGGTTTTTAAAAAGACAATTTTTGTTTTTTCTGGGCTTTTTTTGGTTCAACACGCTATTTTACATCACATTCACTTAAATTAGTAAGGCAAATAATTACGTGATTAAAAAAAAGAAAAAATAAAACTAAACATTGCATTTTTAGGGGATTTTCATTTTGGAAGAAAAACAGAGAGAGAAAAAGAATTGCATGACGTCAAATGTGTTTCATGTACACAGAAAAAGCTTGGTTTCCCTTCTCCTCCGAAGGATATTAGAACTTTGAAGGTTCCACTAGGTAGGAGCAGGCAACACAAGACTGAAGATTGATTTTGAATGAGGGAGAATCTCTCTCTCTCCCCCCAGCGCTGTGGGAAAGAAAATCAGAATTATATCTGGATATGAGAAGGCTGAGATGTTGGGAGCTGAGCAGACAGAAGGTTTCTTGTAAGATAAGGCACTGATCACGCTGCTCAGCTGTCCACTGGCAGGGACCCCCATTAAAGAATCACCTTTCAAAAAAGATACAGCTGCCTTCAAAAGTGTCCAAAGGAGAAGAGTGGGAATGATCACAAATTTGGGAAATGTCACCTGCAAGGAAATCTGAACTTGGGTCATTTCATCTGGAAAAGGAAATGAGTGGACATAAAAACCAAAGACTTCAAATGTTAAAGGCCTTCTGGGAAGAGGCAGGGAAGAGTTTGTATTTCAAGACTACAGCCAGATGACAGAAGGTGACAGTACTATGTTGAAACAAAGGAGAGTCAGGTCAAATATTGGCAAAAAATTTCTTAAAGTGAAGGCATAGAAGCTGTGAAAATGATTGTTTATGGAGAGTCTGGAGTCCCCCCCCACTGAAGACCTCTGAGAACAGGCTGCACAAACTACTTTCCAAAATAATGTGAATATAGTTTTTAGCTGAAAGCAATTCCTTAGCAGTTATTACACTGATATTTTTAATTGATTTTAAGAAGCTGATGGAACTTTTGCTTTTGTGATAGTATAAAATAAACTTTTAAATTAGTCTAAGGCGAGAAACATACTATGAATTCCCAGCACAGCTGCAGTTATGAGTGAGAGCAATTCCAGATGGGACTTATCTGCTGAAGCAGGACAGATAGAATGGTCTGCCTGGCCAAAGGTGAGCTCATTAAAATAACAAAACAAAAAAACCCAGAAGCTTTCAGTGATGAATAAACTGGCTTAAATACTGTAAAATAAAGCAAGTCAGTATGACATAACTTTATCATTAGAGTTGGAGTATATTCAACAGCTTTTAGAAGCAGAGTCACTATGACTGTGACCAAGCAGAGAAGTAAAAGGCAAAGCAATCTCAAGCTCTGTTCCAATAATAATAACAATTTGATATAATAGAAATCTGGCAAAAATACACAGAATACAACCTGTATAATGCAAGTTCGAGTGAGAATATTATTTCTTTCAGGTAGTATCTGTACATTTAATGAAAAAAATATCATAGAACCACAGAGTCACAGAATATGCTGAGTTGGAAGAGACCCACAATGATCATTGAGTCCAGCTCCTGTCCCTGCATAGCACCATCCCGAAGAGTCACACCTGTGTAACATTCACTTCACTCTTAAATTTAAAAAAAGCAAACAAATGTCTTGTGTCATTTAAAACATAAATCTTTTAAATCAGAATGATCTCTGGAGTCACCTGCATAAGCGTTAGAGTATGTAACAGGGTAAAAAGAATTTTGAATATTGTCACACTCTAAAATTAGGACATTTCACATTATTTTATTAACACATTTGTATCTGCTTACATTGAAGCATGCACACTAAATATCCTAACCTTTCACAAAAGCCTTCTGCTGGCTTCCCTTCCCTTGGCTGCTTGTGTGCTGGTGTTTTCTCTTTGTCTCAAACAGGGCACACCCCACCTCGCACGGTCTGTCTTTCTCTCTTTCTGTCATCCTTGGGAAAGAAGGGATTTTCCTTATCCTGTAAAATGGTGTCTGAGGATTGCCTTGTGGGGATCAGAGGGGCATTTCCCTTGGGATTGCCAGGCAATGGCTCAGGCCTGATGAGTATTTGTTTCTCCTGTCATCCATTCTGAGGGGCATAATCCCGAGGAAATCAGTGGGGAGTTTTAATATGGACTTTGAAGACTAGATATGCCTAAGAACATAAAGGTGATTAAGAAATTATTCTACTGACGCTTTCCCAACAATCTGGGGCTGGCTTTTTTTGAAAAATAAACCAAAATAAAAATGTCTTCCTTTGTTTTTCATGAATATCAGATGACAAATCTTAGCCTATAAGAAAGCTTATAGCCTAAACCACGTTTGGCATACAACTGCAAACACAGGTTCCAACTTCAGGTAAACTTATTATGCTAAATCCTCCCAGTGGTATCATTTGGATCCCAAGTGTAGTTTTGAAGTTGGCCTGATTCTTTTCTTTTGTGTTTCAACTCCAGTAAGGCTTGTTCATGTATATGAAAATAGTGGTACAACTGGTTTTTTTAATAAATGAAATTCACAAGATTTACCAAAAAATGCAAAGTTTAACTTGAAATTTTTAAAGAAACATCATATCTCACATTCTGCTTAGATAAAGTTTTCCCTTTGTAATATAGGATACTTAGTACGGCATTGTAAGAGGCCTCTTCATTTAAAACAAAGTAGAGTCATATTCTAGACTGCCTGGTGTCGTCTCAAAGCATGTATCCCCTCTGCACCCTGCAGCTGCCCCACAATCTGTCTTTGAGTGTCTCCCATCTGCTTGGGCCCCGGACATTTGGCATCCCTTTGTTTTAGGGGCCAAATCTCCAAGCCAAGGAAGGAGATACGGACTCCAAAGGACCCACTGCCTTTCAGAACAGGCTCTCAGTAGAGTGAGGAGTTTATTACTCTTGAAAAGCTCTTCAGCACTCCAAAATCCCCACTTCAAGTGTCATAACCACTTGCTGGCATCAACACCCTGTAACAGCTACCTCAGAAGATGTTGAAGAGTAACAGAAAGAAGAAAGATACCTTAAGCCAGATGGCACACTTTAATTTTTTGAGGAATAGTATAACCATACACAAGAGCCAACCACCAAAGAAAAAAAGCTGGGAAACAGAGGGGAATTCATTACCTGGAAATCACACAGTGGTCTGGGAAAGGATGTGGGGGGAGCAGCTTCCTTTTCCTCAGCAAATACATATTGCAGCATCTTCATTCATTCTCAAAAGAAAAAAATAAGTATGAAACCTTGAGAGTGATTACCTGTGCTGCTCTCTTCCTTACCACCCTAGTCAGCCACCCATGACAACAGAGCCAGTTAGAGAGTCCCAACCGGGAAAAGGATTAAAAAAGAAAAAAGTAAAGTAGAAAAATGCCTCAGGCCCCACACATGTGACTTCACAGCAAAACCTAGAGCCAGCCCTGAGGGGTCTGGTACAGAGAGCGAAGTAATGTGACTGTGATTAGGATGTGTGGAAATTAGAAGCCCTCTTGTTTTAAGAAGGCAGGTTATCTACCAAGCCTGCTCTACACTTCTTTTAACTGTAATGTGGTGAACAAAGGCTGTCTGTAGAAGATGCTGTATTTCTCTACTCAGCCTATGTCACTTAGAGCTTTTTATGCTAGACTCATTTTAAAAACTTCAATTTAAACCAACATGAAAGGTCCTTAAACAGTAAATAGCATATTATATCAAAAACAAATAGATTAAAAAGTGAACAGCCATAGCCAGTATATCTCTTTCCAGAGGAGTTTCACTTTCCACACTAAGTAAAACTCTAAGACTGGCAGATCTGGGCCAGAGGTTTGTAATGGGCCTTTTACTTTTTTTTTTACTCCCTCTCCAGAGATAAATAATCAGTTTTAGAGAACTGATAAAAAGAGACAAGAATGAAAAGTGAGTATGACACATTTATGAGAAGGATTTTTCATCTGTTTCTTAAATACAGCACCTTTATTTCAGATTGTATTAAAAAAAGAGACGGGAGAGCCAACCAATTTGTGTTGTGCTGCAGTAGTGAATACATATGAATGTATGGAGCACAGCGTGAGAGAGATAGAAAATTCACCCAAAATTTCCTGACAAGTTAAAAAAAGTTATGTTATCATTCAAGAATCATTTATTTGAAAAATAAAAATAAAAAACAGGCCACATGACTAGAAGCAACAGAGACCAAAAACACATTGTTTCCAGACAAATCTCCATCAAAGACATATGTCTCTGGACTCTGAAGTCAGAACATCTTCATATTTTAAATTTCCATAAGCATTTTCAAGAAAAGCTGGAGTTCTGCTATAGGGTTTGCTACACACTTTTCACCACTGATTGATAACCAGAAGCAGCATTAGCAGTATTTTTCCCCCATCATTCCTCTAAAGCTAATGGAGTTGAGGATTCGTTACTTGATCTAATGGCAATAGCTTTCCAATAGACATGCACAGAATCATTGATTAGTTTGTCCTCTTCTTGTTTGCGTTGGAACACTGTTCAATTTACACCAATTAAAGAATGCTTGGTTTGTGTATTGAAGAATAATTAAGGGATGGAATTCCCTATAGGCTACTAAAAATGACATCTGACTAGAATGGTGATTACAGCATGAAGACAGCATTAGTATTTAAATAGTTTGACTGCTATATAAAATCATTACAGCACCTCACCATGAAAAAGAGCATTAGTTAATTTTGCCTATAACAAAATTAGTTGTATGTATTTGCCTGGTCACTTTAAGTAAATTTGACAAGGCTAATCTTAAAGCAAGCGATCAGGTTTGGTGGAAGGAGCAGATAGAGCACTGTTTAAAGCAATCATCTTGATAGATATGTATATAACCTTCAACCAAAATACAAATACACGCAAATGAATAGCAAGAGCTTTGTCAGAGATGCTCAAATAAAATGTAAACATTAAAAACACATTGGTTGCTAAAACTGAAAATCCAAGCATAACTGGCATGTTAATTATACAACAATCAAGGTTTCACAAACTGTAAACACACAAGAAATCCTTATTTTTCTGCCACTGTGGTTGTCAAACCTGTTCTATCCTTTCTAGCACTGCATGGTACAAAGCATCATGGGAAGCAAACAGGCACCATGGAAGGACTCATCCTTGCTAAAAGGACTGCCCAGCAAAATATCTCAAATGATTAAAAATATTGGGATGCCCTAGCCCATCTTTAGACAATGCCTCTTTAGACAAGCTCATTTTTTCCTTTGGATTACAGGGTGGAGGTAAGGTTCATTCTTAAAAATACAGTTGAGGAAAGAGGGCTTTTTATCCTCTATTTAAATTTCTCCATGCATATTAAATTCTATCTCCTAGCCTTAGATTATAGTATCTACAGTAGTGATCTATCCCAAATGTGACAGCAACATTACTGTAACATAAAGTGCTTGGGGCCAGTCCTGAAGCATATTTACATTTCCATAGCCTACTTAAATATAGTATGTTTGTTTTACTAAACTTAGATACTGTAGTATATTTTATAAGGTCATCCGCCTGCCTCAAGACCTCACATTGCAGCTACTATCCTTCCTATGAGAATTTATGCAGTTTCGATTGAAGGTTGTCAACACCCTCTTTAACTCAGCAAAGGGTTCTCTGTGAAGGAACATAAGACTTTTCCATTTAAGCCTCTAAGGGCATGTAGGCATGCTTATTAACATGTCTACATTGTGCAATGCATAACTGTGTCAAAGATGCCCAAGTTCCAAATGAGGTGATACATCTGCACAGTACAATATACCCTTATTTGCGTGGCCCAGCACCTCTGGCCAATCTGCAGTGCCTCTTCACAGATCAACTTAGTCTTTGGTGCCGTGCTGTTCTTGTGAACATGCCTGGTTCTACAGGTCACTTATGGATATCTCCTCTGCACCAAATTCCGCTGGATGGATCTGCCCTAGAATTAGGTTTGGGACAGTACACTTCATCACATAGTATACCCACTGACTTTCCATGGGGTTTTGTTCCAACATTTAAAAAGTCTTCTGTTCCAGCTTTTGTTTTCATGTTGGACAAGTAGTTCTCGCTTCTGTACCAGACCTCCTGTTGGGATCTCCTGCTATAATCTGCCTGACTAGACCTTGGGCTTTCAGGAGTGAGACTAACGCTTCTTTTCAGTGAATAATATTCTATTGCAACAGGGCTGATATAAGGGTGTATTCTTCCTTCCACCCACGAGAAGAAAGTCCATTAATTTCAACAGAAACTCTCCATGCAGAAAAGGGAGAACTGTGCCCCAGGGAACATTCATGGAAGATTAATGGTGAGGAGAGAAAAGTGATACAGTACAGGCAGAACAAAATCAGAACCCACCACACAAATAAAACTGGACAAGGGTTCATTTTTTAAAAGTCAGTCAGAAACGGCAGGAAGGCTTTGAAAAAAAAAAAAATCAGGGCTGTTTCTGTGCACTTTTGCATACATTGGCTTTCAGGAGACATGAATAGAAACCTAACAGTAACTCTTTTTTCGTACTTCCTTTCACAGGTCTCACTGGCAAAGAAGGATTTAGCACTTAATTCCTGTACTTTTATGTGGCAAATTAGGAATTTGCACCTTAAAAGGAAATTGCTTTTCAAACTCCCATAAATTCTGGATTTTATTTTTTTAAATGGTGGAAAACATTCCCTATGTTCATCCCAACACATAATAAATAGCACTCTCCATTACTGCTCCTCAGAAAGGTGTAGGAAACTGGACCTGGCCAAAGAGAAGTGTTTATCATTCTTCCTGAGGAGACACTAAGGATCTGGACCCTGTCCTTAACCCTTTTGTCTCCTCAGTCCTTTTTAGTTTAGACTAGTGCATTTGCTCTCTTTCTCAAAATCAAGTATCTGTTGAGGAAAGCATTTAACTTGAGACTTGGTTTCTTGATGAAGTAGGGCCTGCTGGCACTGAAGTGTTGAGACCAAAACTGGAATAACAGAGTTGTAATATGTTTCATTTTTCAGTTTACCATCGGCTAAAAGTAAAACCCCTACACTATTTTTTGCATCATAGTTAGATAACAACTGCTTGGTTTGCAACTACACCAAAACAGAAGGAAGGTGGTGAAGGTGACTGACACAGCATGAGATCCTGCAGCAGACAATGGTTGGTTAGTCTCTGTCAGGAGGCACTGAAATGTGGATGGTAACGCTGACCCCAACACAAGGTCCCATGTCCATGGGGCTTGACACTGAAGTGGTGCCCACCAGAGTGGGACAAAGGATGTGATCAGAGAACCTCTGAAGATCTTTTCTTCATGAGGGCAAGACAAGACTGAAAGACAAGGAAGTGCGGCCTACAGAAGAAGTGTTCTCTCACAATGTGGCACTACACTGGCAACTGTGGCTGTCAGCAAAACACCTTCCATTCTGACTGTCGACACTAAAGTGAAGATAAGCTTTCAAAAAGGTTAGTACACACCCTGACTTGGTTTATTTTTGAGTCATTTTTGAGTCATTTATGGCCTAGTTTCTTTGTCTCTGCCACTTCCTAACATGACAAAAGACCAGAGGCAGGTGTTGGGATGGCGCCGGTTTTTCTCATTTAATTTGGGAAGCACCATAAAAAACAATCAATGAGCATGGAGCATGCTCTGGATTTGTCTAAGTGTAAGTGGCTCAAATACTAACATGTGAATTTAGTAAAGTTAAAGTCTCTGGAATGGAGATAAATTACAGCAGCAATTGAAGTTGAATGTGATATAGAAATCCAACTAACAGAAGATTGTCTGGAAACAATTATTCAGAAAGCTGCTGACCCTCTATTTCTTTAAAGAGTTAAACATTTGGATCAGTTAACTGGCAGCTGCAATAATAGGCATATGCTCTAATCTTTGATCCGTAGCTGAATTTGCAACTCTTTGTATGAGAAGCAGATCACATAGATTTGCATATTTTTAAGGATCTATAGGGAGAAAAAGAACAAAATCTGCTTTTCCAAGATGCCACTTTGAGATCACACAGAGTGTCATGGGTCCCCCCAAGTACACTAATGTTCAGAGCCAGTTGCAAGACTCACAAATTTTATAAGTGGCCCTAAATTGTGACATTCACATCTGAAGACTAATCAAAATTCCTCCTAGAACAGACTCTTGCAAGCCAAGGTTGCATCATAACTCTTCAGAGAGTTATGTGCGTCTATCATTAAGATCCCATTTCCACATCCAAATTTGTGTCAGAACTTTCCTGAAATATTAAAGAGTCCAGAAGTAATAGATAAATTAAAAAATGCTTTGTAACCAAAGGAGAAACTGTTGACTAGACTCAAATGCATGAGCAAGTAACAGATTTATGCCAAGGTCTTGACATCTTCTTAGATTTGGCAAAATTTTTCAGTCCTGATGAAAATTCTGCAGAACAAGACAACCATGAATCACCCCATGAATATAATGGGTGCTAATCAACCAATTTTTTTGCTTTTAAAGTTCATTTCTTGCTCATCTCTGTTTTCAACACCAACTGAAAGATATTTACTAATCACTCATTTTGGATCAACAGTCATGCTTATGGCACAGAAGATTTCCTCCACTGGGTAGAATTTCCTCAGAAAGTAGGTCCTACTGAGAGAAGTGAACAATATACTGAGTACTATGAAGTGAAGAAGTAATCATCCCTGCAAATGTGCTCAATTGTGTGGGATGTTTCAACATAGTCTTTACTCAATTCACACTTTACAATAGGCTTTCTCTCCAGGTTCACCTACACAACACTCTTTGACATCAATGAAGATGATGAGAGCAGCTATTTGTTGTTATTTGTTATTTGTTATTTGTCTGGGGATATTTCCTATCATCCCAAAAAAAGTCCAGACTACTGCATGGGACAGTGCAGAGATGCGTGAGGAAGGCAATGCAAAGAAGTCGCTCTTCAAAAAATATTCTGTGTAGCTTTCTCATAGTTCCCCACAGTAAGCCATATGGGGGCATGAAGGATTTGTAGAAGCCTGACTGACACAGAAGGCAGCACTTCCAGGCACTATCTGCCTTGTCCTGTGGGTAGGCAAGACTTCATAAATTCCTGGCAAAAATCCCATGAAGAGGAGAGGAAGGTGCTGCACATTCCTGGGTAAGGTGTAGTAAGGAAGGGGGGGTGATGCAATGATAAGTGTGATCAGACCACTGGCAGGTGAACCAGAACTTAGGCCATGAGCAATAATTTCAGTATGTTAGAGGGGGAGATAATAGAGAAAAAGAATAGCATACAAGTTTTAATGAGAAAAATTGATTGCTGATGCAGAGGTTTTGAGAAGGGACCAGCCTGTGCCCTGACAGCACACATGTTCCACACCATAAGCAGACTCCAAAGTAACCCAAAAGCCAAAACAAAGGTTTGCTGCTTTTTGTACCTTTCCAACAGCATTAGTTTGTACTCTTCTGTCGCCAGCAGGTCCATGTAAGAGGCTTTTCAAATTCTGGAAACATTATAAAAATAAAGGGCCAAGTCTTGCCTTGCTTCTTTATTAGGAAGAGCTATAGGTCTCTGTAGGACTATTCTTTATTGTTGTCTTCAGTGTTTTGTATACCTTTGGGTGTCTCTTCCTAATGGCTTCTGAAAGATTTCTGATCTCCTAGAACCTTATTTTTTAGGGCATTGTGTAACCTGCTTGTTTTGCGAGAAGGTAGAGTGCAAAAATGAAGAAATAGAAATTGCCTTATGTGCTTTATAGTATGATTTCAATTACTTCACTTAGTTATTTCTAACCATATTTTATAAATAACAACACATTATATTTGTTCTGGCCATTGAAATGATGCTTTCAAAGCAATTCAAATATGTGTTCTGATAAACTTTGTCAATATTACAATTGTACAAATTTGGTTATATCAGTTAAGAGAAACATCTTAAAAATTGCCTCCCTACAATTTGTTCTCTGTATCTTAACTTTGTACAGCACTACAAGATCATTTTGCTCATGTGCTAAGTGGGATCCTAGTATATCACTAAATTCAGTCAAAATATTGCAAGTTAAAATAAGAATACCTGTAGATTATGAAAATGAGACAAAGAAAGTAGCATTTCTCTTTACATAAAGCAGAAAAACTGGCAATCGTTCAGTAGAAACAGATTAGAAAAGGGATGTTTGGGAGACATTTCATTATTGTGGACAGCAGTAAAACATACCTCAAATCAGAATTATTTACCTTAAATTAAAAATGTTAATAAGCCAAGACATTAACAAGGAGATAAAATCACCTTAGTGGTTTGATCTAAGGCAATTTTCTACACTCCCTCTGTAGTTGAGAGAGAAAAAGAGACCCCACCAGTAAACGACACTGATTTTCATATGGCCATGTGAGATACCATCCTAAAGTGGCCGTATGAAATGGTTGAACTGAGATCTGGAGGTGCTACCCATGAGAGACAGGGAAAGAAATGTTACCTGAGACTAGATAGCTAATTCTAAGACAGCCACAGCAAATTATAAAGAATCCTGCTCTGACATGAATTCCCAAATTTTAGAAAACTAGAGACCCAATTAATTTATAAGGTATTTTCATTTATTATAAACAGATGTGCTAGGGATGAGCATGCCTGTTTGTATCTTGACATAGATTTCATAGTCTGGACTTCAACCGACAGCTCTGGAGTTATGACTCTTGAGACAAATTTTACTTCAATTTAGGAAGTTCTAGGAAGCTCAGGTTCATTTATCTATTCACAAAAGCCTATGAGAAATAGAGCTGTTTTGTGTCAGATTTTAATTCTTCATTTGAAATAAGAAAGTTAGTGAAATAAGGATACTCACAATAGGCTTCCTACAGCTTTTCCTTTCAGAAAGCTTGGACAAACTCAACAGCATAAACGCTTTTCTCTTTGATGGATGAAGTCATGGAACTGATTTCAGATATAGTTTCCATATCTGGGTCTTAGGCAATTATAGTGAACATCAATCTCATATCCATACCATATCAAAGGGATGTTTGTGTCTCAAATCAAATATAGGTATCTTTAATGAATACAGTACAAATTAAGCTAATTTCTTGGGTTTGACTCTACAAACAGACAAAGTAATGGTCATCAAAGTTCATTGAAATAAGTTTTGTCACAATATTTAGTAGCGTTTGTGGGCATGTGTTTCCATAAAACTGGCCTTCTTTTGAAATCAGGCCAATCTTTACTGAAGGCCAATCTACACTGGCCAGAGAACAAAACAGGACATGGAGAGTATTTGCCCCATTTCTGATGTTCTAGTTCTGTCCTTCAAAATAATTAAAGACTGGATTTGTCATATGGCAGTTTCCATCTTTCTCAAAACAGAAAGGGAGTGGGAAGAAACAGAAATAAAAATATAAAAAAGAAAGAACAGAAAAGAGAAAGGATTGCTCCAGCCTTCCAACTTCCCTTTGTCAAAGTTAAAAGACCAAAGGGCTTTTCACTTGACTGAAGACCAGACCACGGGCTAGGATATAAACCCTGGTCCCCTTGGGTTGTGATGCTGAGCACTTATCCTACGCCTTTGCTGTGCCATGTCAGGGGGTGGATTGACACAGCACCAGGGAAGGGTATCCTGCAGGACCTGCTCCTCACCTGACCCTCTGCCTAGGCACAGTGAGAATTTAAGCCACCTGTGACAGATGTAGTACAGAGGAATGATACTGGGCTTACTAAACCAGTCAAATAAGATGTGCTGAGAGTGGCTGGAGTAACTTACAGAAATATCCTTCAGTGGTGCACCAAAAAATACCAGTTGAGAGACAAGCCTCACCAGTTGGTGAATATTAAACTTAGGCTGGACTATGCACAAAAGCATTACAGAGATGCCCACAAATCCATATACAGTGGGTCAAGAGAAGAGTGAAACAAGCTAGCAGAGGAGTTAAATTAATCTCTTGCATTGTGTCTGCTGCTGAGAGCAGTGTAGAAATTCCTGTGCCAAAGGCACTTTGCAAAGAAAATCAGAGTGTGGCCTTTATACAGATTGAAGTCTCTAAGGAGGAAGTTGTAGAGTAACTTGAGAAACTCAAGTGCAGTAAATCACCACAACCGGATGGTGTTCATCTGGGAGTTCTGAGGGGAAATAAAGTGAGAAAAAGCCAAGATACTGACAAGAGGATGCCTTCTTCCCTTGAAAAATGCATCAGCACAAGAAGGCTTGGAAGCCCTATTATGTTGCCTGTCTTCAAAAGGAGATGAGGAAAATCCTGGGAATAGAAGAGCTTTGAAGTTTGCCACAGTTTTAGGGAACCCAAAAAAACAATTCTGAATAACAGCTCAAGAGAGAGTTAGTTGGACAAGAACACCCCATGAAGGTGTTCTTCAGTATCCCAAACCACTAAGGCTGTTACAAAGGGGGAAAGTGCACTGGGTTACTTTGTAAAACCAGTGGAGAAGCCTTCAGAGGAAGAGTGGACTGACAAGGAAAAGGTGGCCAAATGATCCAAATATTCTAAAGGTTTTACAGAGTTCACTTTTAAGCAATTGTCACAAAGAATATTAAGAAACAAAACTGAGAATAATACTTGATGATGATTTGATCCTGGAATGAACTAGAAATCAGTCTGGAAGAAATGAATAAGGATGCATTTCTCTTTCTATTGAGGCAAGGAAAGGTGAACACCCAGTAGTAGGTATCAGGACTAGTGTCATAACAAATAAATGAGTCTGAATTCCAAATCCTAATGCATTCAAATTAGTGTATCCAGAATCCACCCTAGATCTGGATTCAAGTCACACATGTGGTTCCCATCTTAAAAGAGGACAAATCAATTCCTGGGTTGAAACTCCTGAGGTTTGTACTCTGAGGTTTGAATACTCTATATTCAAAGACTCCAGCCTACATGACAGTTACGTATGAAATATGGGGGGCGGGAGGAGTGCATGTGTACACATAGCATGCAAAGGAAGCAATTAAATGTAAACCCAAAAAATTTAAAAAGTGATTCATGGCAAAAAGTGCTCTGATGCAGAGACTGTAAGTGTTTGCTCTTTACATTAACTTGCTGCAGCTAGCTGAAAGGGCAGAAGATTGCAAGTAATAGGACAGTGGAAATTTTGCTGGGTTTACATGGCTTTATATCCTTTCATTTTCACTCCTTTTAGTTTTTTCTGTTCCTTTAGGCCCTTCAGTGTACTGAAGGCAAAGCTTCTTCAGTTTTAATTCACTTTGTCTTTTGAATTCATTAGATTTTGAAAGCTTTCAAAGGAAGTCACAGGTAGGAATTAGAGAAAATATGGAAAGTGGGACACTTCTGACTGGCTTGTATGTTTCCAGTGTCTAAAAAGAAAGCTTTTTTTTAAAGCAAACTGTAGGAGGGTTCATAAAAATAGATATTTACATTTACATACTGGGACAGATTCTCAGCTGCCATGGAGCAGTATTACTCCATCTTCTTGAAGAGAGCTAATCCTATTCAGCACAGCTGAGAACCTGCCTCTCACGCATGTGCATATATGTGTGGAATATGTTCAGGATTCTTTATTTTTCCAAACGTACAGAAAGCTGCTTCTCCCTCCAGGTACTTTTGCCTGTGCACTAAATTGTGGGAGTTACAGCTCCTCTGTTTTTAACTGAGGGTGGTGTCTTCAGCGAGGCAGGGTGCGAAGGAATGTTGAAGTGTAAGGAGAGGCACGCATGAACAAAGGAACTGGCATGAACATAGAAACCCAGAGAAGAAGGTGAGTGAAACAGGAAAGAAAATGGTATCCCACATAGCCATGCTGTGCCAAGCAACGTTTGAATTCACAGCAACAGGGAGTTAAACTATGATTTTGTAGCAACCATGACTTTTGGAAAACACCTCAGGTGTTTCCAGCTAGGCAGCAGGAATAGCATGAGACCTGCTAATGATAGCGAGGTGGAGACAAAGGAGATCTGTGCTCAGCTGTGCTGTTGCAGGAGTCACGTAACACAGGACAGAGAGTAGGTGTCACATCAGATAGTGCTAATAGGTGCCAATAGCCACCTTCACCCCTTTCCCCTCAGTCTGTCCCTGCGTGAGAGTCAAGTGAATATCAATGTGAAACAATTGTGTATGACCATGTGCTTCTGCCCACACAGTGGGACCCTGGTAGTGATTCAGACTGTACTGGACTCTGGACACATAATGTACACTGAATATCCATCATAAATAATAATTACCACAGTAGGGGGCAGCAGCCAGCTGTGGAGGAAGAGTAGGACCAGCTGCTGGAAGAGATGTAGGCACTGGCTGAGCATGCAAGCTGGGCACTGGGGAGGGCGAGAGGGCCATGGCTGGGAGCCAGTGGCAGCTTACTGCCAAGAAGAGGGGGATAAAAGCACAAAAGAGTTTCACCAGAGGGAGCTGCTCCTGGCCACCCCTCAGCAATTGGTAGCGGCCCTGATCCAGGAGGGAAGGCTGATGGCAAACAGGAGCATCGCCAGCCTGAGAGCGTGGCCAACACTGCTCACACGTACCATGCTGGAGCTAGCAGGATGGGTGTCTGTAAGCCAAGCAAGCCTGCTGCAGGGAAACAGCCCTGCGCAGACCTGCTTGCAGGAGACCCATACTTCCTCCAGAAATGAGGACAGACCCATCCTGTTCCCCTCAACCTCTTCCCAGATGCACCTCCAGCAAAAGGAGGGTCAATACTCCAGAAATGAGTGCAGCTCCAAAAGAGACTCATAGCCACATGGTCAGTGCTTAACTGAACCCCCTAATGCTCAGGTCTCCTTAATTTCATTTACAGAGAAATGTCCTGGCAGCTCTGAAGATCCCCAAACAGAGTGCTATTACTTGTCTGAATTTCTTGGAAGGCCCAAGCTTAGTGCTTGGGTTCCCCAGGTCACACAGTAAACAAAAAACGGCTTTTGAACACACTGCACACACTCAACAGTCCAGTCATCCAGTAAAACTAAAATTTATCATGGATTTAAAATATTTTTCTAACCCCTCTGAAAAGTAATTTCTAAGACCAAATCAGCTCGCCAGTCTCATTTTCACAAGGCTGTTCACAGCATGCTCCTCACACACCGGCTTCTAGAGTCAGCAGCATCCCAGGGTCAGCTCCCCTATTTGCCCCCTATGGAATACTTAACTCTTTCACCAGCACAGCATAACAATTAATTGGTACATGTCTTCTGTAATAATTATAACAACGTGGCACTTTTCCCTTGAATTTAGCTTAGTGAAATTTATCTTTACTTATATTCATGTCTTACCTTCTAGCATGCTTTCTGTGCCTGGTTATTTTTCACTGAGTTCAGTTTCAAATAGATAAAACCTGTTTGCTTTTCTCGCCCAAGAAGGAGTATGTGTATTTCCAGATTCTATTCGCATCCACCAGGAAAAGTCACACACAACAAATGAAGCTTGGTTGGGCTTTTTTTTGCTGTGTTCCTGGTTGGTTGAGCATAGGGGGTGTGATATGGGTGATGTTATAGGAAAGCCGCTTTTCCTCCATTTCTCAATATAGAGGCTGGCGGATTTTTCAGTCCCAGTGAAAAGAAAGAGCTACCATCTGAATCTCAGTTTATGTAGCCCACAAGAGAGTGAAGAAATTGATAGAGGACATCCCAGGCAAATAGGGTATGATATCAGGGAGAAACATCCATCACTTTTGCGGGTAGTAGACAAGCATAATCCATGTGTGAGCTCAAATGCAAATTCATGGGCAACAAAAAGCCTATATGTTGAACATGTACACAGTTCAAACATAAAGAACCAGATTCTTTCTGAATAACTTATATCTGAACATCTGACCTTAAGAACCAGCCTCAGTAAAGTGCTGGCAAACACCGACATTTGGAAGGAAGTTAGGGGTGTTGCACTATTTTGAAAGCTCTGCTTTGAACCAGCTGTCATTGCGAATGTCTGCCGGTACCCCGTCTTAGCATACAGACTGTCATTGCTGAGCATAATGAGAATGAGCCAATGGAGTGTATTGAGCTATACTTCCTTGCATGTCCTTGTAGCTCAAATTATCCCTTCACACAGCCATAACAGGTAAGCTTTGAATCTATTTATGCCCCATTCTAATTGGTTCCATTTAAGTTGTGTATATGCCTCTCTGTATGTGTTTGTATATACATATATGCATATTTGTATACACATATGTATATTTGGACATCATTATTAAAAGTAAATATGCATATTGTCACAGATTATTGCTATGTGCATAATAGATTCTTAGAGTAGTTGGCTTTATTATACAATAAAACCATAGAAACTTATTGTCTTCTTTAGAATAAATAAGGAACACAGGACTCATTGTACCATATACATTTAATAGTTTGGACATATCAGTGCCCACATAAAAACAAGGAAACATATATTGCAATAGGCAGTATAATTATTTCAGCGAGGAACATCCATCCCACACTCCTAGAAATATGAGATTCAGCATCACGAGATTCTAGAATTATGTCATCAGCTGCACGAGTTTCACAGCTTATCTTTATGATTTTATGTTACAGAAGTAAACTCCAACAAAAATGTATAACACTGCCAATCTAACAGCACATTCATGTTAATACTAGCTGTAAAGATTTCAAAAAGGTGAATAGCATCAGCATTTCTATACATGTGTGCACTTGTGTATATATATACATGTATACACACACATTAACATATAAATGCACACATATAGGTGTGTGCTATGTATATAACCTGTCTTTAGACATGCCATTATTTTAAAAGGTTGGTTCCAAGTACATTAAACTTGAAAACACTGTTCTATACAGTTGGCCAACTTAAAGAAGTCCCTGCTGGTGCACAGAAGGTCAAGCTAGCTGGGATCATTAGGCATCATCGGATGAGGCTGCAGGTAGCTGAAACGTTCCTTAATGAAAATTTAAAGAGAACAGATTAAAATTATATTCCTCCAATCTAACAGAACACAAAGGTAAAGACAGTCAATTACAACCAAGATCTCATTTAGCACTAAAGGAGTGTTGTAGTTTGTAGATCAGAATTTATTGCCTGAAGTGAACATCTAGGCTTGTGACTATGTATATAATTACTTTCTACACTGTGCTCTCCTAGCACTCAGATGTAGTTATGGAAGATGATGTCTTCCATAATCTTAGTCTGTTATGTTCTTGACCAAGAGTTAGAAAATCTCAACAACAGCAACAAAGTTTTTTTATCTGTGCTATTCTGTCTTTTTACATTATGAGAAATGAAATAAATGCAAACTGCCATGTATTTGTTTTTTGAACTCCTAGGTTAACTGTTTTAATAGTATTTTGTTGGTCAATAAAGTGGCACCAAGGAAGTGGTTCAAGCAGGATACTCTACCTGTGTGCCTGTTCAGAATGCTTGCAGCCATCCCCTGGACACCTCAGGAGGGGGTTTTGGTGACGAGACACCAAGGGTGCTCAGCTTTATACGAGGTCTATTGTTAGATCAGAAAAACACATCACAACTTTAAAAACTCATAACTGAAAAAGATACTGACAGGCAGTTTTGTGACTAGAAGAGATGAAGAACAAGGCTGAAAGGACTGCTACATTAGGGAAGATTAAGTGAGTTAAATATCTATGGGCTGCCTTAATGTCAACTAAAGACAGCATCACACTAGTTAAAAGAGATCAAAGAAGGGAAAGAAGGACATTTGCAAAGGGATATAAAAAGAAGAAATATGATGACATTAAGAAAGAAAAAACTGACAACAAGATACTCTAGGCAACCCAACCTCTCCCTTGAGACATGGCATCACTTAGGAAATTTAATCTAGGCACAAAAACCCACAAAAATTTGCCATAAGAAACAATTTCATTGTGTCAGGGAGATGTACTGGATGACCCAAAAGATACATTGCTAATTGGTGTGCACCCGTTATCTGCGATTTTCCTTGCTTGTATGGCCAACTCATCATTACTTGTCTGTATTTGGTTTCTCTGGGTCCCATCCAACTCATGCTGCATTCAGCAGAAGTTTCCAACAGGAGCAATAGGACCTCAATGTCTGCTCCAAGTCTTTGTGGTTCTAAAAAGAAGAGGGGGATAAAAGCCCACACTACTCTGCAAGAACTTAATTCATCCAGTCTATGAACATATATGCAACTAAACAAGATTGGTCCCTTAATACTTTTTGGGTATTTAAACCTGTGTTTATCCTTAGAGATATCTGAGGAAATGTGCATTTGCTTTCACTTGGTGCAGCTAAAATTTTTGCTAGGGAGGAAGCTTACAGTTAATCTAAAAATAATTTCTATTGAAAAACTGCTTTGGTCATGGAAGTGTGAAGAAAATTCTCTACACCAAACTAAAAAAAATTTTATATATTACACAGAAATGGCAGAGATCTTTCTATTGCTAAAGCAGTAATGCAACCAATGAAAAAAAAAAACTAACCATGAATTCTGAACTCAAGACCATAGTTTTCAAATACTTTTACCCAATCTCTTAGTATATATAGTCAAATAGTGCTTAAAATCCAGCTGGCTTGTGGGTAGGGAATCACTATTGGTGGCAGTTCAGTGTTGGCCCCCAGAGAGACACAAATTTCTGTGTAAGTGGGGCTGAATGTTCAGGGGTCAGGGCTGTGTGTTGGTGTTGTCCATATATCTAGAGGCTGGTATTGTAAATCTTTAGAGCAACATTTCTTGAAAATACTAAACAGACATTTTGGTAGCCAGTACTGAGCCTCTGGCTATACTGCTTCAGGCTGTGATCTTGTCAGCTTTTACAAGATAAGTAGGGTCAGGCAGGGTCACCACTTGGATTGGTAATTCTAAGGAAAGGCAGGAGCTGCAGGAAGTGTCTCAGGGAATAGAATAGCTGTAACCGTTTTCCCTGAGTCTTTTCTAATACCCTGATGAAGGCATAATGCCAAGTTGTGACACAAGAGCAAGACCCTCAACCTCTGCAGCTATCAAGTGCATAATTTTCAAAGGGGTCTTTCCCTGGCCTGGCATGGAGGTGTGAGGTGCAGTATGTGGGAGATGGCAAAATTTAGGTGCTGCTGGCACACATGGTCCTGGATGAATAGAATGTAAATTAGTGGCTCCAGCATTTTTCATCAGGAAGGGGATGCAGGGGTAAATGCCCTTTCTGACATCTTTGGGGATGCTGGCAGCTCCAAATTAGGTTTTGTCCATGTCTGTAAAGCAAAAGACAAGCCTATTGAGTGAAGATCTAGTACACTAACTTTCAGCCTCACACGCTTCTACAAAAAGTATAGAAGGGCTGATAATGAAATCCTTGCCCAACAGTCTACATTGCCAAGAATTTTAAATTGTAGGTTAACCAATTTCTCCTCTAAAGTTCAAACAATAAATAAAATTCTATGTGAAAAATGGAGCCTTTTATTCCTTTGTTATAATCTGATCAGAGTAAACTACAGATGTTAAAAGGTACTGTAGTTCAAAGAATTAAAAGAATCTTACAGGGTTTGTACAAAGAAAAGAGTTTTAGAGAATAATATGGAAAATATTATAATGCTATTATATAAATCAGTGGCACATCCTCACTTTGAATACTGTCTTCAAATTTGGTCACCTCATCCCTGAAAAAAGAAAGTAGAAATAGAACAAGTCCAGAGAATGGTAATAAAAATGATAAAAGTCAAAAGGCTGGGAAATTTCTTGGGAAAAGATAAAGAACATAAGCACCAACTTGTCTCTCAGGAAAGATTTATCCTCATGGGACATTCATAGATATGGAGCTTAGGGACATGGTTTAGTGGTGGACTTGGCAGTGTTAGGTTAATGGTTGGACTCAATGATCTTAGAGGTCTTTAATGATTCTATGATTCTATGATTCAAATCATACTGAACTGAACAAACCCTCTCCATAAACTAAGAATACCTGTTGTTGTCTCAGACAATCTACAAGAAGTCTTTGGACCCCAGCAGTTTTGGAAAGCTCTGGGCCACTGCATGTATCAGACATTGCAGGTATTTTCCTCGGTGTGCCCTGTTCTCTTAGAGAACTTTCATCCACTGGAGGCCAATCTGACTTTTGGACAGTGGACAGGGCACAGAGCTACATATTAGAAACACTTGTTTTCCTCTGTTAACTCACAGGATCATAGAGTGGTTAGGGTTGAAAGGGACCTTAAAGATCATTTAGTTCCACCCCCACCACCATAAGCAGGGATACCTTCCATTAGAGCAAGTTACTCAGAGCCCCATATAACCTGGCCTTAAACATTTCCAGGGGTGGGGTGTCCAATGTCTCTGGGCAACCTCTTCCAGTGCCTTATTGCTTTTGTAGTAAAGAGTTTCTTCCTAATATCTAATCTAAATCTATTCTTCTTCAGCTTAAGGCCATTGCCCCTTGTCCTGTTACTGCATAAGCCTGTGAACAGTCCTTTTCCGGGAACTTGACTATATTCCTAACTAATTTTTTGGGTCTAAATTTTAGTAACTTCACTTTTCTCTACCTTTCTTTCTAACTTTTGAAAGGCATAGGTGATTGAGAGGTACGAATCCATTGACTTGACTGGCAACCTTTTCAGCTAAATCACTCATCTTCCTCAAAAATGTGCCATGTGTGTATTAAAATAGTCTCAGTCCCAAAGGACTTGCACAGTCTCCCTCACTTTGTGTGATGAGATCCCCAGTCTTCATCAGAGTTCCACTTAAGCATGACTATAGTATAAATAACACTTTGTCCTCAAGATCTTCAAACTTAATTAGCAGCAAAGGAAAAAAAAACCTCTTTCCTATCCTGCAAGGTGAAACAAAAAGGTATTGAGCTGCAAATGGATGAAAAGTATTGCTTTTCCAAACAATGTACATCTAATTAATGGAACTTGCTACTGCATGGTTAGTACTGAGACAAACAGCATCATATTTGTAAATGAGGAGTCATTTTTATGCATAAAAGCAAATCTTCACACAAAGTTCAGGCTGGGTTAAATTCAGTTGCATTATGCACAAGATCAGATTAGATGATAATAAAGGTTGCTCCTAGCCTTAAAAATTCTGTGAGTTTTATGAACTGCTACCATGCAATGATATCTAATCATCCCAGTGGTTCATGGCATGTGCCAGTCAACAGGCAGTGTTAGGATGGAACCTTCACCCATGGTAAACCATCACACTGGGCCTTCAGAGGATCAGGAAAGTCTAGGAGGCTTTTCAAACTGATGGCTGTTACATCTGTTTCTAGAGCAGCACAATTCCTTTCTCCTTCAGCCCTGTATGGGAACCCTGGAGGTACCAGTCATATTCACACTAGCACGGTGTGTCTTCAGTTCTGTCTGCAGATCGGGAAAAAGCAGACAAAATTCAACAAGGTCTTGGGCAAAAAAGTTTGGAGGAAAGTGAGGAAATCAAGAGGTCAATGGCTGAAATTATCTGTATCTTTTGACCTGTGTGACAGCACATGCTGGAGTCCCAGTGCCCCATTACCTAGACCAGCACCCCTTCCATCCCCATCTAAACCCAGAATCACCCACAGGAACCTGTGGAGGCAGAAGGTCCATCCTCAGCTGCTCGTGGCTGATTTGTATAACTGAACCTTGGAAGCAGGACAACATTCCCCATGGACAGGTGTGTTCTGTGATGTTTCTGGCACTCTTTTCTATTCAGATATCCTAAGGTGGGGGCAGAAGCCAGGAGATCCCATTTGTCCTTATTGCCTTGTCTCATGTTACCTTACTGTGGTGGGGCATGATAGATACCTGATTCATCTCTGAACTGTTAAGGATATGTTAATGCTAATAAGACACCAAGAGAATAGAGGCACTCTTTGCCATGATTGCACTTACCTACAACTTCAGTCATCTTACAGGCCCCCCAAGAAATCGAGGAGGATATCTTCCAATGGATAGCTGTGCTGGAGTCATTTCAGTTAAGGGAAGTTGTTCCAGCCTTGTGGGTTGAAAAGGTTATCTACTGGGGGGAAAGAAAAAAAAAAAACTTAAAAGGGGCAAATCAGCTCCTTACACTAGTGGTTTTATACCACCACCAGGGTGTACTTTTATATAAAGTCACAGAATACACATGAAGTAAGCACATGCTCATGCAGTTGCTATTCCAGGATGTTTGTAATGGCAAGTTAGACTGTAAATTATTTCTTTAGAGGGCAGAAAGCACAGTGGAAATAATGTATATTATTCATAAAAATGATTGTCCTGTTCACTTGTATACTTCTGCAATTTATTCTGTAACAGCTTTTTACTTCAAAGAAATCACTAGCTAATGACATCTCAAACTTAAAAAAATCCACTTATTCACAACCCTGTCCCTGAGGGAATTCCTGCGTGTTATCAGAAATTTTTCCAAAGATCATTAACAGATATTACAATCCAATTGAAACTGAGTATTTTCTTTGCAAATTACTTTTAACTTTAGAGCTATTGAAAAAAGACATTGAGTGATTTAATTTACTTAATCTGTCTACAGATTGCAGCTATGTGCATATCCTGTGATTGCATTTCCAACAAAAAGCATATATAACTATCCCTAATAGGGATATTTTTCTAAATTATCATACAAGATCAGTAAGATCTCTGCAGATATTAATGTTTACTTTTTCATTTAGAAAATTGCACTCAGAAAAGAAATGGGCATCTTTATTCTGTTGTTATTTTAGAAATAATAGCGCACTATAATACTTAGTTTACCTGCTATTTTAATTAAAACTCCAATAATCATCATATCCTTTGAGGATATGTTCTACTGATTTTCTGAAAAATCACTGTATTTTCATTAGGCTGTGAAGACAATGTTTTAGAAACACCTTACACAACAATGAGTATACCAAAAGGGATCCTCTATCTTGCACCAATCCAAAACAGCAAGCTAATTCAGCAGTGGAGGGCTGGAGATTGTATCTGATTCTGTACCTCATTGCCTTAAATTCCTCCCAGAGAACCTTACATGTGTCAGCACCACTTCTGCAGGAAGCATGAAAAATTTCTTTCCCCATGAATATTTAGCTTGCAGCTTCCTAGCTAAGGTTCCTGCTCTCTTTGCAGATAAGAGATAAGGGCTTGAAGCCCCTGAAGCTTGGGTGGACTTTGAAGATACTGGCTTTGAATGAAAGTGAACACAGCTGCTGTACTTTGCGTACTGCTCAGTCCTCATCACGTGTTACATGTGCTTTACCAGGACACTCTTGGTAGACATATGGGCAAAGCAGTGGATAGTTTGAGGAGGAGAATCAGGATTAACTGCTGGGAAGTTCAGCTTAGCTGAGCTGGTGACTGCCCAAAAGGCGTGAGCAGAAAAAAGGTTTTAGATATCTTAAAAACTTTCTTATTAAAAATGCAGGTGATGAATTTAGGGAGAGCACAGATTGGGAGCCTGGACTTGGACATCTATATGCCACATGATCCTCAGTCATCCCCTCTTGTGGCCTTGGGCCCAAAGGTGACTATTCAGAGAAGAACCCAGATTTTTCACAGCAAATAGGTGCATAAGCATCTTTTCATATCTTTCTTTGAGTGGTGGGAGAAATGTGCAGGAAGGGTGACAGAGAATTTGCAGTTAGCAGTACCTTCCTTGGATACTCTGCATCTTCCTATCATCTGGGTCAGAGGTCTGTGACCAGTCTAAAAACTTCTCCATTCCCAGAACTATTGAACTCTCACTCTCTTGCTGTTCTCCTTTCCTGTGTTACAGCAGAAAGTTCTCCCAATTAAAAGAATTTCCTTTTTCCCAGTACATCAAAATACATGGAGTCAGCTAAGTTAAGGAAATTTCCAAACTCTGTCAAGACCTGAAAAAATTACTCCCTGAGCTATGTGATGTCCAGTTTTGCCCTGTAAATATTAAGAGACCATACATTTTTACAAAGGTCCCACGCCATTAGCTTGGCAATTTTTTCCTGCCACCATCCTGTGGAGGTAGGTAGGCATGAGGAAGAAGAGGACCTGGCTGCTACTGAGCAATTAATATCTGCACAGGTTACTGGCTTGGTTTTAACGCACGCTACACTCAGATAAGTGCAAAGGGAGGATAGCATGCCCTTTTTCCCTGGTAAAGTTGCAGCCTCATTCCTGTTCTTCATTCACCCCCATGACCTCCTCAAGACACTTGTCTGCTCATGGTCCAAACCCCTAGTTTACAGCCATAATAGCACTGAGACTGTCAGTAGCTTTTTCTGTGAAATCCAACTACTTTTCAGGATCCCCTCCTTTTAGACATGTTTCCCTCACCCTTCTGCCACACACTTGCAACTAGTATTACAGTGTCAGATCAGGTGGCACACATGGAAAGCCAGAGCTAGTGGCTCAGAGCTAGTGGAAAGCCACATTTGCTAGTGACTTTTGCTTCTCTTAGCAGTGCAATCTCTTGTGCATATCCAGCTTCAGGGACAAGTCAGTTCAGCGCTCCATCCTCCCTCTCTTCCCTCCCTGCCTTCTCCCTCCCAGGAGCCTCGTGTTGTTTGTGCTTTACTACAACCACCCGCCTGGTGCTCTGGGCTCCTTCTGTGGCTCCTTCTACTTGGAGACTGGAGGCAGAAGCCACCGCCGTGCCTCCCTCAGGGGTGACCTGGGCTTTCCACCTGCCAGCATCAGGTGCGGGGCCATCAGCTGCCAAACTGGCACCGTTCCACCGGCTGCAGCAGCTGAGCGCTTCTGTTGCCACTCAACCCAGGACATCTCCACGGAGTCTGATAACACACCTGCTAATTAATGCCAGTTGTGATCATTGGTCAGATCCTCAACTGGGTTAAATTGAAACGGGTCCATTTAAGCCTGTGACAATTAGCAGCAGCTTAGAGCTGACCTGACAGTTTTCTCTATAACATGAATATATGCCTTGTTCAAAGTGAGGAAAACCCACAAACAAATTGCACAAAAACAACCAAATTATCAGAAAATTAAATGAGTGCTAGTAACTCCCAGCCCAGGCCAAATTACAATGGTGGCAAAGTGATAGGACCAGGTACGTTAGCAATTCTCTGAGCTATCCAAGCTCCTTATAATAAAAATAATTAATAATAATAGATGTGCTTCTGGACACATTCACCTTTCTGTAAAGAAAGCCTAATGAGTCTGTCTTTTACAAAACAGACTATCAGAAAATTTAAATGTGATTCTATTAGCTTGTAAGCATAGTGTTTTACATTTTAACAATAGAAAAGATCAACTCTATTCTTGAATTCAGTTTTTAAGACTTATAAGCAACATCAGTAAGTGAAAAGGAACAGTTCAAGGATTTTCCTTGTAATTTTTCTGTCCTTTGTCAAAATTTTATTTCAGTTAGTATTTCCACCCTGTTCGTTTGTATCACCAGTCCTCTCAACCATAACAAGCAGAGTTGTAGAAGGTATTAAATCTTAAACAGAGGTAAGAAAGGTACTCCTAGCAATAAAGCAAAAGTTTGATAGGTTGTGTCAAAAGAAACTACTGTTATTATTATAATTTTTTATTTGTTAAGCACTGACAATATGCTCAGTTCTGCTGATTAAGTTTTTCTGAGCAAGTTCTACTGATTATCTTCTGAGGACAACACACTGTACTACAAAGAAGATATGTGACAGCTATCAAGACTTTTGCTTTCAAGACTCACTTAGCAAAACAATTACATGCCAGTTATGCAGGTTTTATGGAAAAAAAGAGAGAAAATGCATAAACTGAGTAAATATCATGACTTTTTTGTTCACTAATTTTCCTACTCCAGATCTCTCACTTCAGTACTGTCTGACAACCTCAAAGTTACAGCGAGTTTTGAGGAAGATCTAAAGCCTCATCCCTGCTTATATTCAGTTATAAGCATCATGCTCTATTAGAGGCAAGCACACAGGCTGTATTGTTAGAATCTGTCTTTGGATCTGGGACTCACTCCCCAGCAAGGGCAGAGATGGCTGAATGGGGCCAACCTGAGACAGACAAAAATCAGAACAACTCCAGACTCACACATACATTTCCCTCATGACACAATGCAGAGTTAGCCAGTGCTCTACTCATAGGTGGTGACCTGATCTTACAAAGACATTTGGGGGTGCAGGTGCCACAAGGGAGCTTTCCTATCCTTGCTAGGCTGTCAGGGTTTTATCTCTAACAGACTTCTTGTTAATTTTCTCCACCCTGAGCTATAGGCACATTTTTGCAGGGCATCTAGTAGTCACGGATGTTGGGTTTCTGCTGGTCCAGAGCCACTGCAGATATTCTATTCCTGAGAGTCCATGTGAACTTTGTGCCTGGTTTATATCTCCTTTAGCATGTAAAGAAATCACAGTTTCTTCCTCCACCTTTGCCCTTAGATCATTTATGTATAGTTTACCTCCAGGGTGGAAGATTCCCCAAAACAGGCATTTGATGGCAAAATAATGTCCATGCATCTGTGTGTACACAGCAAGGGAGGTGGCTGAGGACTGCTCTAAGAATCTCTGGCCAAATTTGCGTGTCAGGAGGGTGCCAAACAGACATTGTCCCTTGCCCCAGCCAGGCAACACCTAGGCTTTCAAACCACAGCACTGCTAGAGTTCCAGCTGTGCAGATGTTCTTAGAAGAAAAACTCTCTTTTGTCTGCTTCTATCCTTTAGCCTGCACACTTNTTTTTTTTTTTTGTAACTGACAGAGAGAAGTGAGTTCTTATATAAATCTTTTGTGTGAAGATCAAACTGCATGCATGTAGAACTACTATTTTTTTAGGGGAAAATCTGCCCTAAAATAATCATTCCATGTTATCCTCACAGAGCGTCTGCTCTGCCTTTTAAAATGCATCCAAGGCCACCCTCAAGACCAGACTCAGCGCTGGCAGGCGGCGGGTTGCAGCTGAAGTCTCTGTGCATGCAGGGAGGGCAGAGCATGGGCAGCCCAGGGCAGGGTTGGGGTCAGGGGCAATGCAGCTGGAAGGGACCGTAATCTGAGTTGCTCCTTGTAGACAATGTCAGCCTTTGTGCTGATAGAAACTTGTGGGGCAACTCGGGAGCCGGGCTGGGTCATATGAAAAAGGTGTTTCTTTACCTAGCCAGCTTGGACTCCTCAAGAATCCAGCTGGCAGACCCTGAGGTTTCAGTCAAATCTTGTAAGCTAACATTCGTTTACTAATAGATCGAGGAGTAGAGGATTTGGTTGAGAAAACATAGCCTTTCATTCATAAAATCAGAAACCCTTGTAATGGAGAGGAGAATCAGCAAAAATGATCATCTGATAACAGTACTACTGGGAAATTCTTTTTAAAAAAAGAAAATACTAAAGAAGATAGCCCCAAATGGCAGTACAACAGCAGTTTTAGGGTCAATTTCAGTGCTGCTTTGTGTTTCACTATTTACGATTTAATTACCAGCTAGAAAAATGATCAGGTATTAAGTATAGTGAAGCCCCCATGTGTGACACCAAGCAGTAGAACAACTCACTGTAGCAGCTTATCTTTGGGAAGCCTCCCTCTCTCCCTTTTTCACTATTTCCCTTCTTCTTGCTTCCTCCTTATGCTCCCAATTTCCTTGAATACAATACAGTCAGAGTTTTACATCCAGCTCTAATTTTCCCAGAAGGGATAGCTCTTAAAAAGCAGCACAAGTTCTTTTACTCAGGACCTTAAAAATGGACTTAAAAATGCACTCCAGTGCAACCATCTAATAGATTAACCAATTCCATTAATATAAATATAGTCTACCTGTGCCTATCCCCCAGCAAAGCTTTTGCCAAAGCTGGAGCAAAACCCTAATCTAGACTTTATTAAAGTGGAGAAAAATCAACTTCCTTTCACTCCCCCATTCATTTTCCACCACTGTGATTTTCTAAATTTCAGGCAAGCCTGTCACCAAGGGCTGCAGGGCCAAAAGTGACTGGATGTGCTGTATTCCTGGCCCAAATGGAAGCAGGAAATACTAAACATCTTGCATGGAAGCCTGTTCTCATCAGGTTTATAGCCCAGCTTTTTTCATCAAAAGCAGTGAGGATAGTACACAGTTCAGAAATGCATCCAAGCATATGGGAGTCTCTCTACACTAATCCTCCTTTTGAGCTTCATCCAGCACTAAATCAGAGCCACACCAGAGAGAGAAATAATGCAATAACTTGTGGAAAATACACGGTTCCTCTCTACTAGGGTATGGAAAATCAAACATGACTCACTTTTCTCCTTAAAAATTTTTGGAGGAATATTAACAGCATAAAGCATGGCAGAGACTGGAAAAAAAAAAATCAGGTACTGACTGCCCTGGGACTGTACAACCCCAGGCACCACAGGCTACATGTGCAGGGCAGTCTTTGCTGGGACAGCACCAACAACCTTGGAAGAGTAACACAACAATGGCACAGGTGACAAAAATCACCTGAGAGGCTAAGAAAACACCTTTTTGCAGAGTTGACCTGCACCATGCTCACAGCATTTTGACTGCAGCCACCACTTCGAGAGGTCCCCCGAGAACATTGCTGCTGGAATTACAGGGAAGAAGGGTTGCACAGTCTTATTTTCCCAGACAGAATACAGAGCTCTCTGTCCGAGGGAGAGAAAGGGCTTTGCTGAGCTCATCCAAGGACAAGAGGGCCCTATGGCTGCACCAAGGACCAAAGAGTGTGCTGTCAGCACTGCCTTGGATGTGGCAGCAGAACAGGCAGAGTGATGACACCCCACTCCCCACCACAGTCTCTGGCCTCACTTACTGAAAGCAAAAGCAACAGAAAAAGCAGCAAGAGGAGATCTACACCAACTTCTTGAGATGCTGTAGCAGGGAAGCACAGGCTGACCAGGGCTTTAGCCCTTCATTGCTTTTTCCGTATGTCAAAAGAAAAAAATATTCTAAGTGCAACCCTGATCCACAGGCTCCAAACACCACTCTCTGGACCTCAGACAGTTGACAGAAAGAAAGGTTTTCAACAGAGCTTGCTTCAGGTGTGCTGATGTGTTAGGGAGCTGAAAAAGAGCTGTCAGCTGACAAAATGACGTGGGTAGTTGAGGATACAAGTTAGGAGAGGGATTGGATATGTAATTAGCAACAGGAAAAATAAATGTAGCTCCAAGCACACAAGCACACATACACAAGTACATGTGCAGAGGCAACTTAGAACTTGCAAACAGCCTATTGTTTCCATACATTAACATCTTCGAACTAGAATTTTATTGATCACATTTATTGCCTTTTCCTGATTAAAACTGAGATAAATATTTTTTGTTTGTTTGTTTGTTTGTTTGTTTGTTTTCTAAAAAAAAGAAATCAGTATATGACTCCTAGTTCTTGGAAATTATTGACCAGAATCTCGTTTGGTCAGCTCAGCCTCACTATCATAGAATCATAGTTATCACAGAATAACTATAGAATCATAGTTATCACAGAATCATAGGATCACAGAATTGTTTGGGTTGGAAGGGACAGCAAAGACCATCTAGTCCAACCCCTCTGCCGTGGGCAGGGACACCTTCCACTAGACCAGGTTGCTCAAAGTCCCATCCAACCTGGACTTGAACAATTCCAGGGATGGGGCATCCACAGCTTCTCTGGACAACCTGTTCCAGTGCCTCACCAGCTTCTTAGTGAAGAATTTCTTCCTAATATCTAATCCAAACTTACCCTCTTTCGATTTAAAACTACATTGCCATCTACAAAGCAGAGCATCTTTACCCCAGCTTAAGATTTTCTCCCATATGCTGTTTCTTTAGAACAACTTGTCTTCCCCTTTTTCTTTTTTTTCTTTTTTTTCCCACAATATGCATCTGGTTTAAGGTGACTTTTTCTTTCCCAGCATATGGAGCTGAATGATTATGATGATTTAGATTTATTTTGAATCACAGCCTATTAAATGGAAAAATAAATGCTAATATGTTGATATGGTTTACTTCTGAATGAATTATTGATATGAATGAGTAGTTGCCGCTATCATAATTACTCTTTATTAAATAAATATATTTTGAATTAGAGATCCTTGATTAAGAAATCACATTTTTGTCTTAAAATTGTTTCCTTGCTGCTAGTATAAGAAATACCTTATATTTCCTCTATGGAGGAAAAAAAAAGCCAGTGAAATGATTCTATTTTTTATCTTTTCCTTTGCTCTGTGAACTTGGCAGTGCTTTGTGCATATTCCCTTTCACTGCTTCTCTTCTCTAATCAGTTAAGTGAGGCTCTTTCCCCTCTGTTGTTTGTGTGGATCTGTCACATAGCACCTAGAGACAGAAAAAAAACGTTTTAAATAGGAAAATGCAAAACACAAAAACTAAAGGATTGAGGATCAGGTACCTGAAACTCCTCTCAACATTTTCTTTCAAGCTGAGCACATTTCAGATTAATGGTAACTCTTTAACATAAATAATGATCTAATGAAATAAATATGAAATTGAAAGAATCATAAAAAGAATTTTACATTTAAGAATGCCATCTGTGTAACACTTAGCCTAACAATGAAATCATTTCAGTGCCAAAACAGTTCACTCCGCTTCCAGCACAAGTTACAGGAGAGGGTAATGGCTTTGCAAAATGGCATAAAAGTCTGAGTTCAATCACAGAAGGAACACCTGGGTTCAAACTCACTCTGCTTCACACAGACAATGGATCTCACACATGAGTTTTGAACTCACCCCTGCTAACGTTTCCACCTCGAGTCATCACGAATTTTCCACAAAGCTGATGGTTTTTATTGCAAGGAAATTTAGATATCAGAGGAGAAGATTTTGTGGGTCAGTGTGAGGGGATCTTGCAGCAATTATTACACTGATTCTCTGCTTTCCAGCTGTGGAATCCAGAGTCAGTATTGTCTGACTGAAGTGCACAGGACTCAGAAACAAGACCCTGTTTAAGTACACCTGTAGCAAGAAAAATTCTCTCATAACGCCCTTAGGACTTAACACTAGACCAATTATCAGTTTTTGGGATCAGTGTCCTAAGCCACAGGTCCATCCAGGCATGCACTGGGAAGCTCCATGTTGCAGGATGGAGATGCTGCTTTTTGTGAAAAGGGAAGCCAAGCCCTTGCCATGTGCAAGGCGGCGCAGCAGAGCCATGCAGAACACAATGGAGATTGTTTGTTTATACCAGCCAAAGAGAAGGGAACATATTTGTTTTGAGTGAGCTGTGTTAGAATACATATTGTTGTATATGCCCAGGCCTCATTACGCCATGCTAGTCTTCAATATGGATCAGATCCTAAAACTGCTCGACATACTGAAATAAATGTGAGTTCTACCCACAGAACATCTCCAGACTTAGGCCTCATGTCTGTCAATGTCATCTCAAAAAAACAAATGTTCAAAGAAGAAAAACAACAAAAGTATCTTAGAGACTGTGGAGGATGCTCACGTGTGGTAGATGCCATTCAAGAGGATGCTAAGGAATTACTTGGAGAGAGAGAAATCCATATACCAAGACTGGAGAAAAGAGTGCGCCTGAAAAAAAGAAGAGAAAATTAAGTTTCACTGAAAGAAATATTTCTTGTTTGTATTTTAGAAGTTACTCTGAAAACAAGAGGAAATTCTTCCTTCACATCAGCAATGAGGCCACATTAACATCTCTTCAGGCAAAGGTGGCCACAGCTCATATTTTGCTTAAAGATATAATCGTGAGGGCATTCACAGATGAAGAGTTAAAGTGCTGTTCAATAAACAACCTGAAGCGCTGTACACTGCATTCATATAAGGAAAGGTATGAGCCAACAGAGAGAGATGTTCAGCTGCAATCAAAGAGGATCTAAGCCTAACTGAGCGCTCACATGACAGTTGGGATCATTTCGGATCCCTTCCAATGAAGATAAAATAGCATCAAAAGCAGGGCATTTTTTTTCTTTCTTTTAAGGATGAAAACACAACATCATTAGTCAAATTTACTCTGAACTTCCACCTCCTCATGTTGATTTGTACTCAGGTTCAGTAAACATATCTTTCCATCAAGGTAAATAAATGTAAAAGCCCATCAGTAACTTAATTGCTTAACGATGGATGCAGTGTGGGGTGTAACACTGTTTCTGACTATATTGTTGAAGTTAACGACCTCTCAAAAACACCTATTATACAGCTTGGCAGTAAAAGAAAAATCTGTTCCTTCTTGAAAAACTGCTTCAAAATTTCCACCGTTTTTTCCTGTTGTTGGGGAGGGGGTGGAAACCTCTCAGGACAATTTTTCCAGTGGACTGATGTAAAATGGAGTTTATTCTTTTGAGACGCCATCCTTTGTGGGCCTGCATGACCCAGGGAAATTTAGGCTTGAGAGAAGTGGGGAGTCCACAGTGAGGGCAAAAATTACACAGCCTGGGGAAAATATCTCCAAATTAAAATTCCCATGGTTCTGAGTGGGACCATTTTCTGGGAGGGGCGGAGGGCTCAGTCTGCAGATGTCAGGCAGAAGCCTGATCTTGCATGCGTAGCACACACCTAGGGACATCTGGGAATGTGCCCTCCTCCTCTGTCCTTGCACACCGAGAGCCCTGGATTGAGGACCCATGGGAGAAAGCAGTTGTTCCCGTTAAAACCAGGCTGTTTAATAGAGGTGAAGGCAAAATCATCTCTCCAGTGAGAGAACAGTGAGGGAGGAGGGTGCGCCAAGCGTCTGAGAGTGAAATCTGGCTCACGGTGGGCAGGCAGGCACAGTGCAGAGGCACAGCTGCCAGCCTGACATGATGGATCAGAAAAGCTACTAAGGAGCTGCAAGAGTCCAGGCAATTGAAACAAAGCAAAACATGAAAAGGCAATAGGTCACACCTTCTTTGCAATCTATCAGTTAAACTAGTGTCCACTTCCAATGGAGTATGATGTCCTAAGCTGTAGACATCTCAGCATATGATTGCTACTGTGATGGAGGGACAGGCTTACCAAAAGGAATTAATAATAATAATTACTAGTAGCGCTAATAATTTAGTTGAAGTTGTTCTGCAGTGAACCCCTCTGAGGAAATAACATGGTTGGGCATTTTGGCTTAGTTCTCTAGTCCCATACCAGCTTTACTCAACCCATTGGAAAACAAAGGTGTGTTCAAATCTGCCCATTACATGGGAAGCTTGAGCCAAAATCTTGCCTTCCTTTAGTTAGGCAGCAGTGATGAGTGCCATGGAGTCAGCTTCAGCTGCTTTCTCCAAAACCCTGAAGCTTTCAGAAACATTCATTTCTGCTGGCATCACTCAACAGCTCATTGTTAGAATTTGTTCTCATTGGCATGCATGAACTGAGACTGATGTACGGGGTGATCCAGAGTGACAGCCTTCAGCCCAAAAAGTGGATACCTGCTTCCCTTAGAGTCCAGGGACTCACACTTGACTCAGAAGGATATATACAAAAATTATCTTTCCTCTTTCATTTGCGTGTGTTAAGGCTAAGTGTGTTCAGCCAAATTAGCAATCAGGCAAACTGTGCATGCAGAAATCTGCACTTGTACAAACTGTGCATTTTTTTTGTAACATTCCAGGATTAAATATCTTGACAAAAGATGAAAACCCTTTAACAAATCTGCCCCTAGAGAAAAGTAACATTTTTTTATTCCATTTACTGTCAAACGACATATAGTTGAACACAGTCCTATAGGTTGATTTGTTGCTTTAAATAATGTCACTAACATCCAGATATCAATGTGATGGTGCAGAAAAAACAGTTCACATTGAGCTAGATTCAATTACAGACCTAGAAATTGAAATTAAGTCTGATGCTACATGCTTAATTCATGTTTGTGTGACTGAGAAAGGGAGTATCTGGTTTACCTTGAATTTCCTGCCTTAGTGTGGTGAAAACATGACCCATCACACTAATTAAAAAATAGTTTTCAAATGTAACTTAAGTGGTATTGCACTGGCAGGAGGAGACAAACACCTTTTTGTCCTTGACATGTTATGTGATATAAAGGAAGCTGTTCAATAGCTTTTTCCTCGATTCCAAGGTAGGTCTTACAATTCTCACTGAAGAACAGCAAAAAGGTATGATGACATCTCACAATGAGAAGCCAAAGATCCTACTTTACTAAAAAAAAAAAAAAAATTAAGCATTTGTCCCTCAAAACTCATAACCCTCTTCTGACCACATTGTTTAAACAGGTGCCTATAGGTAGTTATCACATATCTTATGCAGGTCTATATTTATCTCATTTGAGTGTTGTACCTGGGTTTGTATGTTCACATTTAATACTCCAAAATACTATGTCATAGCAATGGACTTTCAACCAGCACACATTTGACTACTGATTTCACATATGCGGCTGGGACTAACTTTTCTCCTAATATGGTGATGGCACAGGCACTATTTAAATGATTCCTGAGTCTTGTAAATATACACCAGATGTATCTTTTGTAAATGTTACATTTTTCAACATCTCAGCATTTGTGAATAGTTGAAAGCGATGCCAGCCATGCTTTAATGGGGCACAGAAGCATACTGCATTCAAAGAAATGGCACACTATTGCAATAGTCAAAATTACAAGTGCTGTCAAAAAGCTACATTTTTGCTTTATTGATTAGCACCAGGTAACACAGTGCTTCACATCATGCCTTCATATGTGCTTCTTTCAGCTGATGATTCTTCCCTGCACATGGGTAACACAGAGAGGGATGTGGAACTTCCAGGGCTGCCCTGGGGAAGTAGAAGGACAGAGAGGCCTGGAGAGGCACATGGGCCCCCTCAGCCACTATGATGGTCAGAGGTAGAGGTAGAAAGGCTGTGGTAGCTGCCACTCCCACAGCTGTGGTCACAACCCACTGCCACAGGGATGTGCCCACCATCCCAGAGCTGGGGAGGGAACAAAGCTCACCTTTCCCACGGGTACTGATGCAATTTGAAGATATGGTAAATTTTCCTGCAACACAGGCTTCTGCTGCTTGGTCCTCCCTTGTTGCAGAGGTAACTCAGCACCAGGGAGAGGTTATCTCCCATTAGGAACCTCTCCCGGAGCACAAGAGCAATTCAGCTGTGAGAAGAAGCCACCTCCTGGGCTTTTCCAGACCTCTCTTTTTCTTAAGCTTTCCCTGACTTTCCTGTGTCACTGTAGAAATCTCACAGAAGACCCAGGATCACATGTGTAACAGGATATGGGAAATGTGCTCTCTTCTCACCTTCTACCTCCTGGCACTTGCCCTCCCCATCACCACCACAACCAGACTGCCCCCATGGTCTCCCTGTTAGCACCAGGCAGTAAAATGAGCTGTCAGAAATCAGCCATTGCATTTGCCTCAAAATGCACATTTTTGCAAGGTTTGTCCCCCAGCTGTCCCACAGATAAGAGGAAAGACCTTTATAATATTGCACAATTACTATTATTTGCAAGGCAGAGTGCTTTTGCTCAGTGAATTTTGTGCTGGAATTGCACCATGAGGCTCAGTTCAGCAAATCAGCTAAAATCAGAGCTAGGTGACACAGGACAATAAACTTAGAGGGAATGGACTAGACATAATGCCCCACTACAAGTATTATTTCCAAGTTCACAGGCTTGCAAATTAAAATGTCCCTGGATCACTGCCATAAAAAAGAACATTAAAAATCAGGGGAAGAGGTCTGGGCATCTGTTAGAAGCATCTAATATATACCAAATGTGTATGCTGAGCTTCTTAGATATATGCATTGCTGAAATATAGCCTATGATTAATGTAAAAGCAGAAATATTTTAATTGTATTTTTCCATTTGATATTCAAATGAAAAAAGTATATCTTATTAAACACAACACTTGGCTTTGCTATTTTAATAAAAAATAAGTTGTTGAGGAAAAGAAAAGCAAAATACTGATTCCTTTCCTTATGATGATCAAATGAGCCTTTCATGTTTGTATCTTATACTTCACTTTTTAGCATTTTGAGGCAAATAGCAGATATCAAAACTTAGTAAATAATCAAAGACTTATTCAGTTTTCCAAACTGTCATGCTGCTTATCTTGTAATAACTGATCTCTTAGGTAGCATAAGCTATTTAATTGCTACTGAAGATTATTTGAATGAAAAAAGAGAAGACATTCTCCCTTACCCCTCAAAAAGACAAAACTATATTCTTCAAAAAGACACATGCCAACAGATAGATTCTGATCTCTTCTACACATGCACAAGTGCAGTAGCTAATTTTACAAGATTTGATAGGAGCTGCGTATCTGAGATTACACCCTGTCCTCCAGACTGCACATTCCACATGGAAAATGACTTAATTTGGAAATAAATTTCTTTGCTGATAAATCCAGACTCTCAAGTCTCTGGGCATCCAAAGAACCAAACCTATTAAATTATTTTAAAAAACAGCTACTGCATTTTAAAGGGACTTTTTACAGTGTTGGCGAAGTGCGTATTCATGTATCCCCCCTGACATGATAGACTGTAATGGCTCCAGTCTGTCATGTCAACCATCTGCATATTAAACAGTCCCTAAGTACACATTGACACAGCAGACCCTAATAGCTCTGAAGCCGTAACAATCTATTGAGTCAATAATATGCATGTTAAAGAGTATCTCCTGTACTTCCATCAATATCTTTTATCTTTTCCTTAATTTGTATCTTCTTTTTATATGTATATTCAGAGTTAAAGTTTTAGGAACCTTTATCCTTTAATGTGCTGCCGCAGATGTGAAACATGTGGCACAGAGAGGCACATACAGTAGCAAAATCCTTCCCTAGTATTGGAGCCAGACCTTAAAATAAGAACTGCAATATTTTTACACTGACAGCGCACATTCTTCCAGATAAGGTGGAAATAGCCCCTCTTTTCTGCTGGGCTGGACCCGGGGCTGGTGAAAAGCCCGGGAAAGGTTCCTGATGATTTCACGAGCTTTGGATGGAGCCCAGTGTGATGATACTCATTTCCTATCATACATTTCCTTCTAATTAAATGAAATAGGTCACAGGGGGAAAATTAAACAAAAGACAAATGTATTTACTTACAGTAATATCAACCCCCCAAAAACAGCAATCAAAAACAAGAGAAAAGATAATACAAAACATACTGTCTCTTCATTAACTTGAAATTATGTCTGTTACCACAGTCTTAATTCATTCCTGCGTGATCTTGGGATCTTTTATACTATGGAAGAGGGAGACTGTTATTAAGGCATAAGAAAATGGAGGCTTAACTTCTTTTGTCTAAATAACTGGGGGGAAAAATTCTAATTTTCTTTTGCTCAACTTCACATCACCATACCATGCTGCGATCCTCTCGCACCCTGATCACAGAACTTTCCCATCTTCTTCCAATCTTCTTGCTCTCTGTATGCATCACAATTTGGCTCACATTTTTAAAAGTGAAACCAAAGTGCAATTTGTGTTTCCAAAATGTAGACCCGAGGACAGGGAGGTCACTTGACCCTATCAGCAGATCTTAGCTGTCCTAAATTCCCTTCTCCTTTCCATTAATTTGATACCGATGTATCTTTGATGCACATAGGGATTTATTCCAGCATATTCTTAACTTTCACTCCAGTGAGGGCAGAATCATGGTACTCTCCCTATTGCTTCCCAGGAGTGTGCAATTCATCCTACCCTTGCCTTGCATCATTCCATGTCCCAGGCACACCAGATCAGGTCATCTACTTCTGTGCCTCATTCAGTACTAACTTCATGGCAAGCACTGAAGGCACCTGTCTTCTATTAAGTCCTTGGTAACATCTCGTAGCCAGCAGGCTTTTCTTCCCAATGAAATGGAAGGGAATTATATCAGATGCCCACATGCATGCCCAGGGATTTGCCCAGCCATGAAGCAGGTCCTCAAAACCTCAGACTAGTGCATAAATTTCTTCTTACATGTATTGTCTGCTGTGTGTGTTATCAGGACAGGACTATCTAAACTATGGATAACAAAGTACTATGTGAGTACTATGGACTCACAAAGCCACAGTAGTTACCATTTGGCCTTTTTCACTGATGATCTAGCAAGCAGATTTAGTTTTGGGCAGGTTATGTTTTTATTCCTAAAAACCCTAAGCAAATAAACAAAACCTAAAGAATGAGGGCCATTAAAACAAAAACAAAAAAAGGCAAAAGTCACTGAAAGTCCTGCTATATTGCCTGTATTTCCTTTAGCTGAGGGAGACAGCCTCAGTGTAGCCCCGGAGGGGCTTGTGTTTGACAGAAATGGTTCATTATAGATGAAGCATAGTCCTCTCTCTACAATATTATGGGTACAGCAATGTCCATTTGAGGAAAATAGGTCCTCTCCAGACCTCCTGCAGGAGCTCTCTTTTGCTGTTCACTCTGGTACTTGCTGTGTAGCAGCCCAACAGCCCCAACCAGTCCAGCCCTGGTGAAGGTAGGAACACAGCAACCACACAGCAGGTCTGGATCATTTATAACATCCCTTGCTCCTCTGGCACTTCTGTTTGGGCCTGAAGAGCCTCGTAGGCTTCCCAGAGCTTAACAGAATTACCAAGCAAAGCCAAAGAAAGACAAGAGGAGGGCTGCTGGCCACACAGACAAAGTCCTTTAACACAAATACTCTGCACAAAGGATTACTGGGTTGGGTCACACACAATCTGGATGGCCAGTGCTTACAGGAATTGCTCCACTGATTTAAATGGATAGGTCATCCAGTCCAACTTCGTGGACTTAGAGCAACCAATACTTGCCACCAAGCAAAAGGAGAGCCACTGGCCTTGGTCCGTAAATGAGATATGCAAGGGTGATGAAGGGAGGGCAAGGGAAAGAAACACAATACTGTTGGTGAAGTGCTCCATATTCCCCCAGCAACCCTCTTGTGTGTGCTGCAAATGCAAGGTGGGCTCGCTTCCTGCTACCTTGTCCCCCTTCTGCACAGCCTGTTCTATGCCCAGCTGCAGCTGAGCCTATCCCAGACTGGCCTCACCCTGAAATTCACAATTACTTCAGTGAAGAGGGTTCTGTATCCTCAGGCAAATGCAGGAGAGCAAAATTTGGGTAGGGCTATGATTTCACTGCCTGTGTGCATAGGACGTCTCCTTTCCTACACAGAGGAATGCTGGCCACCCTTCCCACTTTTTTGGTTCTCAGTGTTCATCACTGCACCTGGAGTTATCTCCCATTTACCAAGGAGTTGATTTAAGTGTCTGACTCAGTCACATATGTTTGGCTCCCTTATTCAGAGTAAGATTTGGCCTACTAGCTGTGAAAACAGCTTATATCACATGTGCTGCAAAGCCTAGCCAGAACAGGCTGAATAAAGGATGAAGTTTAATCATGGAAATGTTGACCTACAAATAGAGAACAAAATGTTAAACCACATGGTATAGGGTGCTGCACGCCCCAAATATCAAGGAGAGGAAAGAAGAATTGAACACATTTGGAAAGTAAAGCTTACTGTTTGGGGTTTGGTTTGTTTTTTTTACTTTTTCTTTCTGCATATTCGGAGAGTCAGACCCACACTGTTCCCGCTCGCGATGACACCCTGGCATCTGAAGAACAACATGACACCCACCACAAAATGCTGCTGTTGGCTGGCGCCGTCTAAAGCAGCAAGGTTTGGTGAGGGAGGTGAGACTGCCAAAGGCAGGCGAGTGGGGGTGTCACAGAGAGTGGGACCCGGCTGCCTGTGTGCCTCCAGTCTACGGAACCTGTACAAACTGGGGAGAGGTAAATGTGCCGAGGATTAAGACCCCTTTCATCCTCTGTCCTTGAAAACTAGTCCTGGGTTACCTCTTACAGATGGGGGGCAGGGGGATGTCATCACTATTTACATACCACCTTTCAGCTGGGACAACCTCACCTTTGTGGGTTTCACACAAAGAAGGACAGTGTTTTTGGCAGAGAATTCATTTCCATTTTTAATCGCAGCCATCACACAAACGGTTCATCTCACAGAATGGGAAAACTTTCTCATAGGCTTTATTTAACATAATTTTGGGTGTTGCAAAGGACAAAGAATAAATTTTTTAATCAATCAGCTTGCTTTCAGTAACTCGTCAGCTTTGTCTTTAGGTACGCTACATTTTACACAAACGTAGTTAACAGCAGCCGGCCAGGCCTTACTGACTGACAACTGTTCTTTACAGGATTTCTATGTGCCAAGGAGCTGGACAGTAATATCCATTTGGTATTCATGGAAAGTACTTGCAGAACAATAATGACAATAATTGCTTCTGATTCTTGTGTTTACAACACTGCCAAAGTATCATTAGAGCCTTATTTATAGATAATAATGCTTATTAATCACACATATTTGAATTTTGGAATGTATTAGATTAATATTCTTTTGTAACTTGGTTCTGTACTAATGCTATGAAAAGCACTTTCTGAATGCAGCCCACTGGGAAGTGCTTGCCTCGGTAGAGTAAAAGCATCCAAGCCATCTGCAGGTGAGGGACAAAGGGCATACCTCTTCCTCAGCAGGCAAACACCAAAGCCGGACACGCCAGTTCCAAAAGCAGGTCCTTTGGATTAAAATCAGGGGCAGACTCCTGAAAAAAAATACCGTGAAAGGTGTGATAGAAGTGTTGTTCTTGAGCTTGCTTTTTGATGCTCTATGAAAAGGTTTGCTTTCTACTGCTTTATAAAGAAACTGGGTTTGGAAGGTGAGGAATAGATCCATCTATCATCTCATTCTCTAATAGCCCATTCTACCCCATGGGTGAGTTTAGTCCAGACCTCAGGATTCCTTATCAGTCAAGACATTGGTAATGAGAAATATAAGAAATATACTACAAAAAACACTCCTAATTTTTGTTAATAAATAAGTCCAGCTTTTCTATATCAACATCTTCTACAATTCAGTAGCATGATAGAAGGAAAGTAGATTTTTTAAAAATACATTTACAACAAACGAAAGTGCCACCCAAATCTAAATACCAACTGCCCTATATTCATATCCTCCTTTGTTTCCCTGTAGTCCATTACAATGCTGAAAAATACACCAAAACAACCGCAGTACCAAACTCTCCAATTTTTAGTGTGTGACCAGCTCCATAAATTTTTGTTTAAATAAAGTCCAGAACAGTGTAGAATGTTTTTTTATTATTATTATTATTATTATTATGTTCTTTGAGATAGTTCTTCAAGCAAATTTACAGAGGCTCTGTCAGTTTAGAGATGACATTTCCATCTGTTTGGCTGGGTTTTTTCCTTTTTACCCACTGCCGATGTAATGTAACTACTCTAACACGAAAAAGTACAGAAACTGGGAAGCGGAGCAGTGTGTGTTGTATTTTGTGTGTCCATTTTGTGGTTTTTGTGGTGCTCCCTGCACACTGAGGATAACCTGTTACTAAGTGTCACAGCCCCATTGTCTCCAGGGATCTTTTACAGTAGCAGGAAAAAAAAAAAAAAGAGAAAGAAAAAAATAATTAAAACACAGAAGAACACTCGTGGCTTTAGTGCAGTTCCCCCAAGCTGCCCCTAGCCGATATGTTTTAACAGACAAAACTATAAAGTGATGTTGCCCCTTTAAAATGTGTTTCACCTATTAATATTCCAGTGTGCTTTGCTTATTGTGTTTAGAAAATGCCGGTATTGAGAATTCCCAGGAATTTCAAACCTATCAAGACAGCCAGAGCTGAGCACACCCCAATCATTTCTAGATGAAGCCAGAATTTAAAATTAAAAAAGCCCTAATAGAGAGATTAGAGGTGAAACCAAAGCACAAAGTTGGCGTTGGGTTGCAGAGGGAAGCCCCATCCTTATGGGTTCCACACAACAAAGTGGTGCACCCCTCCCATCCCAGAGACCACAGCTCCTGCTGGGGACCCATGGGGCCAGCTTGTCCTGGGCATTGCTGGGAGCCGGCTCATGGCTTCAACCACCACTTGCAGACAAAGGAATTATTCCCAGAGCGTGGGCACAGGGGGTGCACAGAACTTTGCATTGGGCTCCTTGCAGCTTGCAGCTCAACACCATCCAGCCAAAACTGATCCCAAAACTTGACAGTGCTGCACTGAGGGGACTTTTATCTAGTCATAGGTTTTGGTTCTTCTGCTAGTCCTCTTCTAAAAAGAAAACCCATAGCCCCAGGTGCACACAACCTGCTACAGCATCCACTGGCACAGAAGCATCTACAGATACTCTCCTCTCCCCAGCCTTTGGTGGCTCCTCGAAATGTTTGCTATATTTTCCTTAGGTTTCAGAGTGTCACAGTGCAAAAAGTTGTCCCTCTAACAGGTGTTTGAGGTCTGCATCCTATTCTTTCCTAACCGTAATAAAAATAGCTGAAAGAGTTCAGGACAAGGATCCTAATTTCAGAAAGGCAAATCAGCAGCGTATAAAATCATAATTCACTCTATGCAGATTAGATTTATTTTCTTAACTGAGTAGTGAATAAAAATTTTTATTGTTTCTGTCTGTTATTTTTCAGGGCAGCAGGAGTTTAATAATTTCTTCTACCTCTTAGAAGAAAAAGGCAAAGCAAACAGTTACCGTATGAGGAAAGGTACGTTTGCATTTCATATTCATATGGCTGATGCTAAACTCACACAAAGATAAAAATAAACATTTCCAGCTATAGAATTTTACCATTTTTTATATCCAGAGATACACAAGTCAGATTTCCATGTCAACATTTGACTTCCTAAAGAAAAATGGGGACTTTTTTTTTTAATACTGAGTTTTCACAGTTCTCACTGAAGTCAAAAGAAGGGGTAAATACCCAATGCCCTTGAAAAATAGTTGCTTTCCCACAGTATCCCTTTTCTGTACCTATAGGAATCCCCAGTATGAAAAAGCTGTCCCTCTTGCACAAAATAAGTAGATGACCCTACAAATACGGCTCACATCCACCAGAAATTTCAGCATGAGTCAGAGTATGCAAAATAAAGTCTCAAGCAAAAACCAGGCAAACAAGCAGCAAAATCACCCCCCTAACATCGAATGGAGTTACTACAAGTTGCATTTTTGGATTTGTAGATATGAGTTAGGAAAATCAAGACAGAAAAGTTTTGACTGGCTTGTTCACTAACCATATCTCAGTGGTCACAAAAGATTAAAAAGGAAAATTCAACTGGAAAAGTTCTAAACACAGAGGAAGTTTCAAAAGTATCTTTTTGTAGTATCATTTTATTTGCTATGTTTCTCAATAGGACAATATTACTCTGCTTGTATTTAACGTTGGGTTTATTGTCAAATAATTATTCTTTCTGCTATTGGATTGCATGATTATTGTGTATTTACCCTTCCAGATATGTATCATGAACATTTTTCTTCCTTTGATTGATATCATTTATAACTACTAAAGTCTGGAATTTGTAGTTTCCCATCGTCTTCATAGAACTGTAAGACACAAGCAGGAATAAAAATAAAAACATACCTTTTCATCAAGTAGTCTGCTAACCAATGGAGAAAAAATAAGCTTTGTCTGTTTCTAAATAGTCCTCTAGGAGTCTTATACTTGTACTATGTACTATATATCGTATAGTTTCTCCCCCTGTTATGACATGTCTGATTACTTTAAAAAAAACTCTCAAAAATGTTGAGGCACAAACCTTTGTATGGAATACTTTTAGTATGCTTCTTATTCTGACAAGATTAATAATTATCCTCTAAGCATGACACAGTGTTTTAAAATGTTTTTTTCTTCTATGAGTTAGGATTGTGCACATAAATGTGGAAAGAAAGGTTATTTCACAGCAGAGAAATGTATATTTAAACAAACTGTGATTAAATGGTAAAACTGCTTAAAAAGGAAAAGCATGGGTTTTTTCTCATCACAGTTATTCTGAATTTAAAATATCCATAGTGAGTTTCCAAAGGACACTGGGCATTTGTAATGAAAACGCAATCTACTGAAATTAATGGGAGATAATTGAGAGAACCATAGCAAATGTCCCAGAGCTTTGGCCAAAACTGGACAGAAAAAGATCCGCCTGTGTAGCAAGTGACAATTGTGTCCTCTCCTCACCATCAGAACCCTGCCTTCTTCTGTGGCACCTGCAACCAGCTCACAGTGGGAGCAAGTGGCTATGTGGGAACCAGTCTATGGACAAACCAGACTTTTGCTGTCCTCCAGCGAGATACTTCACAAGTGCTTACAGTCCTCATGGCAGCCTTAGTCTTTCCCAGAACACAGAGCTGCCCTTTCCACTGAGCCCATACACATCCAGCACTTCCCACTGATGCAAAGACAAGGGCATGGGATTTATTTTGAGCATTCAAAATGCCCAGTAATACGTGTCCTACGTATCAGTATATAGTGACCACAATTACAGCTGGCATGATTCACTAGAGTCAAAGTGTGTAGGATGTAACCCTTAGATGGCTGAGGCATAAGAGCAAGGTCAATGTGGCCCTCAGACCTAACTCCATTCACATCAAATAAATGCAAAAATAATCTCCATTTATATTAAGGTCTAATGGAAATACCTCACGGGGCAGAATGAGAGCTAGATTCTGCTCATTCTAATCAATCAAAACTCCAGGGGGTTTCAATTAATGGAACAAGCAAGATTTGGCCCATCTCAAGCAGCACAGATTTGGCTTCCAGAGGCTGAGCTGTACCTGCTTGTTGGAGAAGGACAGTGAAATATTTGAGCCAATAAACCTCAAACTAAGGAGACGACCAAGGGTAACGCCTTGTCCGCACTTGAACGGGTGGCAAGCCAAGCAGTGACACCCAATTTGCCCCTGAGCTTTAGTGCTGGGCTTCAACCATGGTACAGCCTTTCTACCAACTTTACTTGCAGGGGTAATTTTAAAATAACTTAATGCCAAGTGCCAGAGGGCTCACTTTTTCACAACATTAAACCGAATCATATCAACTCCCATTCTAAATATAAAATATGATTGCATTACGTGACTTCATACTTTTTTATAAAGGTCCCATTGTGGTGGGGTTTCACAAGATATAAAAGCCCATGCAGGTATTATGGGCTATATCAGTCAATTTCATCTAGTTAATCATCTATTTTAAAATGTTTTTCTTGTATCACAGTAGAAAAAATAAAATAAGTGTTCTTTTTTATAATTTCTAAAATTAAATTCATATTCCATAATGACCACATTTCAAGTGCAAAATAACAAGTTATGCTTACATACCTGACTTCCCTTCTTTAGTGAGTTGCTTCATTTGTAAAACGTTGCATATAAGATTGGAACCTAAAATGAATTACTTGGTTTTTCTTGATATGAAATCTTGTTTAAGTTCACAGCAATTTTAAATATGATACATTTAAAATATTAATACTTCCCATATATTATTCACTGACTTTCAGGTTTCATCTCAAGTTAGTGGCACTTCATATTTCAAAGGAAGAACTGTTTCTTTTTTTCAGTACTAATGTTCTATTAATTCACTTTGTAATATCATTCTGGTTCAGACAAATAAAATTGCACTAAATTGCTTATGCCAAGAATCGTGCTAAAGTTGTTGGCACTATATAAAATTCCATATCCATTACTATTTTATAAGTTTTTTATATCAGTGGCATCTTTTTAGGCATAATTCATAGTCCCATTTAGTTAGCTCTAGGAGGACAAATACATGCAGAGGGATTTTTATGCTGAGATGAGGGTATATGTAGGTATTTACAGTAAAGTCTGTAACTTAAGTGACTTTTGCAATGCACCAGATGCAAACTCCCAGTGAACTACCTTAACAGCTTTTCCTTTATGAACATTTTTTATTTTGGGCAGTTTTCTCTTCCAGCATGTTTTTCATCACACACATGTATAAACGCATAGGAACACACACACACGTACATTTGTGAAAAATAAATTTGTATGCATACAGAAATACTTGAAAGGCCTCATATGCATATTATGCAACATATGTCATTCATGTAATTGCTACATACAAAAAGAAAATTCATTTTATAGATATGAATAAAATATGTGAAAGAAGTCCTTAAAAGACTCAAAGGCCTCAACATAGATGGATTCTTCATCACATCCAAAGAACTGAAAGAACCATGGAGATAAACAAATCTTTTTATATGTCCATGTATATTTTATACATTTTCCATAAAGTCCATGTGGCCCCCTAGCTATTTCCAGAAATGTGGATGAAAGTTATACCTGGATAAGTTGAAACCTTTCTAATGAGTAAAGAAACATCTAATCCTATGAAATGCCTTGCTGGAGTGAAATAATTACAAAGTGCAGGAGCAAAGTAGCAAACAGCAGTAAAATCACTTGTAAATAGATGTGAGGAACTATAAATACACCTTAGTATTTGTATAGTCGACTTTCTCTGACTGTCATCAAAATCAGATGTTCAGGAGGCAGAAATCCAACTCCAAGGAATGCAGATTAATACATATATAAGAATATATAGTCTGTGACTGAGTTTGCAACATTGTTAATAATGTATGCTCCTTTTTTAATGCCTAGTATTTGCTCCCCTGGCAATTTTAAAAATAAGAAAATTTGATCCAATTCTTTAAAAAAAATAAATTGGAAAATAACTGATGCAAATCCCTGTCACTTGTGAACACAATGAAATTATACAGAAAGAAGCAAATGCAGGAGAAGCTCCTCCTCAAAAATAGAAATGAATGCCCTGTTCCTGTACGGTCCTCAAATGGCAGGATTTTGAAACATGAATTAGACCTCGAATGTAAATTAACTTCGGAAGGCAGGGAGAGGAAAAAAAAAAATCAGAGACATACCAAGTCAAACGCTCCTTTTCCTGCCTATCTCATCCGCAATGGTAAAATAGGCTAAACAAAACAAGTGCACATCAAGATAGAGCCAATTAAGGAATAGAGAGCGGGGGGAGAGGGTGGAGAGGAAGGCACCTCACTGAGCACATGGGGAGTGGGAGCGCAGCATCCCACCATACCTACCTTATGAGTGTTCAAAGGAAGACAACTGGGGTAAATTGGAGCCAGCTTTGATTTTTGCCATCCGGTTGCGCCCGGGATGCGGGGGAATGGGGTGGGGCAGCAGGGTCGGTCTGGGCGGAGGTAGACGGGCGATTAAAAAAGTGGGGATAAATACTGAGCGAGGATGACAAACGCTATGCAAATAATTGGGCTTTTTTTGGGGGGTG
>VWZQ01005210.1:0-11582 GCA_013397015.1 Myiagra hebetior | reverse complement strand
AAAGGAAGAAAAAACCCACCAAAGTCCTAGGAAACACGCCAGAGAAAAAGGGAAAGAAAAAAAAAAACAAAAAAAATCTGGCTGAAGAGACAGGCAAGGGTGCTCTCTCTCCGTGCTACCGCCACTGGAGAACGCAGAGCCGTCTTTATCTCTGTGTCCTTGGGAACTTACTTTGAAAAGTTCATTTGTTTTTCCTCCCCTCTCAAGCTCAGTTTAAAGGCACAAAACTAATTTTCTGGCATAGAGCCGTGATAGGGGATGCACATCATAGAGTCACCCCAAGACATCTGGTCAGTTTAAATGAGCTTTGACCTTCTTGTTTAGTATTTGGGGTTTTAGAAGAAAAGGTGTAATGATTTTGTTTTTGCAGACTTAATGGTATTTTTATTCTACAAATAGTTGCTATTGCTTTTTAAAAGAAAAACTTTAAAGACCACATATTTATTTTCATTAATATCTTCTGTTATTTCTCAGTTCCACGGGAAAATGTTGAATTTTCCCTAACCTGAGTTTGTGAGTAAAGCATAAATTTTGCAATATTTAGATTCTTTTTTCCTTCAGTTACTAACATCTGTATTTCCTGTTCACATTCGTACTTCAGGGGATTTCAACAGATTCTTATTTCGAACTCCTATTTCACATTTACTGTGCTTTGTTCATTTTGCCTTCATCACCTCTCTCGCAATGCAAGGAATTTTCAGAGATGTCTTGGTCTGTATATCAATGCATCCCTTCAAAAGACTATCTAGTAACAAATCAATTCTTGTGTTAAGCATTTCCCTATTGGCTTTCATAGGGACTGTAAGAGTATGTAGAATTGATTTGTAGGGTAGAATTTATTCTCTTGAATCCCCTTACAAAGACATCAGTAACTTTTTATTGACAATCCTACATTAGAGTATATCAAAAAGCCCTCTAGGGAAAACGTGTTGAGGTATTTTACTCACAGCCTGTCTCCAACAGGGATTTCTTAATTACCTTATTTTCTGCAGAAAAGCAGATCCTGGCACTGGTGCTATGAGAACTGTGGTGTACCCCCATGAATTTGTGTCAGGATCCCCGGGATTAAGGAAGCTGCTCCCTGTCACAATCTTTAATGTCAAGGAGCTAGTTTGTAATATTTTTGGGGGCTTTTGCTGGTTCTGCATGACAGCTCAATGACTAACAAAGCTTAAGTGAAAGCCCTTGAGTTTAGAAGTATTTCTAGTCTTTTCTGTGTCATTAAATGCCTTTGCTGCCTTAGGGCATTAAGAAACCACATACATTTCCGCGTCTGGCAGAAATTATCATGACACATGGGAAGTGAAAGGCTATGGACTGGTAAAATATAACATTTCAATTGCGGTGGGTGTGCTTACAGCCATGCGGAATGACAAAATGCTGCTCACTGGTAAAAAGTGCGGTGGGCTGGCCACGGCTGGATCAGAGGTGCCCAACAGAGCCACTCTATCAAGTTCCTTCCTCACTTGGGAAGGAGAGGAAATACCACAAGAGGCTTGTGGGTCAAGATAAGGGCAAGGAGAGATCACTCACCAATTATCTCATGGGCAAAACAGGCTCAACTTGGGCAATCTGCTTATTTATTACCAATTAAGTCAGAGTAGGATAATGAGAATTGGAACCAAATCTTACAAGGCCCTCCCACCACTTCCTGCCTTCTTCCAATCCTTAGTTTTATTCCCAATTTCTCTACCTTCAACAGCCTCAGCAACCACAGGGGGACAGGAAAGTGGGGTTATGGTTAGTTCATTGTATGTTGTTTCTGCAGTTGATGCTGTGCAGTTTTTTCTCCTTTCTTAGGTGCTTCCTCCCCCTTAAGGGTGGGTCATCACACCAACACACCCACCCAGCATAAACCAAGTGTGCCTACAGGTGAACTGAACTCGCACTTCTACTTTTATGTACGTTTAAAGCAAATGTTTGCTTTGTTTTTAAGCAGAACATGGGAAGTTACTCTTGTAATAGGTAGCAGCCGTTCATGAAAGACAAACCTTTGACATTTATTATTTATTATGGTAACGATGAATTGTCTGAAATCTGTCAGGGATGTGGCAGTATTTCCATTAGTTTCCACGAGGCCATTGACTGTAGGAGCAGAAGGTCCTTGTCTCTCTTTGGGAAATGTGTCCCACTGTGGAGAGCCAGCCACAGAAGCATTGTACATTAAATTCAAAATCTTAATTAAACATTAAATTCTTGATTCCAGTTGAGCAGGACTAAGTATGAGTTCAAGAGTGCCACTGCTATGGCCTGATTACTGCCTTGCTTAAGAGGAATATACTTATATCCTGTGTTTCACAGGGGCTTACAGAAATAATGTGCAAATATGTCTCTGAGGTTTAGAGATACAGCACCAGGACCGAAGTTAACTTGGTATTTTCTCAGGGCTTGCACACATAGTTTGGGTCTATCCTAGGTAACCTGATTACTTCAAGAAGTTAAAACAGGAGCTTTCAGGGCAGAGTGACGTATTATTCAATCTAAAACTTCCAGGCACAAAATACTTAAGGCCATTTCCCAGGAGAAAATTGCTGCCCAAACAAAACTTTGGACAGACTTTGATTTTGCAGTTTGACAGCTGATTTAATGCTAGTGAAACGACTTCCCTGATCTCAGCAGAACCCTTACTATGCCTCAAACATAACCTTAAATTCTGTCATATTACATGATATCAGGGCTAATTAATAAACTAGAAATCATAAAATTATCACCTTGGTCACAAAAGTAGGAAAGAACATCTTTTGATGAGTACTCCTGCTTAAGAAATTTAACAAGCAAATTTAGCATAGAATTAACTAATTCTAGCAATTATTTATGCTAGCACAACTCTCCTTCAATATCTAGACATACGCTATGTAACTCTCATTTTAGGACTTTTGTAAATCACTAATGCACAGAACTTTACCTGTCCCTGAGGCTCTTGTCTCAAAAGCAAACCTCCACAGCAAAACCAGTAAAATACCATTGTTTCACGTTGCAGACCTGTGGTTCAGCCTGAAACTTTTAAATTATTGCTGTTTTGAAGAGTGGACTTGCCATTAGCTCCAGTCATCTGCAAAAGCTTTACGGTATGCTTCAGTACACTGCCAAATCAAGAAACACTAATCTCAACCTCTCACCACGTTAGACACACATGCCTCCACCATGGTAAAATCTTACACTCACTCTTCCCCCACCCTCACACTGGTTATTGGGAATTAAAATGGAGTGAAAAGGAGAAGTGAGGCTTCTCCCGGCGCTGGGTGGTTGCCTTTGGAAGCTCCCAGTGCCACTCCCGGGGCCATCACTCCCGTTTCCCCACCCTGCCTGCCTGGGACAGCCAACTGAAGGTGAGCTGTGCCCCGCGGGTGCCCTCTGGGTGGGTGACAGGACTCAGGGAGCTGGGAGGGTGTCCTTCTGCAGGGGCCTGGCCATTTCTTCCTCCTCTCCCTGGGACAGCCAGTGACCACGGCCTCTCCCTCCCCGCAGCGTGCGACAGCAGCGCGGGCGCGCAGCTCCTGTTCCTCGGCTATCCCCAGCTGTCCCAAGCTTGCCACCACCGCCAGCATGGCTACGGGGGCAGAGTGGAGCTGCCCCATCTGCCGCGAAGCCTCGGGCAACATCGCCTACGTAGGCACCTGCCTGCACAAGTTCTGCCGAGGCTGCATCGTGCGCTGGGCGAGNGGATCATGGCCACCCTGTGCCGCTACGGGCTGCACCAGGAGGCCTTGATGCGGGAGCTGCAGCCCTTCCTGCACGAGCAGACGACCACCTTCGTGCGGCAGCTCATCGAGGTGGCCGAGGACCAGTGCAGCGAGCTGGCGCTGCGTCGCATGGAGTCGGCCGCCCGCGCCGCTGAGGGCCAGCAGACCACCCCCGCGGCCAGCCCAGGCGCTGTCGCCTCCCGCGTCACCAGCNAGCTGTGCCCCGCGGGTGCCCTCTGGGTGGGTGACAGGACTCAGGGAGCTGGGAGGGTGTCCTTCTGCAGGGGCCTGGCCATTTCTTCCTCCTCTCCCTGGGACAGCCAGTGACCACGGCCTCTCCCTCCCCGCAGCGTGCGACAGCAGCGCGGGCGCGCAGCTCCTGTTCCTCGGCTATCCCCAGCTGTCCCAAGCTTGCCACCACCGCCAGCATGGCTACGGGGGCAGAGTGGAGCTGCCCCATCTGCCGCGAAGCCTCGGGCAACATCGCCTACGTAGGCACCTGCCTGCACAAGTTGTGCCGAGGCTGCATCGGGCGCTGGGCGAGGAAGAACCCGTCGTGCCCGCTGTGCAGGCAGACCGTGCACACCATCATCTACCCGGCGCCGCCCGACCAGGGCTTCGTGGAGATGGCCGTGCCACAACCCTCCCTGCCCCGGAGCGCCGGGCCGCGGGAGGCGCCGGGCGCTGCGACGCCGCAGCCCCAGCCCCACGTGGCGAGGTTCCCTCCCGAGACCTGGGCGCTTTTTTTCCGCAACCACGCCGAGATCCTGCAGCCGGTGGAGCTGTGGCTGAATGAGGTGCTGTGTGGGGCCTGCTGGTGGGACGTGGCCTTNCCCGGGAGGCGCAGAGGCGGTGACCCGCAGGGCTCGGGGCAGGCCAGAAGAAGCCGTGCCGCCGGCAGAACTAGAGGGAGTGCCGAGGCAGCACCAGGAGAACCGGGGACGGGACAGCAGCGGGGGTGCACTTAGAAATAAAGAAACTTTAAAAACAAAAACCCAAAGTGAAACAAACAAAAAGGCAAAACCCACAACAACTTAGAAAGCCGCATGAAAAGCCTTAGTCTCTCGCTACAAGCCCTGCGTGTGGCATTGCCGCCGCTGTCACCCAGATGCCTTGTCCTCCTGGTGCTGTGCACACCTTCCCCCTCGTGTGTCTGCTGCAACTTCCAGGTTGTCTGCCATAGCTTGAAGCCCCAATCCATCTGCCAGAGAGTGTATTTCTCACAGTTTCTTCAAGAGATTTTACTATTTCAGCTATTGCCGTCTCAAGTCTTACTTCCAGTGTGTGTCTTATTAGCAAATCAATAAATTCCAGACAAACGGAACTTTCCATAGTACCGCTGTTTGAGTTTAACTTCAGCTATGTTTGGTGATTTTCAATGATCAAGACGTTTAAATGTACTTTTAAATTTAAACTTTTCTCCTTTTAAATATTTTCCATTAATTCTTTGTGTAGACATCCTATGAGTGTGAAGACTTAATTCTTTCTATCAAGAGATGAACATATTGTTAATACCTCAGCAAGAGGTCTTTCATAGTTTTCTCACTGAAATTAGAAGTCTCTGTGACAAATACTTGAAATTGAGATTTTATCCAATAAAAAGGCAATAATTCTGGAAAAAAAACAGTTGTGAGCCTTCGTTTGCCTATACCTGAACTGATCGAAGAAAAATTGTTCCTCTGCCTTTTTTTCCTGAAGCACTGCAGCTCTGTCCTGCTCCCAGTTTTCATCAGCTGCAACTTGTATGTGCCAGCCTCAGTCTGCTCAAATCAGAGGCAAAATTCCCAATACCTCAGCAGTGGAGGACTGCACCCACAGTCAGTGAAGTCATTCTCTAGGACAAAACTAAGAAGTCACAGAAGTGTTCACAGGTCCCCAGCATTAAATTGAGAAATACTCATACAGAATTTCAGTAGTAATTTTTTGTTTCATTTCTGCTCCTTACGTTTTTCCCACAAGTTCATAGGTAGACTTTCATACTCTTTTTTTGGTATGTTAAAGCTGGAGCATCATTCACAGTTCTGTTGCTTGCACTACTGAGAGTTACTTAAACAATTTTCTTAACTGGCCCTTTCTTTAATGAATATGTTTTGCATTAGCACACTTAAATGGTAGTAATAATAGAGCACTTGTAATAAAACTGCATTTCTGTATAAATTCCCATTTCCCCTCCTAGATACTTGGAACATCTGTTTGGGGTTTTATTACTTTGGTTTCCATTCTCTGTCCTCCTGTTAAGAGGTAAAGCATTTAGCAGATTTACTTATCTCTGAGAAGTGAAAGACTCTGTGGAGCTCATTGACTAAGAGTGGAAGCCACTGCCTGCTGCTCCATTCCTGCTTTTCAGTGGAATCACTGGACAGAATTTGCCAGGCTTTGAGGACTCACAATCCAGCTATTCCCCTTAATGATGATACCTGGGGGGAGCTTATGTGAGGTTCACTTTGTACTGTTAGTGTTCTCAGTAATTTTAAGGCTCCTTAAATGGTGTATTTATTACATAAATAATTTTGCTGAAATTCCAAGACAGTGCATGCTTAAAGCTATTAGATCTAAATTCCTCACAGCTTGCTTTTTCTGCTGTCTTCTCTGCCTTATTCACATCAACTAGTACAGAATTCACAAGCAATTACATTTCTGCTGCTGCTTCTGAGTGCTGGGAGGTGTGTGGAGGTCTTGATGACAAATGTGAGGCTGTTTCAAAAATATTAATTAGAATAAAGTAAGTTTCAGAAGCAGAACACATCCAAAGACGACACGCCTGATACAAGGAGTGAGATGTCAGAAAATGGATACAGCAAATTATAACATATTGAGGTTCAAGAGCTGAAATGAGTAAACTTCCTCCATTAGCATATTTCAACTAATAGGGGAAGCCTGGGGAGGGGAGAAACTCAAAGGGACCAATGCGGTATCGAGGGGAGAAGAACGTTTTAGAAAGGGGAGGGGAAAGGGGTGGTGTACATAAAGGATTGACAACTGAGGCAGGGTATAGACAATGCTTAAAGGGAAGAGGAAAACAACAAAACTGATTGACAGTGTAATAAACTGGAACAAACCAAATATGGGGGTATAGGGACACCGCAACAAGGGATGTGTGTCACCTTATGCCAAATTAGACACATGAGCAGTAAGTAGGGCAGGGGGCAGATAAACAGAACAGGCAGAGAAAGCGGGTCTGGCTTTCCTTTTTTGACATGGTTAAAAAAAAAAACAAATTGGAAGGCACATCTTTGCACGTGATAGCAGGTGAAAATTACAAATTAACCCCATGTACACTGCAAAAGAGAAATATACCCACAAATAATTAAATCACCTAATTACCTTTTGAGTTTATTTTGATGACACTACTTTGAAGAATTTCGACCTTGCAAGAAAGAAGAAATGGCGCAGAGCTGAAGGGAAGAGATTATTTTAATATTCTGACCAGGGGACTTTCCAAAGCCTGTAGCAGCTCCCCAAGCACCTTTCTGACTATGGCAGTGGTGGATGATACCTGCCTGTGAGTTACCTGTGGTGAACAGAAGTTTGAATGGGAATTGTTTGGGAAAGTTCTAATTAAGAACCGTAATGTGCTGTGAAGGAGAAAATTTTGCAAGAAAACTGCCCATTAAAGAGAGAACTGGAACAAACATAAACCAATGGGAAATATGAGGAGCAGGCCGTATGTAGCTATATTCTGCCCTCGGGTCTGTGCTTTTATAAAAACTGCAGTTCTCTTTTTCTTATTTGCAAAGAACGTGTGGAGAAAGCAAAAGGATTTGCTTGGCTGTAGGTTGGGAAATTTTCCTTTAGTGAAGGTAATTCTTAGTATTTTGCCTATTAGTGGTTGAGTGAGTAAAGGGGAGTCATGTGGCAAAGCTACAGCAATAAGGCAGAGGGGCCTTTTTTCTCTCCTTAGACCTGGTCAGACAAGTTGCTTCAGCCTTCACCACTTCCTTTGCCTCATTTTTGAGCTGCACAAAGGGTGTGAAGGCACAGCTGCTGATAGCCCAAGGACAGGTTTTCTCTTTATGTGCTCCTCCCAGAGTGGTCTGAGGAAGGAGCTTCCATCAAGCCAAGTTTGTTGAACTTTAGAGAGCATGAAGAAGTCAGAAATCGAAGAAGTTATAATAGCCTTACAAATGAGTGTTGTTATTCCACATTGTGATGGCTGAGACTTTTTAATAAGCCAGAAATGGTTGTGGTCCTCCTTTGGGAAGGAAAAGGGTGCAGGAAAAACAGGGTTGCACAGTGACTTGCTATTTTCAGTCATTTAATGAAGAGGAGGGCTCCCACATCAGGTTTCTAACAGAGGATCATAATCCTTTCATTTTTGCCTTCCAGTGGCCATCGAATGAGAAAGGGGAGCAAAGGGCAGAGCTTCTTGGTTAGCAGGTGTGGTTTTTACTGGCACATTACCTGAAGTTCTCTGGGAGACAGCTCATGGAAATAATTCCATTACTGAAAGCTAATGACAGCCCTTTGTTGCTGTGCTGGACTCTGCCACATAAGTGAAGGGGTCAAGGCTGCTTGTCCTCAACTGCAGTGTGGTGACTCCTCAGGAGTGATGGTGCTGATGCAGCCCGTTCCTAAAAACACAGAGGTGTGCTGTAGGCTGGGGTTGTGCATCTGTAGGGTGCATGTACAGATACTGTGTGAAGTTTCCCTGGTCAAATGGGGCAGAAGATTCCATATGCTTTGCTTAGAAGCTTCCTGACATCCAGCGCAGCATCTGCACTGAACTCCTGACTTGATGAACTGGGTCTAATGACCCATGATTTAATTTTACTGCAGATTTAATATTGACAACCCAGAAGTGTTGCTCTCCATTGACACTTTGATAAATGTTTATGGCTTCATCTGTGGCATGTTAGATCAGCTGTCTTCCTTAACATCAATTTGGAAGTGGAAAATAAAGTCTTGCAAAGGAGATTGTGATGAACAGGGTAACAGTGTGAATGTTGCCACACTGTGCTAATTAGATGCTGAAATCGTGGTGGTTTTTGTGGTACATATCCTGTCATTAATTTGTATGCTTTTCAAAGCTTTTGTGGAACAGATACAGTGCTGAGGCTAAACCATTAACACAAAGTGCAGAACAAAATATCTTGCTCTGTTTTTCATTTCACAGTATTGAAAGCTAATCAGGCACCTTTGCATGGAAAAAAAAAATCTCAGATGCATTTTGCTGGATTAAATCACTAATCCAACCCTTAGCATGAGGATGTGGACTCATGGTATAATTGCAGTGGTGTTGTGTAGATGGTTATGTCAATATCAAATGCAACCAAGGGTTCAGGGATCAAATTCCCATAGGAGGAATGATGACTAAAATAGCTTGTCTTGAGAGCTATTCCCCAGCCTGCAGAAAGGGGAGAAATATAATTTGATTTGGATAATCATTTTTTTTATATTCCTGGGAGTGTTGGAAAATGTGTGTGATTTCTGCTTTGAAGACAGACTGTGGAGAAGTTACAGAAGGAGAGGAACATCCATGCTCTGCTCAAAGGCAGCTACATTGATCTGCACCAACTGCTACCTTTAAGACCAGACCTTGTGCTTCAGTGACAGCTGCAATAAAGCTGTCGTTCTGGGAAGTGTGGATGTCCTAAAATGAAATCCACAGTTTAAAATTTGGTTGAATTACGTATAGAATATTTCACAATATTTTACTCTGCGTGTGTGTGAGTGTGTTTTTACCAGCTGTGTGCTAGGCCCTCTCTTTGCTTTTTCCTGAAATTGAGCACTTCAATTTCCATGAAATTGAGCACTTCCGTTCTCTGACCTGCAGCTTTGGCTTAGTTCGTTGTGCCAAAAATCTCTTCCAAAGATCCGGACCTTTTAGGCATTAGGTTATATGCAGTTCTTCAGAGATTTCTGTGTTTGCTCCATAAAATAGTACCATTCCCATGTGACATCTTTTGCACTTACAAATCTTACTCAGATGCAATGTAAACATCTCCAGGAAAGTGTGTATCTTCCCACAATTGCCCTCAGATGCTCATCAGCATCCCTACTTGTTCTTAACCATGCGTGGATCATGTCATTGATTCACACCATATGTTCAATTTTGTCACCTTTGGTGGTTTATTTCTTTTTCTCATAAGTTGTTTCACGTAGATAATAATTTTCTTAGGTTTTTGTTAGGCAGGAGTCGCTGTACACCCAAAAGGTAGCTTTGCAAAACCTTCAGTCTGTCACGTTCAGTGAAACACCTATGATTCACTGAGATGTGATGTCAGCCCAGACTCTGACAAGTTACTTCACATTTCTCAGAGCTGATTCTTTTTTTTTTTTCCCCTTCTTGTAATTTCTGCAACCCTGTCTAATTTGCCACGTCCATGGCTGCAAACAATTGAGACTTGTAACAAAACTTAAGCCAATTAACAGCTTAGCATTCAGCCTCTGGGTAGCTGCTACTGTGGAAGCTGGAGACACAAGCTCCTGTATGAGGGCAGGGTGCATCAGAAACAGCACACCTTCACAAGGAGACTGATTTCTTTTCCCAGCAACAAGCAGTTCTTCATTGCAACAACTGACATTTTTCTAGGTTTGATGAAACAAATATGCATAATCTAATCCTAATCTGCATGTGGAGACAGTTTCAGTTGATGGTTGCAACATGGTGTGGCTAAGAGCTTTCTAGTTCAAGGGCTGTACTTTTTTAAGTCAGTAGAGTTTAGACTGTGCATGTGAAAGTTTTTGCTCAAGCAGAGGACGTGTAGGGTGAGTATTAGGAAAACTTCCTGTGTTTTCTCTGTTGGAGATGTTATGTCAGTGGCCATCGTAACTGCTTGTATTTCTCTAATGAATTGCATCTGACAGTGCTTCATTCCTGTCTGCCCTGAACACTTGGGCAGTGCCATAGTGGAAAAGAGCAGAGGAAAGGTGAAGGAATCCAAGAAGATAGAACTTCAGTAACTGGTAGTGGATTTGATTTACAGCCCTGGAAGAAACTTGGTCTGGCATAATTAACAGAGATTTATAGTCGTTAAGTAAGAGAAATGTAAGCCTATGTTCTATAGTTATAAGAAGAAGTATATTGGGTGTTATGGTGGAGGGCTTAGAGTATAGTAATATGATTTTGTATTTCAAGTTAAGAATTTAGATATTAGAATAGAAGAACATGGGGGTACGTGACATGACAGGTCATTGGCTGAGAGACCTCTGCATTGCAGTGGAGAAGAATTGCGGCTGATAGGTCATTAGGTCAAAACAAAGTTTCGTTTTAAGTGCCTATTGGATTAAAAAGTTATAAAAAGCCATGTAACTTTGGATCTGGGACTATTCGCCATTTTGGAGGTGTGTTGCTTAAACCTTTATGTCTTGAGACCGATGCCTGTTTGTTATTTTTGGTAATAAACCTCCTTAAACGCTGATAGTGCCATCTCTTTAATTAAGAAGTCCGACGCGTGGAGCTGTGCCGGGGAAGAGCGCTTTAAAGAAAGAATTTACGGCTCCTGAGAGTTGCTCTGATAAGCCAGAGATTTATAGCCAGAGCGACTAAGGAGGGGCTCCGTGCCCCTCTCAAAAGGGGGTCCAAAACACCAACAAGCCCAGCGGACTCCCCAAAGCAGGCAGGGAGCTAGCGGCATGTCAACAGAAAGGTGGTTTATGTGCTGTATGGCTGTTTGATGAAAAGGAACAAGATCTCTTTGCACCAGATCCAGAGGTCCCCCCAGATAGGAAAGTCCCCCTTCCTCAGCACACTGAGACAGAACAAATGGGAGAAACATCGTAGAATCCTGATGGGCTTTCTGCCTGTGGTAGGAAGGGAATGTCTTCAGGAAAGTGGTCTCAATCTCATCTAATTCTCCCCAAAACTGCTACTTTGGAGAGAGGACCATTTCTACTTCTTCCAAATAGGGCTCTTCATAATTTGTACACCAGATATTCTGTTGCCTTTCACTATGAAGG
>VWZQ01005206.1:326350-379802 GCA_013397015.1 Myiagra hebetior | reverse complement strand
CCCAGATGGCCACTGACATAGAGGGCAAGACTGCCTCCCTGCCTCCCATGCCCATCCTTCCTTAAGAGCCTGTTCCTTCCATTCCGATGACTCTGATCATAGGAGTCATCTCACTGTGTTTGTGTGATGCCAGTAAAGTCAGAGCCTTGCAGGTGGGCACACGTCTCTGGTTCATCCTGTTTATTCCCCATGTTGCCTGCTTTAGCATNAGGTCATACTGAGCTTCTCATCCACCACCAACCCCAAGTCCTTTTCCACACTGCCTGTGTTTGTAGTTGGTATTGCANATAGGAGTCATCTCACTGTGTTTGTGTGATGCCAGTAAAGTCAGAGCCTTGCAGGTGGGCACACGTCTCTGGTTCATCCTGTTTATTCCCCATGTTGCCTGCTTTAGCATAGAGGCATTTAAATTGGGCCCCCAATGAGGCTGACTGTCTGTCTGGAGTGGCTGGAATTCCTTAAAGCTGCCCTTCGGGTGCTCGCCTGCTGAACTCTGTGTCCTCTCAAGAATCTGGGCATGTCTAGCTGGCTCTGGCATCCACTCACTGGCATCCACTCATCCATGATATGCAGGTTGGGTTTTTCTTGTTGTTCAAAAATTAATTTAGTTCTTCCAGTTATCACCTGGGATAACAAGCAGTCCTCCTCCCCTTGCTGCCTGCCTATGGCTGGCACTGCCACCGGGCTGGTGCCTCCCTCAGCTCCGGCCTGGGGACTCTGGGCAGGAGCTCCTGGCAGGCAGTCTGTGTCTTCAGAACCACACCCTCCAACGCTCCATGGTTTTGCTAACCCCAACCAACACCTGCATGACTGCTGCTACAGAAAAGGCTTTAGTTACTGTAAAAGCCAGCCAGCCAGCCAGGAAAACAAACATGGGGAGCTCCACAACTGAAGAAGCTGAACTTAGAACAGTTCTCTGCCCTACAAATTGAAGGCCTTCATGTTGTTAAGGTAGTTTTGATGTCTCTGGCTCTCCCTCCCGTGAATTTTCTATGTTTAAAAGTGCAGAAGGTCATTCTCCTCTTTTTAAACAGAAGCACTTGATAGCAACTATTTGCTCTGCACTAAGGTAGCTGCTTCCATGTAGCTCATGGGAACTAGATTGCCATTGGGATCTTCACCGTTCTGTCAAATATGAGTCAAACTAGCCCATGAGTAAAATACAAGAATATGTCATGACTGGAAGAGGCATAAAGGCAGGCATCCTCTCATGTTTCCAAAGGAGATCATATCAGACTTTCAAAGGAAAGAGAGAAGCTGAGATATTGGGAAATCTGTTTCTGTTGATTCCCTGTTGTTGTGACTGCAACAGACTTCTTACCTTCTGAATATTTCTTCATTACACTTTGGAAGACTGAGGTAATTGTCTAAAATCAGCAATTACCATTCCACAGGATGCATTTTATCTTTTTCTTCCTCTACAGCAATATAATGAATTTGAACTTATGTACTGTCTCCCCAGCCCTTTTGTTCATGAAGAAGTACTGCACAAATTGTACCCATACCCATGAGTGTAGCTTTAATCTTTTGTCACAACTAATGGATTTATCTTGCTTTTAGTTGTCTTTTTGCAATCTCTGAAAGCAACAGTCCAGCAAGTAAGACACAAAATCACTCTTTTAGGCTCACTCTTTGTGCATCTACTTCATCTCCCACTGTGAAGCCCACGGAGATTTTGCTATCACCGTGGGCAAAGCCAGTCCTGTAGATGCTGTTTAGACTGTAAAATAAGCTAGCTTGGTTGTTAACTCAGGCTGCACTACAAAATTAAGGGAATGCAGATCCAGTAGGAGTAATGCAAACCAGTTAAAAGGAACAAAGAACTGTAGACCTGACAGAAACAAGACAAGGGACCGTGTCATGCAGAAAACTCTTTCCCTTTTGTATTCTCTCCCTGACCTCTTCTATTTGCAACTACAAGATATGATCACTCAGGCTGCGCAACTGTGCTGTCTGTGGCTTTGATCTGAGGGCTATAGAGTGCTCTGTCATTGAAGTGTCCTGCTTGAACTTTTTCCCATTGTCCTTCTGGCAAAGGCAGTGAAGGTAAAGTGAATAGATTGTTCTTCACAGCTACTCAAGGAGCATTTCCCCCTCCTTTCTGTGAATCCTATGATTCCCAGTATTGTCCTTGACCCAAATAACATCCCACATTCAGGAGAACTCACAGCAGGTCTTCAGCTTCAAGGACTGAACATTGTTTAGTCACAGCAGAAATATCTTCCTCCAGACGGCCATTTCAAACCATTGGCAATTACTGAAATGTACAATGTATTGCTTCGGGTAGGTGTCTCAGGAAGGGGAGATCATCATTCCTCGTGGGTTGTCACTCATGCTGCAGTGGGCAGAAAGCTGAAATGCATGTTAGAGCTTGTGGTATCAGATTAAAGAAAAGTCAGTGGCAGAAATGCCATCAGTCAAGTGGTCACCGAAACTGCAGGAAAAACAGGAACTCTCCAACAACATCTTTTCAGTGTTAGAGAATCAAGGCATTACTTTTTTTCTGGACAGGATGTGCAATAGAAATAATTTCATCAACACATGCCCGGCTTTTGCAGTGAAAATCATTCCATCACACACGCCGCTTTACGAGACTTTTCACATACCTATACAGACAAAACCCAAAAATTTCTTGTACATTGGTCTTAAATGACACAGTTCCTAGTATTCAATCACTTGTTGGTTATTGATCCCTTTGCCTCCGATGTTAATTTGGTCCTCATTCTTTGGTTCTCTCATCCATCTTTTCACAGACCAGGTGTGTCTGACCTCTCCAGGAGCTGATGTTTGGGATAATGTTCGTTAATGTTTGTTTATCTCCCGTGTATCTTCTGGCTATTAGTATTTGCTGACTCAATAGTTAACGCGTGCTTACATGAGTTAACTATTGATCGACTCCTTTCATACCTTACGCCAGGATGCGGTTTTATTTAAAGCAAACGCTCGCAACCACAAAGATAAGAGTCTCTGGAAGATGACTTTCAAGAGAACAAAACAAATGATCAGAAGCAGATGAGGAGCTGTAAGCTCAGGAACTCACTGTGCTACTGTTCACATGTTAAAAAATGGGCAAGACTAATTACACCAGGAAAACCTTTACTACAGCAGTCTGATGTGCAGAAGATCGCACTGTGAAACGCCAGTCCATGAAGGAGACAGAGGAGACCTGCATCTTTATTCATAGGGAGAGAGCCCATCCACTGGGCCATAGGCCCCTGCGGTTTCCCTCTCTCGAAGTTTCAGCGGGCGCAGCCTGCTTTTATCCTAAATTCCCGGCCACAAGTTGTCCCCTTCATTTCCTCATTGGCTGAAGTACTAGGAAGGTACAGCTTTCCCAAACCACCTACCACACATTCCCCCCTTGAACCCGTCATTTTCCTCCCATGTTTCGAAATTCAGGCTGTCTGGGTTCTGCAATAGACTTCGTGCAGATCCATTTGTCCATTACCCTAAAGTTCAGGAGTCGAGCTGACTGGGTTATGTAACGAATTTGTACTGCTTGAGGTTGGTAGAGACATTAAGATCCATTTCAAAGACCTTAACACCCATTTCTCCTAAACACCCTCACCCATCGAATTGTTTGTAAAGACATTAGCACCCATCTTTCCTATTAGAAGCAGGGCATCAACTGAATGCCTGAAAATTGCAGCATAAGCTATATTCCAGCAGTGTATGTGAGACAAATTGTCAGACATCCTGTAACTACAGCATCTTCTGCTTCATGAGAGACAGGGGCAGGGGAGGGGGTAAATTAAGGGAACAATGTTACATCAAGACAAGTCTTACTTGAAGAGAAGGATACTAGATATGATAAAGGCCAGAAATATTTTTAATAATTATTTTATTTCTGATGGAAACAAACATACATTTTCACTGTATCAAATATTCTAAATAGCTGAGATACCTGGAACTGTTTTGTTTGCAATTTTTATTAAAATCTTACCTTATCCCACAACAGATACTGTTCGAAAGGATACAACTTAAAAATTTTTTTAATGTAACTTTAGTCAGGGGTTTGCTCCCCTTTGCCCAGGGGCAGGGGAATTGAAGTTTCTCATCAAAAGACTCTGTTCACAGGGAGAAGCCTGATGAGTTTAAATTCTATGGATTGGGAGTAAGCCAGAAGATACATGGGAAATAAACAAACATTGATGANACATTGATGAACATTATCCCAAACATCAGCTCCTGGAGCGGTCAGACATACCTGGTCTGGTGTAGCGGGATGAAATGATTTCTATTGCATGTCCTATCCAGAATAAAGTAATGCATAAGTTCTCTAACACTGAAAAGATGTTGTTGGAGAATTTCTGTTTTTCCCCCAGTTTCAGTGACAATACCTCCACATTAGCATGCAAAGCCAAACTTCAAGCAACAAATTCATGCCAGATGTTGTCTCCCAATTCCACAGAAAGGCCAGTTTCTCCTAGTTGTGGTTAGAGTGCTTTATCCGGTGCCAAATAAAGGTATTATCTTCTCAGACTAACTCTGCTCCCAATAAATGAGAAATTGAGGAAGAAGTACAGTTTAGAGTAGAAAAGTTACTTTTCCTATATAAATTTGACTTTCCTGGTTTTTATTTCTTTCAAATTAGCTGCATATTAACTGACATTAAAACCCGACACCAACACGGGAGAAAGAAAGGGGTTCATTGAGCCTCCTTACTTTGCTGTTCCTAGCTCTGCGTAGCTTGACAAAGACATCAGATTTTCACTCTGCTGCTGACTGATTGGTGGTCCACAGATCAAAATCAGCAAGGCCTTCAGATGCAACCAGTCTGGACAAGTTGTTCCCTGCAGCCTGCTGGCAGGTTGCATGTTGTGCAGTGAGTTTGTTTAGCTCTGAATGCTGAGCAGATGTGTGCTTTCACCCAGAGCCCTCCTGCAGGTGCAGAGACCTTCACCATCCCTTCCTCAGGAAATGATGGGATTCGCTCCATTACTTGGCATGGCAACCAGAACACATAGTGAACAGAAGGAAATCTGTTGGTCTCAGTCTAGAAGGAAAATACAATCTGCAGCGCTTCAGAGGTGAATGGTGAGGCTGAGGAAATTCATCCCACATGAGTCTTAAGTGAGAAGACACTCCCTACATGGGTCATGATGAAAGGCAAAGTTCCTTCCAAGCCCAGCTGCTCTTTATCTTACTTTGGGATGGTGCAGGAACCTGGAGAAACCCAGAGCTTTGTTTAGGCACCTGCTCTGTATTGGCAAACGTAGTTACTATTTACTGCACTCCTTATGATCTCTATCACTGCCCTTATTCTTTAATTCAGAATTGAAATCAGCCCAGAGGAGGATGCTTTTCTTGCAATGAAAGCCAGCAGGGGTTTTGACTGGAGAACAGCTGCTGTAATGCTAAGTATATATTTGGAACAAGGACACAGTGAGATGTACTGCCCTGCTTAATGTCCTTGCCTGGCTGTGCCTTGCTCTCTCCTGCATTAAGGGTTTTATTATATGCCCTTGTTGTCAGCAGAGGTAATTGCCTGCGAATGTCCACAAGCACACCTGCTACCAGACACTTTGGTATTAAGGTAATTCCAAGAAAATGAAAGCTTCAGCAGCCATGCCAGCACCAGTTATTAATCCAGATAAGCCACCTTCCATGCACTGAGGACATGACCTGGTTGTGTTTCAGTCCACCCACCTGCCTTGACATTCTGCAAGATTAGTGTCTCTCTGGGAGATCACTGTGTTCACCTCTTCCTGATGCAGTTTGTGGCAGACCTGGTGACTAAGAGATGTAAATTTTTTTGCCCTTTCCCAGAAGTGTCTGCTCACAAGGACTGTGTTGGGGTCTGTGACTTTAGTAGGTCTAGACAAGCTGGTACAGGTGCCAAAGTACCTTTGTGCCAGTAAACTACTTCCTTCTGTAGGGCATGGAAGGGCATGTAGGAATGGTAGAGCTCACCAGGGCAGGTGAGGCAGTGGGTGCAGCTACACAGTGCCACCTTTCTCTTGGTATCCAGACTTTGCACAAACCCACTGTGAAACAACTGCAGATACCCTGCTTCTACCAGTTGCTCTCTGCTCCTTCCACGGTGCCTGGTGGTGCCTGCAGAGCTGACCTTGCCACTCTAAATTCAGCTGCCAAGCGATACCACAGAAAGCTAAAAAAAGGTGTCAGCTGTGGTACCAGGTGAACAAAGCGGCCTTGCCTGGAGGACGGCAGTGCTGGCAGTGTACCTGATGGAGCATCGTGTGGGCATTAGGCCCTTACACTGCTTTCTGCTGTAAGCAAAACCCACACTTCTCTCCAGGGTGTGATGGATTACAAAAACACAGGTGATTTACTGAGATACTAACTAAGATGAGAAAAAGTGAAAATCCCAGGAATACACAAAACAAAGCCTCAAAGAGGGAATCTGAGTTACATCATCACTGTTTCATTCCAGGGCTGTGGATTTACTTATTGATGGGGGTGCTTTCTGCTGCCTGAGCCTTACAACGGGCAAAAAAGGCCTGAGACCTTCTCACTCTGAGCATTGCCTGCCTCCACTTGCTGGGGCACCACTTGTGACAGGTATTACTTTGGATGCTGGGCAGTGTGAGGAACAGAGAGGACAGGAGTGTAGAGGGAGTCAGGGCAGTAAAAACAGGCCTGAGGACAGGGAAGGTTTGGCTCCACCATCCTTGTCCCAGCTCTTCTCAGGACAACACCCTGGCATGTTTTAAATAGGTTTTTAGGAGGACAGGTGATGGTGGTGGGGAAAAGCTGTCCAGAAAATTTCTTTTTGGAAAAATTGCATCTTAACAATCATGAACCTTTAGCAATTTCTGTTTTCAGTCAGTTTCTGGTAAAAGCTTTGCTGGAAGTTGCTCTGAGTGGAGAGTAAACTGAATTTTAAGGAATAATTTTTCAAAAATTTGTTACATAATATAAGAGAAAATGGGTTTACTGACACTTTTGACTGAGGCATAAATGCTGACTCATACAGCATGTTAGCATGGAACAAACTAATATTTCTAACACTCAAACTGATTCTTCTTCTTTCTTCTTGCATTTTGTGAGCTTAAGTGAAACTCTTTAGAACTACTTTTGGCTAGCAGTATGTCCTAGTTCAGAGGATCAGACTACAATCTCTTAGTCATGAAAATCCAGACACCAAATCAGCAAGAGTTTGTCACTGCTGTGAGAGGCAAATTCTGACCAGCAGTATGATATGGCATCAAGGCAGGCAGGCAGTACACTATGACAAGAGCAGGTCCAGATCTTCACAGGGAATTTGACAATTCTGGGAGTAGTTTCCATTTTCCTTCATCCTAGTTAGTAATAAAGAGTAAGAAATAAGTGGTGGAGATGAGGGGGCAGTGGGAGCAGTTTTTTCACTGTTACCATCCAGTGCACTAAACCATCCACAGAATCACTGAATTTGTAAGGTTGCAAGGCACCACTGGTGGTCTCATTAAATCCAACCTCCCCGCTTACACAGTGTTCCCTAGACGATGTTACTCAGGGTTGTATTCCTTCATTTTGCAACAAAATTAAAATGGGCTGCAGAGAGACGGGAGGGAAAACCATCTGTTATGTGTCTTTTTAGACATAAATTGTAACCGGTAATCTTTATGCCAGTTTTTCTCATAGCCCTGCTCTCTGGAACAAGTGTCAAATGCATGGTCTAATGAAGTGGCGTGTTTTCCCATGCCAGACAGTGACCACAAACATACCCTCCCACCCACCTCCTCCTCTGCCTCCTCTGCCTCACCAAGCCAGACCTGCTCTTTGGCTCTGACACAGCCCCACTGCAGGCAATCCTCCAGTACAGCAGAACCAGCACATGCAGTTTCACACATTTTTATCAGCAGTTAGTGGAAAGTTGTCGCTGATGGCTGGTATTTACTCACCATTGCTGGTGGACAGGCGATAAGTGTTTGCAAGCAACCCAAAGGTTTGTAGGACACTTTCTGTTCGTTCAGGGTTTCATTCATTGTAAAACTGTTGCTCAAACATCCTATTTGGTGCGCTTTAAACTTACAGGATGCTGGTAACTCCTCTGCCTATCCTCACATTTAACCAATAAGAAATGGTTCCGTTTGGGTTTGATGCCTCAGAAGCAATACTGTAGATTTACAACTAATTGCTAGGCTCATCATCCCGTGAAAAAAAAAAAAAATAATCCCTTGTCCACAACATATATATGTTGTTCAAACTGTGATGTGAAAATTTGCATAAATATGATATGAAGGGATGACAAAACATTTTTTTAGGGCTAAAATCTGCAGTGTAGCTCTCTGTACTCTTTGAAAGCTTCTGGCACAAATATTTATTTCTCTGAGATATGTGTTGATGGAAAAGGAACTCTTTGTTTTAAAGGGAAATTCTGAAGTCTTTCCAGGGAATGCAAGTTTTAACTCAGCTTTAACATGCACATTGGTCTTCTCCTTGTCAATAAACACTCCAAATGCAACTATTTGTAAAGGAAAAAAGTAACAGTGAATGGGTTTTTTTGGCACTACATATAGGGCAGTGAAGTACTTGCTTCTGGACACCTGACAAGGCAACTTGGCTTCATTCCCCTAGGCAGGATTGTGGTGGATATAAAATATGTTTTTCTTTTCTCCCTGCTCACCCCAGTCATGTACCACCAAAGTCTGCTGTGGTACTGAAGGACTTAAAATCCTCTACTTTACAAAAGTCACTGAAGTTGAGGAAGAGATAAATGTTAGCAAGCAGTAGGGTAAGAAAACACACATCCCTAGAGCAAAGCTATGAACACCTCTGTTGTATATATGAATGTTCACTTCTCAGATAAAGCCTTAATGTCTTTTTACAAACTCTCTATCTCCAATCTAAATTTCAAAACATCCCACATGTGCCTTTGTGACTTGGAGCCTACACCAACTCTGGTTTTTGTAGGATGTGTTTGACCTTGTTGTTTTTTGTTGTTTGGCAGGCATGAATGTCTCAGGACAACCACCATTCTCAACTGCTAGGCTATCTGCAAATTTCTTTTGTTTACAATCTAAAATTTTAAGGCTCTAGTATGGTTAAAGATGAATGAAAAATCTCTCTCCTGAGCTCACACCTTCAGCGTTGGCACAATGCCTCAAGAAAACCACCTTACTTCACTGTGGAGGATGACTTCTTGGGGCTACTATGGGAGAAATATTAAGTAATTATGTCCACCTTTTGTAATTTGTGAGGATGGAAACTTTGGCTGATTATGGGAACATTTTAGTATTACTGACTTTCTTTTGCTGTCATTTATTAAAGATCATTCTTTTATTTAATTGCATCATTCACCCAAGGACAGACAAAAAAAAAAAANAAAAAAAAAAAAAAAAAAGAAAAAAAAAAAAAGAAAAAGCCTAGCTGCTAAGGACAACAGACAGTGAAGCCTGGTCATTAAACAAGGTGTCAAAGTAAAGAATGGCAATCAAAACATCTTGTGATCAAATGTATCAGTAAAGAAATGTAAGGAAACTTGCTCCCGAATGGAACGACAGGGCTCCAGACAATCACAACTCCGGGTAGTTTGAAATCACATTGGGCTGTAGATGAAAAATCCTTGTCTAATAAAATTTTAAGCTCACTGAAAGACAGGCAATTTCCTTACTCTGTGTATACACAGAAGGTAGCACTGGGACATGACAAGAGGCAAGCAGCGCATCTTGAACACCGATAATGACGAGCAGCATTGCAGATCATCACTGAACTCAGAGAAAGTAGTTAAAATACTCTTTTCAGAGTAACAGCAAACCCCAGACCATTAAGACAGACGATACTGAGCAAATTGACACACTCTTCAGTCTTTTTATTAGTATTTATTGTTGTTATTGTTATTCACACTTAGACAACTCAATTACATAAAGTGATTTATATGAAGAACTCTGTATTAATATGGTAAGGTGAGAAAGTGTACACGCCACAGTGAAACATTCTGTAGATACAGTGAAGTAGGACCTTGATAGAAGGGATAATTTCCAAGAGCCTATGTACAAATAAAGGTAACTTTCATACTATATACAAACTTATATTCACAGAGAATATACTGATTCAGAGATACAAGAGTTTCATCTAGTGAATAATGATCCATACACTTAAATGCATGAGAAAAACTGGAATTTTCAGGGGGTTGCCTGGACTTGCAAACTAAAAAATACATGGCAATGTACTTTTACTTTTAAAGTTTGAAATGAGTACAGATAGCGGACTTCAGATTTTTCTTACAATAGGCTGAAACTGAGAGATGATAAGAGTACGAAAACTACGAAGTGAAACAAACATGCTAAAAAAGCTTTATTACAAAAATAGCATCTGATTGTCAGTTATAACACACTACTATTTTCACATGACAATACCATGTCCTGATCTTGCCATCTTAAGTGACAGAAATAATTTTAATTTATGTAAGTCAACTCCTCAGAGTCAGGATTGCAAAATTAAAATTGCAACAGAGATCTTGATAGTGGAAATGAACACAAAACCAAGTGAAATCCTTTGGCATTACTTAATTGTGATAAGGAATTAAAATGAATTATTGATTTATTCTGGATAACCTGACCCTGGAAACTTTTTGGAAAAGCGATAGAAGCAACTCATAAACTTACTAAAACATAAGGAGCTTCCTTTACTGTGATCTCAGTGGGAGAAAACATTGGAGTAGCAGAATGATTTAATTGCTTCGTTGGGCCTGACTCTGCAAGCATTGTATTCCTTCTCCTGGGGTGAACAAGGGTAGCAGGATTGAGTCCCTGCTGCAAAGGTCGTGTGCAGCATTCTGTACAGCCCCACAGGAAAACTCAAAGTGTATGAGGAGCAAGCTCCCCCTGACTTACTCATAGCATCACTAAGGCAAAACCAGATCCTGCTTTACTGTACATTTATTTGTCAATATTTTACATTTTACTTTAAACAGAGACATGGAATTGATTCTTTATGTTAAAATTAATGATCCCCTTATTTAGAAACCCCATACTAGTCTTCTGGGTTTTTTATGGCTTCTTTTTGCATTAAGACAACTATGTGACATAAAATGAAAAAAAAAAATAGTAAAGTGCACGAACTTTAAAAATGTGTACAAATTTCATTGTTGGGACTGGTTTTGTGTTTGATGAGTGGTGAATTTACAATAAATCTACATTAATGTACAGTTCATTTACCAATCTTGAATGACTCAGTCTTGTCCTGGGGTGTTTCACTTATGGCTCATGTAGGAACAATATGGCCAATTCTGTGTCTGGTCTATCCACATTCCAAGGGATTACACGGCTTCTAGGCTGGGGCTGACCTACACCTGGCTGGCTGGGGCACAGGCTCAGTGCCATGCTAGTGTGGTGGCATGACTTCTGGAGGAGACACAGCAGGCAGAGCACGGGCAGGGGAACACTCAAACTGTCTGCACCCATCCAGGCAGACAAGCCCTGGGATGCTGCACACTGACACCCAGCAACACACTGCAGACCTGCAGGATGGCCTGTCTGAACTACAGGGCTGTGAGCCATATGTGACTTCTGTATTTGATGGGTCCCCTCTATTGCAGAACTTCAGTTTGGAAGTGACTCTCCCCAGTTCCGATGGAAATGACGGATATCTCAATACCAATATTCCTGTAACTGATGGCAACAGACCCAAGAAGGGTAATTTTAGCATCAACCACAAATGAAACCCCTGGCTGTTGGGTATAGTAGGAGGAGTAGTATACCTCTCCACACTTTTGAGTGCAAACTATCCCATAATTGATTGATAATCTCAATCACTTTATGCAAGTATTTTTCAAGGTGCTAATTCTTCAATTTGGCTTTCCAGGAATAGCAGAAAAAAAGAATCACCCGCTCAAACCATGCCTCTTTCTCAGTGAGTTGTGTCATTGTTATTTACAAGAAGTAAAATTGTTTCCAAGAATACAAGTGAATGAAATTTATCTCTTTGTACACAGCTCCCAGGACAGTTAGGTTTGTTATGTAACTGCATTTATGAAACATGGGAACCTAAGGTAAAAGTCTCTATCTTGTCCAGGTTAATGGCAGGACTCTTCTGTGTTTCATTGGGCCAGTTCTTAGTGAAGGGATTATTTCCTTGTTATAAATAAATAAAACCATCTGATACAGACTCATACTTGACTCAGAACATAAGTTATATGGACCACAAGATGCTATTTTAAGGAATTACTGCTGAAAGACTAATAATTAAAAAACATTGTATATCCCCTTTTTTGAAAAATACGTAATGAAGTAAAAGACAAATATAAGAAGAAATAATCCCTTAAAAAACACCCAAACATTAATAATATTCCTAAGTATCTATTTTTTCACAGTACTTGGATTAACTACATGTTTAACTTACCACTTTGTGGACCTTCATATCCACACACAACAGTACCATGAGTGACAGTGACCATAAACTACTTCAGAGTAGTATATGTGGAAATTATATGGTAGGTTCATTGTCATTACAAACAAATGACAGCTAGATAAGATTGCTCGTCACCCACTGTGCTTTATGCTTCATGAAGTTTATGCAGTCAGCCATAGCAACTGGATACATAAGCAGAAGCATACAGACACAAGAGCCTGTCTGTACTCTAAGAAAGCACTAGCTTTCAGTAAAATAGTTAATTTAAAATACATAGAGCTTTGCTGAAAGATCTTTCCATGTCTACATGTAGTTCTTAAGGAGAGAATCTTCACACCACACTTTTAATCACACTCTTATAGCTTTTACCAGATTGTGACCAGGGTGGCTTCTGCAGAGGGAAAACAGAGAATAGTTGTAGAACTCCAATGGTATTTTGTACCAATGGGGCCCATTCTTATATTTATTTTCAATGAAGTTAGTGCAGAAAACCTTTCAAACTGGCTACATTCTGAACCACGATCCTATTCCAATGTTACCAGAAATCCCTTCCAAAAATTGTGTTCAACATTGGTTCCATTCAGAGATGATGGTGCCACAGAGAGTTGGTTATTTAATCTGAAGTTACATTCTTATCTTACTTACTATGTTGCCAAGCTAGTGTCCTGAAAGTGCTAAGCTAGAACTTCATCGTAAAACCAATTTTTCATGTGCACTTCGTAAGGATTATGCAGACACCAGTACAATTGAGTAAGTGAGCACAGGCATACAGGCAGGTGGCAGAGGCTTCAACACCAACAAGCTTGCTGTAGAATTTGGGCAGTGTGAAGGACCAGATCCCTAGTGAAGTCATTCAGAACTTTGTCTAAAGAAAATAAGAACTGAACTTTGGCTCCTAGGTATGCAATGTTGAGAAGAGTTCATAATCCCAACACTGAAATAATAATGAACCATGAGAAACACTTTATGCTGGGAAATTTGCTGTCATTGTAAAACAGGAATGTTGTGACAAGTGTGTGCATTTCTGGCAGCATTGAGCTGACAACTCACTGACATCCAGTCACTGGGTTGGAGCAGCTTTTGGCTGTTCTCTCAGCATTCCAGTTTAAGACTGAATTCCTTCTGCACAGGACAAGGGACTAAGCTTCTCCCTCCATCCTACTCCTCTTTATCTCTACCAGCAAGCAGAGCTGTTGTCTTGTAATCAAAGAGCACATCAGCATCCAAATGTCCATGAACAGTTTACCCCAGCAGTAGAAAGCTGCCTTGGCAAGTATAAACCCTGTTCACAGCCAGCCTCCATAGAAAGCACCACACAACTGAAATCTGTCCTGCTACCTCTGGATCTGAGATACCACTGGCACAGTCATTCAGCCATTTGAAAAATGGTCTGCCCTACAGATGCAAAGCCACGATGTAGGGAGCCATCATGTGTCTTCTTCTGGAGGAGAAAAAGCTATTTTTAATATCTTCCAAGATAAATATGTGATAGGGACAAAAAAACATGGGAAAGAAATGAGATACATTTTAAGACAGTATAAAATGTCATTACAGGATACCAATATTTAATGGTATACATAAAGGTCTGTCTATAAGCTGTTGATGCCAGTTACTCTCTATGGCCTACCTGCCCTCAGTGGGGCAGCAGTCTCTGCTGCTGATGCCCTCACTTTGCAGAGTGCACCAGAGTGCTCTTAGAGCTCTGAAGCTCAGATAGGAGTTTTTCTTTTCCAGTGTGGGAGTTATTACACCATGGTGGCATGAAAAAAAAAAAAAAAAAAAAAAAAGAAAAAGAAAAAAAAAGGAAAAAAGAGTAGTGTACTAAACAGCTATCAAACTCTGGTCTGGTTTCTTCATTTGAAATGCCAGATCAGTGAATCTGGGCATTGCAGTATTTTGTAAGTGCCCACATACACAGTCCTTCCTTTAGATCACTCCTCTGTCTGATTCTGCTTAATTGGGAAAGGCTTGCCTGTTTTGATCACTGTCACCAGAAACAAAAGCATTTAGCAACTCCTCTCGAATAGATTGTACTGTGGAGTCAGCTCTGTATTTTGGGACACAAGTTTCAGCCGAGGTCAGAATTTGGGTTACAGATTTGTTTTAGGTTGCTGTTCCTGTCAGTAGAGGGCACCGCAGTTATGTCTATCCACCTACCTTTCCAGCGTACACCCGTAGGAACAAATGTTAAAGAGGTGGGCAGGCAGCACTACTTACCCACTAGTCCAGGTGAGGACTCTGGACCAGTGAAGGATCTTGAACACAAAGACAAGTTTTGGCTCACAACGTGAGAAGCTCACTCTAAAAAGCGCTAAGACGTAAGAGATGTTGCTTGTGGTATGGTTAAGGTCAAATACTGATTCTGCATGTAGCTAGGACTTAATACCTTAGGAAAATATATGAGTAGCAGACATTGCAACTCCTAGTGTCCTTCCTTTATTTCATTCATATCTCACTTTTTTCTTCATGATATCACATAATATTAATATTCCTAATATGAATTTTGTACTGTTTTCTCTACCATTGTTTTCTGTCAAGTCCTTACTTTCTAACCATACACCATTACATACAAACATATATAACAGGGAAACATTAAAGGACAAAGTGGATGAGTGAGAAACAAACAGAGTGAAGCAGATAAAAACAGACAAGACAAAATATGCTGAGCCTTCTGTTACACAGATGTGAGCATGGCATTGCCATTGTGAGCACAATACACATATAAAACAATGCTGAAACAGGTCACAGAAATGCACTGAAACTTCATGAACTCTTAATTGCACAGAAGACTTGAACAAATAAATGATGATTATCTGAAATAATTTCTTAACATTCATTCCAGTCTAAACTACAGAAAGATGAACATAATTGCTTTCTCCCTTCTTGGCTTCTTTTTTTTTTTTCTCAAGGCTTGGACCTTCTCCTTATGTCAGTATCTCAGAAAATGGATGTTGCATTTCACTCGCTCCTGAGTTTCTTTAGACATGTACACCTTCCAGCGATACTGAAGAATTTTCATGTAAGTTTTCTGCAGCTCCACTGTATTTAAATTGTGTTTCTCCTACCTAGTTTCAAGATTTATAACAGCAAATGTGAACTGCCCCAGCTTTATACAACAGCTGGGGATCTCTTCCAGCAATAACTATATGTAGCTGTGAAGGTCCTTACACTCCAAGTAATAGTGAAAGCCTGTAAAATATATATTCACTTAGCAATTAGGCTGCCAATTTATAACTACTTCTATTTTCTGTATGGAATACTATGCATAAGCAAATTAGCCTTTTTATTCTGGCATGAAAAGGCAAACTCATAATCATAACAGCATCTGAAAGCCGTTGGTACTGTTGATATTGCTGCATTAGAAAAAATAGTGTGTTCACATAGCTGTATGATGTCACTGCATGCTGCGTTGCTATTAGAGAAGAAAGATTATCCCCATTCTGGTCTTTGCATGAGAATGCAATGAAAATCTGCACCACTCACAAAACGGTCAGGCATCATGGCTCCTTCAGTGCCAGAGACAGAGTTTCTGGAACCTGAAGAGTTTTGCAAGATGTAAAAAACCACCATTAACATCCTGCTGATTGCCTTTACAGACCTGTGATGCAGATGATCAAAACACTGATGAATTCCCTGGCTTTGCTGAAATCACATCATACAAATCCACTTACATGAAGAGACGCACAAGCTCTTCCTTGTGTGTGACTCATCGCTTGGTGTATCCTTTCCGCTCAGGAGTTTCAGCAGGTTATCAGAAAAATCCTGTACCAGGGTGTGTGGGGGGTGGTGCCTCCACAAAGTTAGTATCAGCATTCCCCTTAGAAGAGGAGAGCTTTAGGAACTGAGCACACTGCGTGTCTGTGTACACTACTAGAGGGAAGGGGAAGTCTGCGGGGGTGTGCCGCAGGCAGAGGAGAAGCAGTAACTTCGCTGTTGCCGTGCGTACGTAGCGCGCCCAGTACCGAGCAGCGAGGATGTTCTGCAGCAAAGGAACCCTCGTGCACCTGGACTCAGCCCTTCACGCGTAACTGCACTGTCCAGCAGCAGCCGTTCTTCAGCTCTGAGATGGACCCTTTGTATCCTTTTCTTTCTTTCACTCGTTTAGAATTGAGGAAGAGGAAATTTACAGATCCATGGGTTATTCCCACTGAAGCTTTCCATTGTTGGGTTTTTTTTTTTTTTTGCTGTTTCGTTTTGACATGTTTATCTTTTCTTCAATTAATGTATTTGTTTTGTTTCGCTTTTTCTTTTTCTTTTGTCGAGAAACAGCACTTTCCACTAGATGGAGACAGGACACTGGATCACTTTGTCCTCCAGGAGGACACTGACAATCAGAAACACAAAATAAAGCCCGAACATGAGGAAACCCAGGATTTTATTCATCCTCCACTTGCAGGAAGCAATGGAGAGGATGACAAAGAGCAGCATGATGAAGAGGAGGACAATTGCACAGAACAGGCCATTGCTGCTGACTGTCACCGGGGCGAAGCTGTTAACCACAGCATACAGGAGCCATGGAAGAGGAAGGCTGTTAAGAAACAGAAAAATTAACTTAAAACATTGTGGAAGTCCAGAAGGGAGCACTAGGAATTTTCTGGAGATAATTCAAAACACAACCAAAGGCTTCCTGCATAAAGTGAGGCAGGAAGAGTTTCAACTCTTCTAATATTTGCATAAATATAAATTATAAGCTTTCTCATGATTCTTGGGGAGAACACATGGGATTTCTGCCCCCCACTCTTCCACCAATTATACTGGTGAATTATATTTCCCTTGGCTGGCAAATCACCTGGCATCCTGTCTGTGAAGAGGAAAATCCCTTTCATTTGTTTCTAGATTTCACACCATCTGCAGAAGAATCTATTTGCACTCTTTCCAAGAGCCTGCCTGGCAGGAGGGTGGGTTGCATAAAAATATGTCCTTGCTATGAAGAACCAGCACTCTGCAAGGCACAATCCGCAAAATTTGGCCTTTAAATATCTTTGTCCACATTTACTGTATAAAACTCTGTTAAACTGTGAACTTCAATTGAACTTCAGCTTAATTTCTATTTCTGTGTTTGCTGTCATTGCATTTCTCATCTCTCACGCCACAGAAGGAGACAATATCCCTCTGCAAGATGTCAAGCTGAAATAAATATTTAAGACACTGATTGGAGCTTAGCAGGCTTAGAAAGCATGAAGTGAGTTGTCAGAAGCTCACAACATTAAAACTTTGAATAAGCAGCTCAGGAGAGAATAATTTATTACAGCTGCAGTACTAACTACACCAGTCTACAGCTCAACTGTGCCATTTCTGCTGTAAATGTAGCAGACTGGTGCAGGACAAAACCATTTCCACTGGCAGGAAGACTAAACATTTTTTAAAAAGTAAGAAACCACTGCAAAAGCGAAAGAATTTTGTGATGCACTCTCTGTATTCCAAGTTGGAGGACATGGTTTTCATATATGTTACGGGTTTGCTGCATACAGATATTTCAAAGACTTCATGCTTCTGAATTAACAGAAAAGTGGCTAAGTTTTCCTACCGTATCTAAAGGTACTGCCATTAGCTAACAGACAAAAAGGTATTTACTATTCCTTCTAACTTCAGTATCCTTTTTTGCACCTTTGTGCAGCTGCTGGTATATTTTCAGCTGTGAAAACCAGGATCTCTTCTACAACCAGGCCGTTTGGCACTGTGACTATGACTAGACATGTTCTTCTCCTTGTGTGTGATAGCAAGAAACAACCAAAGATGGAGAAACTGAAAGTATAGACATGATTCTCAGTACCTCCATCCTGTGTTGAAGATGGGGATGTGGGAACAAAGACAGAATTTATCTGCGTATTTCCTGCACAGTTTTGAAACACTGAGGCAGAGATTACACTGTTTCTGAACCTGATCTACCTTGATCTCAAAAGATCAAACAAGAATTTGAATTACAACATCATGCCACAAATCATTACCCTAGAGCTGCCATGAAGCAGTGAAGCATAAATAGAAAACTTCTGCACAATCTCCTCTAGCCTCACATTGTCAGAGCTATAAAAAGGGTCCTTTTTGTTAACAGAGAATTGGTTTGTAATTTGGGATTTTCCAGGTATAGAAAAAAATATTAATCACATGTCAACAGCAGCCTAAATGAGTTACACAAGACAATGACTTTCTGTTATTACAGCAGACACGTTGAATACTGCAATGTATTGTTCTTGATCATCATTTATAGAGAAAGCTCTAGTATAAGCACAATGAGTGGTAGCAGAAAGCAAAGAGCAACCTCACAAAAGCATAAAAAGCTTTGAAATTCCTTTTCGGAACAATGCTCTTGCACAATTTTAAAGGGCAATTCACTTGCCTAGGCCTTTCTGTAATATATCACAGCAAGGGCTAGGCAACAAATTTGTAACATTTCCTCATGCAGGTATGTATAAACTTCAGAGCACTTGCCACAGTAACATCTGCTGCATATCTGCATCACTCTCCTTTTTAAAGATTGCTGCTTGTGGGCAATACCATGGCAATGTGCTAAGAACAAAAGACTTGTTTAAAACAGACACTATTTTCTTGGTGTAGAACTTACCCCACTGTGATGTCAAATATGTTGCTTCCAACGGAACTGGATACGGCCATGTCCCCCAGACCTTTGCGTGCTACAATAACACTGGTAATAAGGTCAGGAATGGATGTGCCAGCAGCTAGAATAGTCAATCCCATGATTTCTTCAGTAATACCAATGGTCTCTCCAACCTGGAAGGGTTGAGGTAAAAAAAAGGTAAACAAAACCAGAAAAAAGTGTCCTGCAGTGAAGAAATGTTTTCAGCTGTCCTGGACTTGCCCACTAGCTGGGAGAGTACCAGGCGAGATCGGAGAAATACTAGTTTCCACAGATTTCCCCATGTACTAGGAGAAAGATAAGACTGTCAAACACAAGCATAAGGTATTGACAGGCAGTTGCTGATGGCTGTGATTTTGTAAGAATGATTAAGTCCTGTGGTCAGGCCAACCACAGCTCTGAACTACTTTCCATTTAGTGAGTACTGATGTACTTCATCCATGGTTGCAGCTGCTGAAATAAAGCAGCACCCAGCATGAGATAGATGGACTCTGATTCTAAATGATCTTTTACAGTGCAAAACATAATGCAGGGCTTTTATTTTGTACCAGTATCACCTCCTTACCTGGTGTGCCCACCAGACCATCAAGTAAGAAAAGAATGCAATCCAGCTGATAGAGCCAAAAAACGTGAAAGGAAAAAACTTTCTTGATGTCTGAAACAGAAACAAGGAGAAACTGTGAAAACCTGTATTAAAGGGTGACATGCCATACTCTTAATTGCTTCTCAATATCAGAGTGGCTTCTAATTTTTTCTGATGGCCTGTTCTGAGCAACTGTTGTGATCATCATCAGATGATCAAAATACATGTCAAAAAAGGTAAGAAACGGATGCCCTGATGTCGGTATATACTTACCTATGCCTCATTCTTCCAATTGCTTCAGTTATAAAATAAGACCTCCTAAGAACTTGTATGATGAATGGCAAATTTTGGGTTGTCATTTTTATAATAATTTTTTATGATGCAGTTTGCATATGGGTTTAGCTCACTAGTGGTTTGACTCCTAAATTTATCAATAATTTCATGCTTATTCAGAATGAATGTTTTCAAACTGCTTCAACAGGTGCCCGTATCTTTCCTTCCTACATTAGTAACTTTTTGCAACAAATTTCACAGTCAGTATAACATATACTGCCCTATGGCACAGCTAAAAACATGTGCACTTAAAATTTGTTATGGCATTGTCATGATTTGACACTGGTTAGGTGCCAAACACCATGAAAAACAAAGTAAAATGAGGATTATTGAGGAAAACGGAAAAACTTCAAGGCAAAGCAGGTCCACACTTAAACAGTTATCATATAAAGAAGATTTATTACTAACAGAATTAAAAGTAAAACTCAGTAATAAGAAATTAAAGCAAACTCCCAGAACACCTTTCTCTTCCAGTACCACTGTCTTTCCACCAACCCCCACAAGGAAAACAAACATGGGGTTTGGTCAGTGTTTCATTTCTTAAGTGTCTTTCTTTATGTTTAAGGAAAGGAGTTTCTTCTGCTGTGCCATGGGATCCTTCTCACTGGAGATAACTCTCTGCGAACTTCTCTAGCATGGTTCAAACTTTCACAAACAACAGTCTGCCTGGAATCTGCTGCAGTGAAAAAAATATCTCTCCCATGAATCTTGCAGTCTTCCCCCACTGCCATCATGGGTCATAAATAACATGGAGTTTAGTCTTTTAAGGATGAGCTATTCCAGCCTGAAAATAAAGGCTCTCTTCTTCAATCTCTGAAAGTCTTTTACCACATCTATATACTCCGGCATGAGTATTTTTCATTTGTTTAGCAACCTATCCATCAACCTAAGTTTAAACTACCACAGGCATTTAGTCTTCTTGTGAAAACTACTCACTTTCTCAACAGAAGATATGTTAAGCACATATTTTTCATGCTTCATTTTGTAGAGAAATTTGTTATAAAAACATGCAAAACATACTGTCAGGCCCTTCAATGAATTAAAAACTCTATATAATACTGAAGTAACTTAATTTTAATTTTCACAGTCTCCCTTACTAGTGTCAGATTTTTAACAGAGTGTTCTTGCAGCAAATGAACGGGTTATATTCAGATTAATGATTTATTTTGGTTTCTATTCGTTCCTGTCTTTTGCATTTTCTGTATTTCCTATTGAGTAACAGAAACTATGTAAAAAAAAGAGGTCAAGTTAACTACTAAATGAAGGAAACAAACCTGCAGTACTGCACCAGGCAAACAGTATCTAAATCAGAATTTAAAATTATTTTTTTCCTATGAATGAATTCTACCAGTCTTTCTTTATGGTCATTGACCTTCTGAACGCAGATCTTAACCCAGATGATTTCTGACATGTGACTAGAGTCCTACAAATTTTCAGGAATAGTCAGTAGAACTGCCTGTGGAAATAAGTTATACCACTCTGAGTGCCTGTTTCAGCTGCAGCTCAGTCCTGCACTACTTTCTCCTGTTCAGTCCTCACTAAATCCACTTCCACTCCAGAATTCTTGTGCCCCCTTTCATTGGAGGTCATGCCCCTGCTGCACCAGGAAGCTCATAAGACTGTGGATCATTCCTAGATGATGTGGAAGTAGACAGGATTGCAGGGCTTTCCCTGAATGTGGCTTTTGGAGAGAAAATACCATTTCTTCTCATAGAGCTTCTTCAAGCCATAATAAACACTTCTTTTTTATGGAGTTTACACAGCTGCACAGCCAGCTTTTCTTACATAACAAACTCAACAGGCATTTATATGGAACAGCTTCCCATTTAGGAACTGATGAGCATGGAACCACAGGGCGGCTGTAGATCAAGAGATGATCAGTGTATTGGGCTGGCCATTAGAGCTGGTCAAGCAATAATGTCACTGTTTTGTCCAGCTGAACCTAAAAACAATGAGGCTGGTCTGTAGCTCAGTGAGACTGTAGATTTTCTGCTGATGTAACTGGAATGATCTCAGGACATTAACTGATGTAAAAAGCGTAAAGTCAGCAATGGCAATTGTGCACACACATCTCCAGCATGGGACAAATAGAAGGTCCATATCTGCTCCAGCAGCAGGTGCAGCTGCAGGCTGTGCTAACAGAGCCCTTACTCCCTCCCCGTGGGCACTTCGCATAATGCTAAATGTCCTCCTGCAAACTGAGCATGTAAACATCGACTAACATGACCCGTACCATTTCACAACTGAATATACACAGGAACACACATTTAAAATGGTACAGATTTAACAAGACTACTAGAGGGATGGAACACCTCTTCGGTGAGGAAAGGCTAAGAGAATTGAGATTGCTCAGCCTGGAGAAGAGAAGGCTTTGGGGTGACCTAATTGTGGCCTTCCAGTACCTGAAGGGAGCCTACAAGAAAGATGGAGAGAGACTCTTTACAAGAGCATGCACTGGCAGGAGAAGAGGACTGAACAAGGGGAGGTTTAGGCTGGGTCTTAGGAAGAAGTCTTTAGTATGAGGATGGTGAGACACTGGAACAGGTTGCCCATAGGAATTGTGAATGCCCCATCCCTGGAAGTGTTCAAGGCCAGGTTGGATGGGGCTCTAAGTAACCTGGCCTAGTAGATGGTGCCCCTGCCCATGTCATGGGGCTTGGAACTAGATGATCTCCAAGGTTTCTTCCAACCAAAACCATTCTATGAACCTATGATTCCAAACTCCCTCATAAGATAAATAACTGAACTTCTGTTGGAGTAAAAGAAGCCACCCAGTAGGTGTTTTAAATTGATTACCCATACATAAAACCATAATGGCACCTGGAAACATCCTTTTCATATAAATTCCACTAGTGTCACAAGCACTGTGTTTAGAAGTACTCAGGGTACTTTGGTTGATCTATTTCTTTATTGCTTCTCAACTCATTACAGAGTTACTTTTTCAAAACAGTTCTAAATTTCTATCAGACCAGAAAATATGACAATGAGCTTATGATATTTAAACCTACTCAGACGGACTTTTAAGTTTAAAATCAAAATTTTCTATGCATTGGGGGAGAGAAGACCGTAACATGAAAAGGAACACCATTTAGAAGAAACATATAGATGACTGTTATAGTGATCTGACACCAGTGGGAGCAGAATTAAGACTAGTAGAGATAAATTATTCTAAACAGCAATTTCCTCTTTCAAAACTAAGCAGCTAGCACTTTTTTTTCACCATTCTTAGTAGTCAACTTTTCCAGCTTCCAACATTTTTCATCTTCCTTGTAAAAGCTGGGATTTTTTGGCAAGACATATGGTTAATGAGACAATAAAGCAATAAACTTGTTGCACCTGGTCACAAAATCTGCACAGAGCACCTTGTAGCAACACTATTTGACTGCACAATACTCAAGATTTAAGCATACATTAGCTTAAGCAAAACTAATACAACCAGAGCTGTGCTGGCCAGTAATAGCTCTCTGATGGTGCGATTAAATACACCAAATGGTTTTTGCAAAACAAGGAGACACTGCCTATCTGAGTCAGACACCCACGGAATTTGGATGGCTAAGAATTACGAGTCAGTAACTTTGCAGCATGTGTACTCCTCGCCTGTCTTAGCTAATCCTCTCCCACTAAAATTAACTGATAAGCGGCAGTCCAAGATACTTTAATAGGCTTAACACTTAAATTACCTATTTGAAAATGGGGAACATTTAAATTCAGAAAGGGCAAAATTTAATGCTTGTACAGTTTACAGGTGATGAAATAAAAAATGGACTCCATAGATGCTGCTATACAATTTGCATATAGATGAAAAATTTAAAAAGCCATACCAAGAATGCTGATTCTTTTTTGTATGCTGGATTTTATTCCAGAGTGTAATAATAATCATGCCTGTTTTGTAACTAGTGACAGCATTCTTTTGAGATTTATGTCATTTCTACTCCCTAGCGCTTTGAAATACAGTGAGCTGCCAATTCTAAGCATTTTCCTAGAAGAATTAGTCAGAGACAGCAGACAGGAATGCTTCTCTCCATCTTCTTTGGTAGCTATTGTGGTGGTTGCCTTATAAAGACAGTGCCTAGTTTATTACCAACTGGCTCTTTCGTGGTCCTAGAAACAGACAAATGAGAGAAACCATGGCTCATTCAGTTCATACGCTATTTTCCTTTAACAAAAGCAAAAGGATTTTGTAGTTCCACTGTAGATTAGATGGATCGGTACTGTTCCTGCCTATCAGAAACCTTAAGGCTGTTTTTCTTGATATATTTCTCTATATTTATTTCATGCCAGTGTCTGAAAAACAGGACTATAAGGAGCAAAAACAATCTAGGTATGAAGGCTTTTCTTCTACGAGCTTGATCCTGAAATGTAGTGTGTGCTGAATAATTTGGAAGGTAACTTTTTTAATTTAAGCCAGTATTATTACCAACATCTTTAACCTGAATGATTCATGTTTGTCTCGTTCATAAATGTATCTGCATTGCAAAGTTTGATCTTTCTTTCACACTTAACAGTGCTTAACTCTGATTACTCAGAACCTGCTCCTCTAACAGGATCTGTACAGGAACATGTTGTCCTTGTCCCCTTGGTAACAGTACATCTCTGAATGGCAACAAGAGTTCATGGAAGTTGTAGCTTTTCATTTGTAATGGGAATTTGCAGAGATAGAAGGAACTCCCCCATATGGGTCCAGTGATAGCAGAACTGGAGCCCTAAGAGCCATTTTTCTGGCCTGTAATGCAAGGGGATGGACAGTGGAGTAAGGTTATAACAAAAGAGGTGTTCAGTATCTGCTCCTGACCTACTGGGGCACCTTCGTCACATAACTTTTCTTTCAATCTTTCAATATCTGTTACTGCTGGAGGTGGGCAGTTACGTATATGACCTTTACAGAGCCACTCAGGAAATAAGCCATTAGTGCAGGAAAAAGACCCATTATTGTTCAAAACACCTGAGCAAAAACTCAGGAAAAAAAATTCCCCAAGGGCACACCTACCTCTGGGATATGCCAACAACATTATCATGTTATAGTAAGGATTTTAATATATACTGGCTTAATGTGAGCAGGTGTTATTAAGGCACTAAACACATTAAAACATCTCAGCTAGTCAATCAGCTGACAGATAGCTGAACTAATGCATAATCTACTCTAAGTATATAAAAATCTGCATATGTGTGCACCAGAGCATAATAAGGCAGCAGGATTTTGCTAACTTTAGAACCAGAGACCTTGTCTACGAAATAATTTTTCTAGAGCTTCTGGGCTTCATGGAGCTAAATATATCTTGGAATAGTACAAATAAATGCAGGCAAACCATCTCCTTTGTGTGGAGATAAAATACACATTGGAAAAAAGACTCTAGATGAAAAGAAGAACTTATTGAAAAGTGGACACCCACAGAGGATGCCAAAGGCTCCATATGGTCTTTCAAATCAGTATATAGCACACAAGCATCCTCTTTACATATGCACATGCTAATCTGGGCATCCTGATGCAGAATTTGGGTTTCTGACTAAAATTACCACACTTGCAAACCAAGCCCCTGATAGCAGGCCTACCTAAAAAATCTAGTCAAGTATTATTTTAGGTTTGCTTTGACTTTTACCTCACAGATTTCACTGAAAATTGTTTTCTGATGCACATGCTGAGCTGTGATATCAGGCTTCATTTTTGTTAGGAAGGCATTAGTGGGGATGGCACACAGAAAAAAGTGAGAATATTTTGAAGATACATTAATGAAGCATATTTAATATGTTAGATAGTTTATGCAACCATCTGGTTAATTCTTTGACAACAATGTTCAAAGTAAGCAGCTTGTCACATCGATACAGCCCATTACCTCTTCTGTTAATCTGCATGTAATTACAAACTACATTATTTTTTTTCTGTATAAAAAAGTATTCCTTTCAGTGAATGAAGTTTTAAAACTCTGCTGTCCCCTTGCCTATCTGGCACATACAACCGTGTTTAACTTTTGTGCAGGGCATTTTAGATGCCGAATGTCAGCATGGAGTTCTGTTGTGAATGGTACTAGTGTTAATAATCACACGCATCACACAGTTGCATGCAACTTGTCAATTCATTTTCCAAAAGTATTATTTACTAAACTGTTCTCATTTGTACAGTACAAAATACTGGATAAAGCTACAAGTCTACTTATATTAACTGCAGATTTTCAAAATTCAAAATAATGCCCATACATATTTCTCTCTCATTTTAGATCAAGTTATGAAAAAAATTACAAGAATGGTTTTGAATGATGAAAGGAGGGCATACATTCAGAAATAAACAATGTTGAAATTAATGTAGTATGCTCTGTGTGTTATGAAACAAAAATGATTACCAGAGTTGTCTGGAATCTTTAAGAAAAAGAAAGTTTAAAGATTGAAAGGGAAAACATCACTTTATAGCCTTCGGAAACCTTTATCTAAAAACAAACCAGAGATCTTATTTTAGCTTCTTTCTTGCACTGAATTGCAGTTTTGCAGCATGTGGGATGGGAAGATTTTTTGCTGCGTGTGAGGAGGAAAATAGAATTCAGGGTGTTGATTTATAAACTTACATGCTGTGCACGACTCTCTTGCAGCAGTTTTAAACCCATTTTTGATCCAGAAAGGAAAAGAGACTAAAACACTACTAAAAATTTTTTTTCAGCTCTTGACTCTCTTGACTCTCTCTCTTCTACTTTCCATGAGCCTTCCCAGTCAGGTCTATTTGTATATGTGAGAACAAAAGTGGTAAGCCTTGGTAAATTAACGGTCTTACATTACTTCAAGCTGTGTTGGGACAAAACTAGCAAGTATTTTATACATGAAGGGACCTACAGATCTCATCCTAGTATGAAAATTATGAGATTATGGGTAGAACAGAAAGGTCTAATGGAACAAAACTTTAAAAGAAATGTGTATCATTATGTTTGAACTGCAGAGAGAATCCAGACAGTCTAAAATCCTTCCAGTCATACCCTTTAGAGCACTGCAGATAGACAGACTTACTCAGCATTCATGAGACATTCAGTAGAGATTCAAAAATACAAATGTGAAGGCCCCAAATAAATTTTCAGACCTTTTACTTTATGTCATAAAGTATTAGCGAATGCAAATTCAATATACAAATCAAATCAAATCCAAACTGTATAGAGCTATTTCCAACCCGTTGCTCATAAACACCCATTTGCCATTTGCAGATTTGAATACTAATGTTGCAACCTCTTCTTCAAAGAAGAAACAATTAAAAAATCCTATCAGCTCTGTTTTTACACGAATCTGCTACAGTTATTTTTTGGCATTCAACTAGAGAGCCACCCTTTTGCGCAGAACACATGGACTTACAACAACAGTTACTTACAGGTTTTCTGACATCTGGCAGGGTAGCCCACAGCGGAAAAACAATGGGTAACACTAAAAGATAGGTGACCTGCTTGCGTCGGGTTTCAGGCCAGGCCAGGCTGAGAGGCTGTTCCTCCTCATCCTCTTCATTCTGTAAGAAAAGCTCCAGTGAGCAGATTATCACAGAGGATGAATGAAATCACGGATTCTTTCAAAAGGAGTTCAAGGAGGGTGTTGTGTTTCAGTGAGAACCACAGGGTCTGAAAACATTGCATTAGCACCACACCTACCTAACAACATTAGCTAGGACACACCAAAGAAGACTTTGGCCGGACTGTGAGGTGTCCCTACAGCACAGGCTTCCTGAGGATGTCCATTCGTTGACTGTGGCTGGTCCCTTGGGAGGCACAGAGTGTCTCTGACACGTGTTCCCATGGCTCTCCCTAGGGCTATGGGCTAGTCTAGTCAGGGGCTAAGACTTGTCTGGGCTGCACCAAGCCTGGCCACACAGACAAGACAGAGACTGTGTGAATACATGTGCCTGTGCATGTGCACACATGTATCTAACTTCTTAAGCTTTTGCAAGGAACTTAAGAAGTTACCATTAAATATATATGCATATATATTTGTATGTACTGTCTTCTTCACAGGAACATAGGGCACCTGCGGAGGTGCTAAGCTCCTAGGGGTCAGACTAGTGCTAAGCTGCTGGGGTCAGACTGGGCTGCTCAGGGCTCTGCCCACCCAAACTGTGAAACCAACAAGGATGGAGATGGCCCAGCTTCTCTGGGCTGCAACACTGCTGTTGGGCTGTCCACATGAGGAAAGGACTTCTCCTTGTCTCTCCCCAAAGACTCTTGTGTTTAGACTAGTCACAACACAGCAGTGTTCTTAACAACTTGGTGCTAAAACTAAAGACACTCCTCTCCAATTTGTTTCGCTGATTTTCTCATTGGTCTCTAATCTCCATTTATGTGTAAGCGTCCCACCTGTCATCCCTATTATAGAGTAGGTGTATAGGAACCCTTTTCTATGACAGAAAACATTTGGCTGCCACACACTTCTCTTTCCTTAGACTGCTTCTGCTAACAAAATGGAGCAAGTACAGCAGGCACGACTCAGCCTTTTGCACACATGTATTAAAATAACTTTTAAACTGTTAACATAGTAAGTGATGTCTACAGAACCGCACATAAATTGCAGAACCAGGCAAATGAAAAAATGGCCTGAACAATTCTTTCATATAGATGTGTGTAATGCAAACCCTGTTAAAACTGGAAAGATTTCTACAGAGCTCAATGAAAGCTAAAAGGGTCTGAAAAAGAGCACTTGGTGAAAACTGTTTGAGAACGAGTGACATACGATGACTTCTTCATGTAGTGTTCTTGGGTTTTATTTTTGAAAAAAAGATAATAATTGAGACATCTCCACAATATGCATGTTACTCCTCCTATAGATTTATAATAGGTTTCTTTTCAGTGACTGCCCTGAATAAAGACTGCTTACATAAACCTTATGACAATGCTAAATGAAGCAATCATTTAAATGACCACAACAGTTGTTTTTTTCTAAGCAAAAGAGTTATTGATGAAATGTCACCATATGTTGATACTGTTAATAACATTTTCCAGTTACTGCTAATTTTGAAGAACTGGTCTTGATAATTCCACTATTGTGTACTCCTGAATTGTTCAACTACCTGAACTGATCAGTACCTACAGAAGCAAGCTCAGCTCTTAGCTTGGGATCTTTCAGTATAAAGGTATCACCTGACACCAACAGACTGGAAGCAAATTCCTATTTACCTCTTGACACATCGACAAGTTGCAGCTACTTTTGAGTTAGTGTTGATGTCAACAGAGGACAATATTTTATTAACGCGTATACTTTGTGAAACTCCCAAGTTGCATGACTGTAAGACAACAGTAAAATGAACAGGTCACAATGGTTATAATCATTAAAATTTTAAAAAAAATATTTTGGCACAATTTTTAGCATTCAACAGAGTACTCCTGGGCAGCTTGAGAGGTTAGCTTTTGGCTTTAGCTTTCAGCTCTTCACTGAAGTTGGACATACTATGCCTCATTGCTGCAAATCTACTGAAGCCTGACTTTTGGGGAACTGCGCTGGAGAAGTTTGTGAGGCTACTTCCCAAAGCCAAATCCATTCCTTTTTCATTCTGGTAGATGCTGTTGGGGTGGGAAAATCAACCTGAGATGGAGGCTCAGCTTTGAAATATGATGACTGAGATAAAATCTGAGCACAAAAGGACCAGTTAAAGGGTTGCCTAGGTAACTCTTCCTGAATGGCCTCTGTGTAATTCAATCAGCCAACTCAGCTGGAATAAAGCTTTGTAAGTGACTGCTGCATAAACAGCACTGAGTGGCACGGTAGTTCCTGAATTGCCATCTTTAGAGATTAGCCATGATTAACAATTACATTCAATCACAACAAAACTTCACATTAGTCTGAGTTTGCACATGAGTCTTAGAAATATCTAGACAGTAATGCCTATGTTGGTTCATACAATACTGTACCAGTACACACTGCAGTTCAACACGGGGCCTTGTTCTGTTCTCATGTCTGGGTGTGCATGAGCACAGTGGCAACATGACTGGCTGTAGCAAAGAGCCACAGAGAATTGTGTTTGGAGATTGACACATGTCTCCTGAGAAACCTTGATCTATCTGTGCGAGATCATTTCACCTTCCACTTGTCCTACATCATCCCTTTCCCCAAGACAACTATAAGGCCGAAATATAAGGCCAAACACAAGCTCACAGTGCAGGCAAAACACTTCTTGCTAGTTTAACTCCTAATGCATTGCAGATGTCAGACATTGGATATTAATTTCATATTTTGCAAACTGGATTTGGCATCTGATTTTCAATGCTGACCTTCCAAAAATCACTGGAAATAATGAAGTTCAAAGTATTTGTAGATCTAGCTTCCATGAATTTCAAAGCAATACTAAATTATCCACTGAAGTTGAATAAATGAATGGGAAATAATCTCAGCAGCTCTAAAACCACACAAATGTGAGTGTCACACTGTGGACTAAGCAGCAGTGACAGAAAATGACTCAGCACAGATTCATGGCAGAGATTGCACTGTCTGTGGCTCCAGCCACGTACATACCGAATATGCACTATCACAGTTTGTAGAACCTAATCCTGAAACTATAGTTTTGATTTATTTTAGTCTGTGTGATGAAAACCCTGTATTTGCAATGTTCAATATGATTATATTCAGCAATGCTAAGAAGAAAATGTAACAATAACACGATACATACCCAGGAATTCAATTGCCTAAACATATGATGGTACCATTTTAGATAACTTCCGGTATCTGCCTTGACCCCCACATGTTCCAACAGAAGTGAAGAATATTCTTCTGCTCACTTTATGACACACCTGCCAGCACTGTGCAAAGATCTCAATTTCTTTAGGGCAGCTTAAGTGCTACTACCTACACATCTGCACTCCAAAACTCACTCCCTGCTATGACTCAGTAGCTAATTAACTTTAACGATACTGGACTGGACATATGGGAAAGCTGCATCACCTGATACGATGAACTCTGATGACAATCCGTTAGAGAAAAACTGCTGCATAAAGTCAGAACAAAGGCCAGTTTACCCTTGCAATGGTCAGATATGGGCATTCAGAGACTAAGTCCTTGAATACGGCATATTTTTTCATCTTCCACAAATTCATACAATCATAGCAATATTTAGGCTGGAAAAGACACTTTAGATCATCAAGTCCAACCATAAACCTAACACTCCATCACTAAACCATGTCCCCAGGCACCACACCTACACATATTCTAAATACTTCCATGGATGGTGACACAACCACTTTCCTGTTTCATAATGGATCCAATGCTAGATAACCCTTTCCATGAAGGAATTTTTGTAATATCTGATCTAAACATTCTCTGACACAACTTGAGGCCATTTCCTCTTGTCCTGTCACTTGCTACTTGGGACAAATTATCTAGACTAAATGACCCCCAGGCCCTTGCCCACCATGAAACTTTTCATCCACTCTTCCCCAGCCTGTAGCATTGTTGCGTGGGGTTGTTGTGATGCAAGGGCAGGCCCAAGCATTTGGCTTTACTGAACCTCACACCACTGGTCTCAGCCCATGGATCCAGCCTGTCCAGACCCCTCTGTGGAGCCTTCCTACCTTCTAGAAGATCAACACTCCAACCCAACTTTGTGTCATCTGAAAACTGACTGAGGAGGGTGTACTTGATCCCCTTACGCAGATTACCAATAAAGACATTAAGCAGGATTGGCCCCAGTACAAAGCCCTAGGGAACGCCACCAGTGACTGACAGCTAGATTTACCTCCATTCACCACCACTCTCTGGGCCCGGCCATCCACTCAGTTTTTTACCCAGTGAGCCATCCACATCTGGTCTACCCACCCACACCATGGAAAGCCAGTATCTCCATAGGCNACCACTTTCCTGTTTCATAATGGATCCAATGCTAGATAACCCTTTCCATGAAGGAATTTTTGTAATATCTGATCTAAACATTCTCTGACACAACTTGAGGCCATTTCCTCTTGTCCTGTCACTTGCTACTTGGGACAAATTATCTAGACTAAATGACCCCCAGGCCCTTGCCCACCATGAAACTTTTCATCCACTCTTCCCCAGCCTGTAGCATTGTTGCGTGGGGTTGTTGTGATGCAAGGGCAGGCCCAAGCATTTGGCTTTACTGAACCTCACACCACTGGTCTCAGCCCATGGATCCAGCCTGTCCAGACCCCTCTGTGGAGCCTTCCTACCTTCTAGAAGATCAACACTCCAACCCAACTTTGTGTCATCTGAAAACTGACTGAGGAGGGTGTACTTGATCCCCTTACGCAGATTACCAATAAAGACATTAAGCAGGATTGGCCCCAGTACAAAGCCCTAGGGAACGCCACCAGTGACTGACAGCTAGATTTACCTCCATTCACCACCACTCTCTGGGCCCGGCCATCCACTCAGTTTTTTACCCAGTGAGCCATCCACATCTGGTCTACCCACCCACACCATGGAAAGCCAGTATCTCCATAGGCATGATGTGGGAAATGGTGTCAAATGCTTTACTAAGGTCCAGGTCCACAGCCTTTCCCTCATTTACTAAGCAAGTCAATTTGTCATAGGAGGACATCAGGTTGGTCGAGCAGGACCTGCCTTTGACAAACCCTGGCTGATGGGGCCCAATCCCCTTGATGTCCTGCACATGCTGTGTGATGGCACTCAGGGTGATCTGCTTCATGACCATCCCTGGCACTGAGGTCAGACTGACAGGCCTGTAGTTCTCTGCATCCTCCTTCCCACCCTTCCTGTAGCTGGACATCACATTTGCCAACTCCAGTCAACTGAGACCTCCCCAGTTAGCCAGGACTGTGGGTAAAGGATGCAAAGTGGCTTGTGAGCACTTCCATCAGCAGCTTCAGTACCCTTGAGTGGATCCCATCCAGCCTTAGAGACCTGTGTGTCTCTAAGCAGTGTAGCAAGTCAGCAACCATTTCCCCTTGGAATATGGGGGCTTTGTTCTGCTCCCCATCCCTGTCTTCCAGCCGAGGAGTCTGACTGACCCTGATGACAGCCAATCTTGCTGTTAAAGAATGAGGCAAGGAAGGCTTTCCACACCTCAGGTTTTTCCTTATTCCTTGTCACAACGTATCCCACTGTATCCAAGNCTACTGATTTCACCCCTGACTCTGTCTTACCCCTCTTGGGCCTGTTTCTGGAGACCCCAGTTGCATCCCCTTCGCCCTTCAAAGGCATTCAATACATCAGCCTTTTCCTTATATCCCTTGTCATTATGTTACACACCCTGCCCCTTGCCAACCAATAACAGATGGGCATACTTCTTGCCCCCCTTTTTGTAGTGAACATATTTGTAGAAAAATTTTGTTTGTCTTTTATGGCAGTTCTAGTTGGTCTTTGGCCCTTCTAATTTTCTCCCTGCATAACCTCATGACATTCTCTTAGTCCTTCTGAGCTGCCTGTCCCTTCTTCCAAAGGTCATAAACTCTCCTTTTCCTCCTGAATTCAGCTGAAGCTCTGTTCAGCCAGGCCAGTCTTCTGCCCAGACATCTCTTCTTTCGGCACATGGGGACAGCCTGCTCCAGCACCTTTAAGAGTTTTTTTCTCAAAGAATGTTCAGCCTTCCTGCACTTCCTTGTCCCCTTGGGACCACCTCCAAGCAACTCTATCAACTCGTCCTGTAAACAGGCCAAAGTCTGCCCCCTGGAAGTCCCAGGCAGCAGCTCTGGCAGTTCTGCTGACTGCCCTTCTTACATCTCTGAGATCAGAAGTCTTTCCTTTCGTGGTCTCTGTGCCCAAGATGGCCTCTGACCACCACATCTCCCACTAATCCTCTTTTCACAAGCAGCAGGTCCAGCTGGGCACCTTCCCTGCCTGTCTCCCTCACCCACTGTGTCAGGAACATCAAGGCATGTTTCACACAGTTCAGAAACCTCCTGGACTGTTCCCTTTCTGCTCTGTTGTATTTCCAGCAGGTATCTGGTACATTGAAGTGTTCCAGAAGAAAGCGGTCCAGCAACAGTAAGACTTCCTCCAGCTGCTTATGACATATTTTTATCTTCCTTTTTGAACTGATTGGATGGTCTATACTAGACGCTCACCAGGATATTGATCTTGGTCTTACCTGTAAGTACTCAACCCTTTTATCACCATCATCAAGCTCTAGAAAGTCAAACACTGTAACATACAGGGCTACCACACCACCTCTCCTTCCTTGCCTATCCCTTCTGAAGAGTTTATAGCCATCTATTGCATCACCCTGGCTGTGTAAGTAATCCCACTATGTTTATGTTACTGCAATTGCATCATAGTTTTCCATCTGCTCAATGGCTTCCAGCCCCTCCTGTTTGTTGTGCACACTGCATGCATTGACGTGGAGGCACTTTAATTGGGCTATCAGTCCTGTCACATTTTTGGGGCAGAGGAGCGTTAATTACTATGAGTCTGCTCTCGGGTGCTTCCGTTGCTTCTAATGGATTGATGATGCTTAGGTCTCTGCAGCTGTATATGGATCTCGATTCACTACCTCCACTGAGATGGTGAAGGTGCTGTGTGAATTAGTACGGGGACATTTCAAATGTGCTCTGGTGCAGTCAGTGCACCATGGAGAACACTAAAGGGTCTCACTAGCCCACGGCTCCTCAAACATTGATGTGCGACTCCCAGGCTTATCTCTAGCATGCCTGGTTTCATCCCTTTCTTCTTTCAAATCTGATTTAAGGCTCTTTCAGTAAACCCTGTTAACTCAGATCCTTTTGCCCCTTTGAGACAGGTGTACCCGGTCTGTCATCAGCAGGCCCAGTCTTGTTTAAGCCAATCCATGCCAAAAACCCCTACAATTCTGCTGGTGGCACCACTCTTGGAGCCAGTTATTGACCTCCTGAGTTTTCCTGTTTCTTCCCTCATCATGTCCTGCGACTGGAAGAATACAGGATGACATACTTGTGCCCCTCATCCCCCTCAACCAGTCATGAAAGATTTAGCTGTAGCTGCATTAGATCTTCACATGTAATAGTCATTACTGTATTTCTATGAAATTCTTACCAGCTGTCATAATTCTTTTTACTCTTTATGTATTGGATCCTCATTTTTTCTTGCTGATGTTTGAGACTGTCTTTTTGTTACAGAGACATTTGCAGTGCTGAATATCAAAGGTATACTAATGCCTAGACGGGATAATTGTGGTACCCTAGCATATATTGTTATTGTTATTATTATTATTATTATTGATGATAAGTAAATTAATCCTCTATTAGGAAAATGCATCTTAAGAAATGAGATTAGAAGTGTTACCTTGCTTGGTGTTCTCTTTCATACATATGTAACAAATACTCTTTTAAACCAATCTACATATATTCAAAACTCTATTCTTGCTACTTCAACTCTTATTTAAATCATTACAAACAAAATGGTACAAAAACTATGGATGCTCCATATTTCACAGTTCTTTATGCAAGAACATCTATCAAATACTTATTTGTAATCCCAGGGAAGAAAGCACTTACTGGTTTGCTCAGGACTGTTTTAGAAACATGGGATGGTTTGGGTTGGAAGGGACATTAAAGATCACCTAGTTCCACCTCCCTTACGTGGGCAGGGCCACCTTCCACTAGAGCAGGTTGCTCAAAGCCCCACCCAGCCTCACCTTGAACAGTTCCACCTGGGGCATCCACAGCTCCTCTGGGCAACCTGTTACAGTACCTCACCACCCTAACAGTTAACAATTTCTTCCTAGTGTCTAATCTAAATCTACCCAATTTTCCCAGTAGGGGAAAATTTCCAAATTTCCCCTACTTTCCCAATTTCCAAACAGGGGAAATTATGGTGTGTTTTACATTATATAAACAATACAAACATACAGTGACATTTCATCCACAACTATTTTGTTTATAAACAACAGCTTATAGCAAACTCCATCTGCCAAAGTCACAGGGTAGTCACTCCGCCTAGCAAACATCACAAAATCACTGTCTCTATAGAGGCTTACACCCATATTATATTAGGAAAAACAGTTGCTTTTCTGACACAACATTAAACAGGATTTAATATTTTTTTTCCTCACATTAGGAGAAAATGGAAACAAGCACAAAGAGCCACCTCAACTTCTGAGCACTTCAGAAATATTGAATCTGCCACTGTTTACCAACTAATCTGTACTGTATAACAGCTATAATGTATGAACTATAAATACCATATTTGGAGGATTAATCTGTTAGTCCACCTAAGATGAAGATCTAAGATATAAATTCTCATGCTTGTACATTTCTTGTGCATTTTGACTGCTCATATTTCATCAATAAAGAATTAGCTGAGGGCTCCAGAAGAAAGGAAACTCCAAAAGACAGGAATTATTTGCAGTTCAATTTGCTTATGCTACAGTACAGATACTGCACCACCGATAAAGAGGCAATTTCTTTCCTTGCTGCAAAAAACTGCTCAGGTATTTTTTTGTTTTGGGGTGGGTTTTTGTTTGTTGTTTGTGAGGTTTTTTTTTTTGGAAATGAGCTGTGTACAACCTAGCTTTTCACAATGGGCAAGTCAAGAAAACTTATGTGATCGTGATCTCAAATGTTCTCTGTCCCAGAGGTATATAGTGATTTTCAAAACTGAGGTTTATTTTTTTCTTTAGAAGGGCACATCTCACATTAATCTCTTTCACTAGAACGGCAGAGAGTATAGGCAACTGGAGCCCTAGTAAGAACAGCCTCAAGTTCTTCTCTGTAAGCTAAATCACTCATTTATCTTCTCTTACATCCCATTAAAAAAAAAAAGCAACACAAGGTGAGATAGTAAGCTAGTAGTACAAGAGCATGCAATTTCTATGGGGTGACTAAGATAGAAAGCAACACCTTTCCTCACAAATTCTTGAGTAAAAGTCAAGCAGGCAGTAATATTAAATCCCTGAGCTTTCAGAATGCATTCTGTATATGTGGATACTCTTCTTAGGACAGTTAATTTATGCTAATCCTTGCTGCAATTGCAACTCACTGAAAAGAGCTACCTTTTGAATGGACCCTGTGGGAAGGAGTGAGGTCAGGCAGGTGTTTGGTCCAGATTCTGCCACTGCTGCTTGTGTCCTCTTGGGCACTTGCACAAATACATAAAATCACATCTCCCAGATCTTATATGCTAGTTTTTATGCTATGTTATTGCCAGCACTCTTTGGGGAATTTGAAAGGAAATTCTCAGAACGTAACACACAAAACTGCAGTCAGATCCCCAGGAGACATAACAGGTATGGCATCATCAAGATACTTCTGAAGAATAAGCCTTTGTCTCCATGCTGTTTTTCACAGTCCTAATTTTCAAGTAAGTCAAACTGGTATACACCAGCAAAAAATGTGGAGTAGGCAACTGAGCAGCATTGTGAAAATAAAGATCAACCCCTTTTGATAGCAACACCTTCTCTTTAAGTTACAAAGAACAAACAAGATGCAGACATTCAGTTTAGACCAAGTGTGGCAACTGAAAAAATATTTGGGCTTTGGAAAATAAACTTTTAATGATGTTTTATGCTCAAACAAATACCAGGGATGCTGGAATATATCACGGCCTTCTGATAGGCTGCTCTAATCTTCTCTACCCTCTCTCTCTATGAAATGGTAATGTTTTACATAGCCCAGATTAATGCCCTGAGACAGAGAATGCAATGCTACTCACATTCACACTATGCTAATTTGATGTAAATGGAGTGATTATTCCAGGGCAGGGGAGATATGTCCCCATCAGGGCTCTGTCCTGAAATGCAGCACATGGTGCTGTTGCTCTTCAGTGGGGAAGGCAAAACATGCTTTACCAGACTGCTGCTCAGGCAAGTGGATTACACCCCACACAAACAATGAAACTTCTGCACCGTTCTCCCGTGACATAAAAATTGCCTTATACTTCCATGGAAAAGTTGCCTCAGTCATGGTTGGCATGTAAACACTTTCCAGCAGGGTTTCCATGGAAACAGGAAAAACTGTGCGTGTGTATGTGAGTATGTGCGTGCATGCGTGCGTGTGTGTGTAGGTAGGAGGAAAAGGTATTATCTTCAGATTGGAAACTATTTTCAGGTAAGCCACAGGTCAAAACGACTACCAAATACTAGTTAAGAAGGTGGCGGGGGGTGGAACTGGACTTCTCAGAAGGATCACACTCTTGAAGGGCACTTTATAAAACATTTAATGAGATAGTAAGTGTCCTTTTAGTCTTGTTTCATTTTCTTATGCATGCTTGGTACCACTCCATGAAGTTTTATATAACAGTGTCGTCTCCTCTGTGGCAACCTGCTAAAGGTTAAGAGACAGACTGCTGTAAGTAGAACAAAATCCCCAAGGAAGATGCAATATCCAGCAGAAAAGAAGGCAATTTCTGACTTCAAATAAAGCAGTAATGTCTTACAGATGGTATGGTGGGAGGAGGTATTGTTCCCCCCTGTGCTGGCTAAGGAATGGGAAGGAGACCACAGCCGTCTGTCCTTAGCTGATGATCCCAATTTCACCAAAGTGTAGGATATTGGCTTCTGCTTATAGCTAAGTGTGGTGACATGAGTCTTACTATCTGGCACAAATGATTGGGTTGCTGGGTACATTTTCTGCACAGCCTTTTTCAATTTCTGCAAGCAGCACCAGGAGAGTTTTTCTTGTTGAAGAAGGACTTGAGCTACAAAGAGAACAGCTGACTTTCCCTGGAGGACAGAGGAGTAAGAAAAATGGAATTAAGGTCCTAGGTAAAAGGGAAAAGCAAGACAGTGGAGTTTGGAAGAGAGAAATGAAGAAATTAAAAACAAAACAAAAAAGTAAATTTGATGAAATACACCTATTATGACATCTTGCAGAAGTCATTAACTTGACAGTGTCCTTGAATCTCTTGTGTGGCATTTCAGCTCCGTGTAAGCCTTTCCTTCTTTCTTGAAAAAGAAGGAAAATATAAACATGTTCCTAAAAAGCCCCTAAAGAAACCAGGAGAGGTATACGGAAAACTGAATCATGGCAATTGGGAGTACTATGCTTTTAAAAATAATTATCTTACAAATATATGAAAATTAAAATGCAATATAAAAGCTGGTTTTTTGTCCTTTGCTTGCAGTCTTAGCCTGAGACCATCTTTTCACAAGGGTTTTTTTCTCAACATTGTAACTTTAAAATAATAGGGGATTTATAAGTAAAATGGATTTATGTGCATATTCTGTTTTTACTAGAGGAACATAGAATATTTAATGTACTTATTTTCAGACAATTTAAACTCAAATAGAGAGATTGATATTCTAAAATGGTTGTGTCTAGGGATTTAGATCCAGACACTATAATCAGCATCAGTGAAAAGTAAAACAAAAAGGCACTAATGTGACTATGCTTGTTTTGCAAGAGGGAAAAGCATGAAGATCACAGTGGAACTTGACAATGGAGGAGAAAGAATTAGATCCCTATGTAGGTCTTCTGTATCATCACTGCAAACATGTTCCAGGATGACCTGCTATATGAGTACACCCATTTCACATCCCACAGTTTTTAGGACAACATTTTTTCCCCCAAAGGCGTATTTGAAGCTTTCAAATCCAGACTGACAGTGTTCATCCAGACTGACAGTGTGTCTAATTTTCTCAGTTCTAAGTCATCATTACCACAACATGGAGGCACTAAAAGTTAGGTTTTTTTAACAGATTTTTCTAAACAGCACTTACGAATCACAAAACTGTATCTTTAGACGATACAAGTCGAAAACTGGAGAGAAGTAATTTTATACTATCTTTCCAAATTCTGACACTACAGCAACTCCTTTTGCATTAGAGTAAGGAAAAATCATCAAACTTTCATGCTACTTGATTGAATTCTACTTAGAAACAGAAACCAATGGTGTCAATATACATTGGAGAACACTTTGTTACAAAAAGATCAAAATTCAAGACCATTTGCTGGTCAGGTTTGGAAAAGCTAAAAAGAAGGAGGAGAGCAATGACCAATTCCCCTTCTTCAAATTCTAATATTCATCAATGAAAAGGGTCACAGAAATGCTGTGTGTGGGCTTCTGTTGTTGCCTATAGATTTTGTTGTCTTCTATAAATGGAGAGTAATCCTATTAGTGTCCACAAAGTCAATACACAGAGCAGAAGGAAACTGAAAAGCCCAGTGTTACCTTCAGGGTGGTACTACAGTTTGGGAAGGTGTTTGAGGAAGCTAGGCACAAAAAGCCAGGCAATACACTGAGGAAAGGCTCTAGTACACTATAGTTGGCAGAGACCCTGGCAGTGAAGTAGGGTCCTAAGTATTATGGAAGCCTATTTATTTGTTCCATAGATGAGTGGAATATTTGTATTACAACTTCTCAAAAATTCCGGTATGTACTTTTAAATTACAAAATACGTTTCAGCATATAAATACTCAAGCAGCCTAAGAGAGCTGCCAGGTTACCAGTGGATGAAAGGCCACTGGCGAGGAATCCAGCATGGACCATCTCAAAATGCAGTTAGGAGACTCCTAGTTTTTATTTCGACCGTAGATACCTGAAATCTTTTCACTCAGATTGATGGAGCTAAATCTGCAGACTCATTCCTCCACCAGTTACAAACCCCCCTGCTTTGCTCTATTGCGCCATTTGGATAAGGATAAATAATGTATCCCACATCTAATACATAAGAGTCATTGTTCAGAATGTCCTCATACTTGCTGAAATTAACATAAAAGTTCCAAAGTCTGCATCACTGCAAATTTAAAATGTCTACAGGGAGATGAAAGGAAGGCATTGCTGAGTAATGTACTCTTGCAATAGTTTTCCCTTCTTTCCCGGCAGTTGCTTGAAACTGAATCCATTATCTCAAATGATAAAGCTCCTTGACCTTGCTGATTTCTGAACAAGCCTAGGAAATGTTATATTACAATGTAAATTGATAGCATGTGGACACTGCTGTGATACGTGATTGCTTAAGATTGCCTTTTCTTCATTGTTTTCACTGAACAATCTCAGTGGGAAAAAATCTTATGAAGCAAGATAAAAGAAAGCAGGATGCAGAAGTTTTTGTACAGGTCCTCCTTCATAACAAATTTTGACCATTCCATGATGCAAATCATGACAGGTTCTCTTAAGAGAACAGGTTTTGTGCAATGTAACAAGCAATTTCTATTAGCTGTATTTAGGGCTGCTAACATCTTATCTGTAGAGTAAAAATACATTTCCTAAAAGAACAGATTCCAGACTCCCACCTTACCTTACACTGAAGGGCAGGAGCAGAAGGCAAGAGCTTTTCTATATGGCAAACTGCACACTGGATTCAGTTGTAAATGAAAACTAAATATTATGCAGACAGTTCATACTGTCAGCGTCTTTCTATTGAGATGTTTATTTTCAGTGAAAAGCACAATCAAGCATGCAGTACATTTACTAATACAAGAATAAAAAGAAGAATAAAAAAAGTCACTAACCTCTTCAACATTATGGGCGATTCCATTCTGCACTGGTCCTGAATCACTCGGTGGTGTTACTGCAACTTCCACTTTTGCACCTTTCTCTGTGGCATCATCCATAGGCAAGAGTGGGAAAACGACAGGTCAGAATATTAAATAACAAATATACTAGTGAAATAGCTGTCATATATACAGTCTGAGCAAATTATCATATACCAAAGTTGAACCAACATCTGTGTTAGAGAGAAAATATTTGCCTAGTACAAATTTTCCATAAAAATCTTGTAAGCAGTGAGCCAGCATTTGGGGAAATATTTAAGTTCACTAAGGGCACTAAGTTCAGTGCCCTTTGTTTCTGCTAAACACACTGAGCCTAATACTTCAGGTAAAAAGTGACATACGGCATTCATCCCTGACATTACAGAATGCAACACGCTGCATTTACAGGTGAGGGGATGTATTCAATGATGTAAGTTTTGTAACACACTAACCCCTTCAATTAGTACAGTTGCTTCCAAGCTGCAATCCTGCTGTGTCCCATGCAAAAATGTGTGAAAAGAGTAAACAGATAGTGTAATAACATCCAGTAATAGAGGATGATCTTTAAAACAGAATCCTGTAGTCCTCGTGCTAAACTCCCAGGAATTAAAGGGATGAAGTTAGGCCTTTGGTTTCTGATGCCAAAATTATTAAAATTTATTCTTACTTTGACTGTCTTGAAATTCTCTAAGTGGTAATTACCTCTCTAAGTATGTAGGACATAAATGTTATCAATGGCCCCAAAACCCTTGGACAATATAAAGTAATGGGGAATATCAATATGAAATGCCTTACCCAAGTTCAACATGCCTTATGGTATGCTCTTGTGCACAGAAGTAAATACAGCTGTCTAGTTACATTACTGCTATCCTGAGATTCTTCTAAATTAAAAATCTGAGATCACAGCCACAGCGGAGTGCCAGACTATCTGTAATTATTTCAGTATATGTGTGTTGTCTCTTAACCCCGCAGTCAGCATTATGGTTTATTAACAGACTGTCCCAACCAACAGCCTGATTTTGGAAGCAAATAATACGTAAACATAACACAAGGTCAGAAAAAGTGTCAAGTAATAAAATGATTCAGATTTTACTGGACACATTTGTATCTGACTTTTTAATGCAGACAGTATCATGAGGTAAAGTAGAGAAAACAGGTCATGGTAGAGATTTTCTTTCAGCATAGGAACTTTGGAACTAAAATACAAATTCTTGCCTTAATGGCAAACCCTAGTAAGTTAATTTTGCACTATTAGCACAGATGGGCCTAAATGACTCCAAGTAAATAGCATACAGACAAATCAAATCTTAAATATGAAGGTGATGCTTTTTGTGACAAGGGTGGTACCATATAAAACACATATTCTACTAGAACATTTAAATAAATTGATTAAATTTTCCCATATGTACCACAAATAAGTTTTGTCTCTCTGTCACTTCAACACATAACCAAAATCAGCTTTGCTTTTTCTTTTCAACCTGCCAGAAGGTTTTCTGTATGCCTTGACTGGCTCTCTATTCTTGCATTCAACGCCTGTCCCATCCACAAATTTCATACTCTTTGGTACAGAAAATCAGAGTATTTTTACTAAAATGGCGTAAGTGATGTAGGAGAAAGTAATAATTAACAATTGTCAAACAAAATAAAACAGTGAAAGAGACTCCCAGGAACAGGTGATAAATTTGTAATGCTGCACTCACCATGATTAGCAGCTCCGTTCTGCCTTTCACTGTCTTCTACCTGGCACTTCTTTTTGGCAATATTATGCAGAATCGAAGCCCTTTCCTTGAACTTTCCTAAAAGAAAACATTGTCATTATTACAATGCAGCCATTTTGAGATGCAAAGTTTCCTTGCCATAGATTAGGGTCCATAGATCAATGCTGATAATGCATTTCAATTCCTCTTCAAACAGCAAATATGTTATTAAACACTATCTCATGTTCCCACATACAGGGTGGGATTTTTTCTTCTTTTTTTTGCGGAAATAAAAATGTAATTTTTTTTGAGAACTCAACAACAAATAGACCAAGAAATTGAAACCAAAAGCTATGATTTTTCTTCGGAAGAACTCAGTCAAGTCCCATCTGTAAATGTGCTGGTGTAAGATTTCAGCCGAAGCAGAAGATGAATACAGATGAATACAGATGAATACAGATATCATAAACAAACACAAACAGTTTCAGTTCTCAGTTAGTAGTACAGCAGAACAGAATTTCCTATTAACACATATATTGCATTATAGTGAGTGTGGTCAGCTTTGTCACTTTGGACTCATCTATGTGTCTGTGATTTCTACTCAGTTCAGTGCTTGGAAAAATTATGAAGAAGATTATTCTGGGAGTTATTGAAAAACACCTGAAAGACAACACAGTCACTGCTCACAGCCAGCAGGACATGAGGGCAAAGTCCTGCTTATCAAACCTGATTTCCTTTTATGATGAGGTAACACACCCAGTTGATCAAGGGAAACCAGCTGATGAGATCTTTTTGGATTTCAGTAAAGCTTTCAATACTTTCTCCTAGAAAATCCTTCTGGACAAAATGTCCGGCGCACATGTGATGGGCAAGCAACTGGCTCACAGGTCGGGCACAAGGGGTTACAGTGAATGGGGGGACATCAGACTGGGGACCTGTCACTGGTGGGGCTCCACAGGGCTCCATCCTCGGCCCTGTGCTCTTCAACATCTTCATAAATGACCTGGACACAGGACTGAAGGGATACTGAGCAAGTTCACAGATGGTACAAAACTGGGAGGAGCTGTTGACTCCCTTGAGGGCAGGGAGGCCCTGCAGAGAGACCTTGACAAATCAGGGGTNCACTGATCTCTTCTCTGCGGTGACCAGCGACAGAACCTGTGGGAATGGCCTGAAGCTGTGTCAGATGAGGTTTAGGTTGGGTATCAGGAAAGGATTCTTCACCCCAAGGGTGGTTGGGCACTGGGGCAGGCTCCCCAGGGAAGTGGTCACAGCACCAGCCTGACAGAGTTCAAGAAGCATTTGGACAATGCTCTCAGGCACATGGTGTGACTCTTGGGCTGTCCTGTGCAGGGCCAGGAGCTGGACTCGATGATCCTTGTGGGTACCTTCCAACTCAGCATATTCTGTGATTCAGAAGGGGGAGAAATCTCCAGAATACATGATTTTCGTATCAGATTCTTAAAGGTAAATTTTCTTTCAAACCTGCCAGGTTGTTATTTTTGTGTCCCATGAAGTTAACCATGCAGCTAAACCTCTACACTCTCTCTAGGGCAACACATTCTCCAGAGGTCCACGGTTCTGTCACTCTTTATTGACCACTGTGTACAAATTATATGCTCAAACTAGGCAATGTCAAAATGTCAAATATGAAGTCAAATGAATCCCTTCTCTGCCGTGATTGATATTTCTATGCAAGGACTCTTTGGACACATAGTGACAGCCTGTGTTGAGTAAAAAGTTGATATATCTGCCTTTATTGTTATCCTGATTGCTGTTGCACTTCTAGTCTTCTAAAATATTTTTTTAAAGTTTAACTGGTGGCTATTTTACAGTACACCTCTAATTAAGAATACTACTATGATACAGGGCCTGTAGCTCTTTTGATTCTTCGTCTCCATTAAAAAAATTCCACTGAAAACTGTTGGTGTCCCTGCAGCAAAACCAGCACAGGCTTAAGACCAGAAGATTTTCAATGGAATTATATAAAAGATTAACAGTGGAAAGTAAAAGTAAGAAGTCATGAATTAATTCAGTTATTTGGGTAACAGTCACTTCCAAGCTAAAATCTTGGAGAAACTCCAACCACACAAGGATAAATCATTAGTTAGGAAAGAAATTATCTCATCCCTCCTTAAATGAAAACTTCAAACCCCTGTACTCACACTTTTGTATGTGAAGAAGCATATGAGCAGTTCACAGGGAGCAGCTATCATTTGCTGGGAAGGGGAACTAATTGCTCAACAGCAAACCACTTGGAATACCACAAATATTATTTAATAAGCAGTATTGCCTTTTCTGCAGTCCCTATCTTTTCACAAACATGTCATGTTCCAAAAAAAAAAAAAATCAAAATTAGCAACTCACAATGTTTTGCAAATATTATCTTTTTTTGGCACCCAGAGTAAAACGCTTGCAGAAGAGTATTTAAGCATAAAACACAAGCATAAATAACCAGGCATCTCATTATTTCACTGCGCAGGGTAAGAGACAGAGATTGTAGTCAGAAGGGAAGAAGTAACGAAGAGTTAAAGAAAGAGTGAGAGAAAGAACAGGAATTTTTTGGAATAGCAGATAAAGGAAAAAAAAACCAGAAAAAATGCAAATCATATCCCCAAATATTTTAACCCAAAATGCTGAGCCATGGCAGTTCCTAATTCCTTTTGAAAGAGCAGAGGCATTTAAAAATGCTTCTCCAGAAGAATATGTAGGTATTAAAATGTGCCTGATATGATTTCAGTTTGCTAAAGGGCTGTGCTGGCATTCAGGCTCCAACTCAGCTTTACATGTTTGAGAATTCAGCTTGTGGTGCCATATATATACAAACACATCTTATGCAAGCAATGAAAAGGATGCAGCTGAGACATTTTCTGAAAAATATCTGTGGAGCCATCCATGTCTCCACCTACTCCAAGATAGCGTAGGACCTTTCAATTAAATGTTCAGTTTTAGAGGTTAATTAAAATTATGAAGAATTTAAGGTTATTCTAGTATTTTATTTGAGATTCTGTGAAACTGTGTAGGTTTTCTTAACAGAGAAACATGGCCATTATTGAACTGAAAAGAAAATGTCTTCACAGAGATTCACACAGGTTTAGATCAGCTGAATTGAATGTGTCCCCTATTTTTTTTCACATTTACAAAAACCTCCCAACATCTTTAGAAAAGACTTTCTAGCAATTCTAAAATTTTAAGAATTTTAAGTTACACCATTCCATTCAGGAGACTGTTCCACAATTACAAATCACTGTCATGGAAGCTAAAATCAACATTTGAAATGGAAAGTTGTTTTGCTTTATTTTTATTTCTCAGTAGATCCATGGTTCAGTTTACATTGTTTTACATCATTACCTTCCATTAGATTCACTCAATGTAGGTAGCAAAAGTGCAAGGAAATTATTAAAAGACATTATTAACTATCAAAAACATAAAACTGACAAAAGCCTGCATGAAGACAGTGAGAGGTAAAAAGACAGCGAGATGTAAAAGGACAGCAGAGGAATGCCCCCTCTCTACCTCCCCTCCTCTCTCCCTTCCTTCCTTTCTCTGCCATTTTCCTCCTTTAAACCAAATCAAAACTTGTTTACTGAAAGGGAAGCACAGAGCCACCAAGAAAGAGGACCACATGAGGATGTATCTAAGTAATTCCAATTTTCAGAAAGCCACTTAAGTCAATCTTAGGCACAGATCTTCTCTCAAGTCTTTTTTCTTATCTTTAAGTGGGCTCACTAAAATAAAGCATAGAAATCTTATGTTACTGTTCTTATTTCTACAAGGTAGGTGCCCACATTTCCTCTGTAACAGTCCCATGTCCTATGGTTTGACTAGGTAACAAAGATTTTCACAGCAGCTTGTATAATGAGAATTTAGGCGAATGAGAATGCATGATTCCATGGACCTAAAATAGGACAGACTGTTATAGAAAATTCTTAGTTAATCTAGGTTCACTAAACTCCAATGGATTTTGCAGCCCATTTTAGTTTGCAAAGAATGAGGTAGAAGGAAGAGGTGATCAAGGCCAGACGATTACCAGAGAAGGTAGCTTAAAATTAAATTGGTTTTATTTGAATAGACACAAAAACAAATCAGTATTGCATAATGTAGATATGCCTTGATCTGTATGAGTAACTCCAGCTGGCATCAGTTGGCAGAGATTCTCCTCCTGATAAAGGATATATTAAAAAGCCAGTCCTTTAACTACAAACAAAATTGCTCCCTAGGTCAGAAAAATCTCTCACTTGATGTGAAAGTAGTTCTTCAGGAGCTCACTCATTTAAAAAATTCAAGACTCTACCACTTGCCTGCTTTTCAGTCTGTGATCAAAGGAAAATTACCGCATCTATGTAGCTATAGCCAAGCTTTCATGAGTCTGAACATGTCAAATCTGCGGCTGTTGAGCACTCTGATCTGTGCTTACTAATTCTGCTGATGGCCTGCTGTGGAACAGAACTAGTGAGTCACTACTGATCAGTTCCAGAAATCCACTTTACATGCCTTCTCCTTTAACATTAAGATCATGCAGAAGTATCAAATGAAAACACACACCATTTTGTTGTGTTGTAGGCTATTGGTGGAGCACAAGATTACTGTGAGGGTCTCTTCTCATTTTATACGGCACGTTTACTCTCTTGGTTGGGCCTGATTAATCTAAAATTAATTTAATGTCATTTTCAGACCAAAGAGGAACAATCAAAACAACAGAGATCAGTTACTAATACATGGAGCACAATGGCTCTTTGGCCATTAGTCTGAATCTGATTGTGTATTATAGCTTAACCATTAAATCTCATCCCTGATTGTTCTGATGAAGCAGGAAGAATAAATGCACTTGAGCTTCTTCACTGGAGGACTGAAAGAATATTGCCTATCTCCACTCTAGGCTTGAGGGTCTGGGAATAAGGATGTAGTTTATCAGAAAAAAAATCAATGGATTTGTGAGTGGATTTATGTGCTCCTGTGACTAAGTTGCTGTGCAAAAGGTACAAAAACCTCAGACAGAAAAAAAGGAAGAGAAAGAAGAAAATGGGTTATGCAAGTGAGTGTGATGCAGAGTGATAGCAATTAAACTTCTGAAAATTGTAACAGAAAGCTGAAACTATAGGACACTTTGATCAAAATACAACTTCTCGGATACACTACTCATTACTTGCTTTGTGAAAACACAAGTGAAAATGATGATAGTTGTATCTGAGAAGGTAAACTGCATCATGGACTCTTGTCAGTGTTTCTAAAGACAAAGAGCTTCCTTTTTATTTCTGCTACTGGATTTTTCCTGTTGCTGCAGTATGGTCCTGAATTATTTATTCATGAGAAGTGCATTCTGAGATGACATTGAATATTAACAGCATTACTTCTGCATCGGCACACTAATAATATACATATGTATGTATGTATCATATGCAACAGGTGTTTCCCTACAAAAAACTACATTTAGTTGTCAATAGAGTATTTATGTATTTCAAAAGGCTACTTTTGAAATAGTAGATTTACTACTTCACCATAAAAAATAAAAACCTTAACATACACCTGTTTAAGGCTACAGTGAGAAATTACCTTTGTACCTTGATTGTAATGGAGACTCAGGTAAGACATAGTGCAAAAGCTTTACCTCTGGTAGCCATGTCTGAGTGGCCCTTACAGATGCTTGAGAGGTGTATTCAAACAACATAGACACCACTGCTTGCCTGTTAAAATCTGCTTTTATACATCTTTTCTTTATTGGTGCCACCCCTGTGAACCAGATGCGTAATCTGGGTAATGGAGGGCAGTGAGGCAGGACCATTCTACAAGCTCAGGCCTGCTACAGATGAAAACAGCATCTTCCAACACCTGGTGCCAAGGTGCATGGAACCACTTCCCATAGCCAGCCCCAGGACCGGATGGTTATATTGGTGTATCAACAGCAGATACAGAAAGAGGGAAACAGAGGTTATCACTTCTCATCCTCCCTGAGGAATGATCATGAGTAAGTCATGTAATGAAGATTCTCTTAGAATCTGCGAGATTACTTGACACTAGAAACCAACTGTGTTTTTAAAAACAGAGAGTTAAGGCATTTGCCTTAAATTCCCAAGATTAAAAACAAGTAGGAATGGGTGCCTAACTTTTCTAGAGGCCTCAAGATCTTCCCCATCCCCAAACACGCCACTAATTTCTAAACATAGCATAATGAAAACATCTGTCTGGCATTGTAATCAGAGAGCTGGACAAGAGGCCTTGATCCTACAGACAATCATGTCTCAGTTCAGGGATAATTCCAAATTGTAGAAATGCTGACCGCACTAGGACTAAAACCATGTGTTGGAAATTTAGTTCACAGTTAACTGCTTTCCTGAATTAGTATGATAGAACTGCAATACTTTTGAATCAGCAGAAAAATTGCCTGAGATTTCACTGAGCCCTGATTCAGGCCCTAATTACTTCCTTCTTGTATTGCTAGAAAAACGATTTCAAACTGCAAATTTTTTGCATTGCAATCAAGCATACAATTAATAGTCCAGGAATAAACACGCCTAGTTTTTAAAGGTTATTCATTACTTTTCAATAATACAGTAAACTGTATTATTGTAAACACTTAGCAATTGTTCTGAGTGATTTGAAAATCCATAAATTAATTCCTCTTCTTGAATGCATGGCAAAACATGGCATCAAATAAGCATCCACAATCTATGTTATACTGTGCCATATAATTTGCAAGTATGGTTTTGCATATATGTTCTTTGCTAAAAGCATCCCATTGTATTTCCTTATCTGAAATGCAGAACTGAAAAGCTGAAAACAAAAACTTGAAAAAAGAGTCATAACTGATTGAGCCATCAATAAAGACATGCAAAAAGGAGTTATTCAAAAATGGAGAAAATGAAAATAGGACCAAGAAAAACAAAGGAAAATGTAAACACATAAAAGGCGCTCAAAGGGCTTCAAAAAAAGCTGATACAAACAATTCTAAAATATTTCTTACCTTCTTCAGTCATTGTGTCATAATATTTTAGGTTTCCATATGATCCAAGCTCTATAACATCACAGTAAAAGACACAGAGATAAGGAACCAGCAGACACTCAAGAAATGTACATGTTTTTGCATGTGCTTCATAAACTGGAACAGTGATTACGCAAAACATTTTGCAGGACAATGAAACACAGATTACAGAAATGGCACTGCTTTCCCCCCCGCAAAATTTCACAAGCCATTGACTTTAGCTAAAGTGTTAAACTTGCTAAAGTGAGATGTAGGAGAAGCACTGAAATCTAAATTTTAGCCTTTTCAAGCTTCTTGCCAATTTGGTGCCTTTACACTTGGGGAAACACAATAAACCTTGAGAGTACCAAAACAGCAGTAATCTTGCAAACTAAGCTCTTTACCATTCCCCAGGTTAGACATTCAAATACTACTGTAACCAAATAAAACAAAAAAGTCTCTAAACACGTAATTTTAGGAACTGTTCATAATGCAGTCTCCCAAACACTGTTTTGATACCAGTGCTGATGTTGACTCACTTTAGAGGGGTTACTTAATTCAGCCACTCTCTTGTCACTTGTGAAATCAGAAAAAAGTTACTTGCTTCATCAGGTGATATGAGACCTAAATGAATTAAATAATCAAATTTATCTGAATATATTGCATTAATATATTCTATCAGGGCAGAAAAAAGAATGGAATGTNGACTTCACTCATCATCTTTATGTAGTTTTACAACTGAGTTTCTGAGCATCCAACTTCTGTCATAATGTAACCATTAGAAAATGGATACGTAACAGTTTGGTGATGCTCTTTTCCTTGCAAATATTCTCTCTTCATATTTATGAAACAGCTTAAGGAATTAAATGTACAAGTTATATCCAATTATTTTGTTTTTTGCTGATGCACCATGATTTTTCAACAATTTTTCACAAAGGTGAATTTCAGTAGAGACCTGGTTATTACTCATTAACTGTAAAATACTGTGATGATATAAAATCTGACACTTTGAAAGATCAGGGGGTTTTTTCTTGTTTGTTTTTTTTTTTTTTTTTTTAAGGCATCTAACAGCATTTGCAGAGACAGAGAATGCCTTATGCCATGCAACTAAAAAATAGAGGATATTATCTTTCTTTTTTTAGTATGATTGGCTTGCAATGATTTTTCATAAGCATATCTTCAAAAAACTTACAAATATTCATTTACTTTTGCTTCTACAATGCAGTGTCTTACTTGCCCTAAGTATGCCCAATAGAATAGGACATTAAGTCTCTCTTAAAGCGAAGAAAAATGTAATTTAAAGACAGAATTTAATGTATTGTTTTACAGCAATATAGAAATGCATATACTGTTTTGCAAAAATGTTCCTGAGAACATTAGTCTTGCAACAAAATCTTTGTAGCTGCTATAAGAAGCTATTGTGGTACCACCTTGATTTTAATCCTAAAGATTTGATCTCCTTACCTGGAAAGAGCTCCCAGTAACTTCAATAAGGACTTCCCTACACACAGCATTTGGAACCACTTGTCCTGTTTAATTAGGGCTCAGTATTTGCTAATTCTATGGGCAGCACCTTCACTTATTCTCACTGATCTCTGCCTCCATGTGTCTGAGGTCTGCTTTGCTAGAACCTGGTCTGAGGCATTCACTGGAGATTGAGGACAGGACAGGAACACATACGCCAGAAAGAGTCTGCCAGAAGGAGTCTAAGAGTAAATAAAGAAATGGAGGCACATGGAGAACAAAATGCTGCCATAAATGAAGGTGAGAAGAACATTGCACCACAGCAACAAACTTCAGAACTAACAGAATAGCATGAGGCTTTTGACTTAGCAGATGAAGCAGAAGAGATTTCAGAGGAAACCAACAACTGTGAATTCTAAATCTCAAAAAAAATTAAAGGGGTTGGAGAAAGGCAGGACATTCCACACACTGACAATCACATTTAAATCTATTTGCTTCCTGTCTGAAGTGAGAGATAAAAGACAAACAGGAAAGAAAAAAAGGGTCAATCTGACCTTACAGAGACCAAAAAGAAGAGAAATAAGGTGATGCACAACAGTGTATGATGCTGATGATAATCATGTTCTGGGCACTTCAGCAATTCAACACACCAAGGATTAAACTAGGTTAATTCTTGCAGTTAGCAAAATTATTTCCAGGAAAACTCTAATCTTGTTGGTGAGATTATGTTCTCCAAAGCTTATAGTCCTATACCCAGAGTAGAACATTTTATACAATCATCAGCCCACTGACTGCAATGCACAACAGTGATCTCAGAAAACATCAGCTGCATGTATTCACATGAATTATTTTTGAGGGTTTCAAGATTACTTAGACCAGTGCTGCTTGGCAGCATGACAGATCTGCCTCTATAAAGTCTGCCTCCAATATATTGTACCGGCTTCTGCTGTGAAATTTGGCCTAAACACTCTTTGTTTCTGAGTTCTCCTTTATACTAAGATATATTCTGTTCAGTATGACTTTAACTAAACAGAAAATGAAGTCCTTTTTGGGAAAAAAAAATTGTATTGGAAAAATTTAACAGCTTTAGAAGTAAACTTGTTTGCAATGGAATTGAAAAGGGTACTTGAAAAATTATCCCCAAATCCAACACAATGAAAATTTGACAATTCCATTTTCACGAACATGCTATGCAATTCCCATGGTGAGGTCACAGCAGACAGACTGGATGACAGCCAGTACCTGCATCCCTGCTGGTGGCATGAAACAAAGAGGATGCAGAGATGCAGCTTAACAGCTGATCCAAACAGCAACAGAGTCACTGAATTAATTTGTTCCCTTCTGCATATTTTTACACCAGAAGAGAACAGAAGGTTCCTGGTAATCCCGTCTGACATTCCTGAAGGATTACAACAACATTTGTCTTACTACCTACTGCTCTCTACTGTGTTTGTAGGTGTCACACCACATCAAAGCAAATAGAAAGAAAAATGTTGTCAGTTAATGGGGTTACACTATTTGTGATTTCAAGTTACATTCAAGACACCCAGCATGACTTCACCAAGAGAAAGCCCTGCCTGACCAACTTAGTGACCTTCTATGATGGACTGACTACATCTGTAGATAAGGGAAGAGTTACAGATGTCACTTATCTAGACTTCTGTAAGATCTCATCATGCTCCCTCCCCGTCCCTGAATTGGAGAGGAATTGACCTGTTTAGTGGACAAGAAATTGACTGGATGGTTGCATCCAGAGAGCAGTGGTCAACAGCTCAGAGTCCTGACAGACAGTGGTGATGATTGGTGTCCCTCTGAGATCAGTCTTAGTAAATATCTTCATCAACTGCATAGACAGAGGAGAGCAAGTGCATCCTCAGAAAGTTTGAAGACAACACCAAGCTAACTGATGCAGTTGCCACATCTGAAGGACAGGATGTCATTCAGAGGGACGTGAACAAATGGGAATGGGAATTTCATGAGGTTTAACAAGACCAAGTGCAAGGTGCTGCACCCAAGTTGGGGCAATCCCTGGTGTCGACCCAGGGGGATGGAAAGATCGGGAGCAGCCTTGCCCAGAAGGATTTGGCAGTCCTGGTGGAGGAGATGCTGGACACAACCCAGCAATGTGCAATGGCATCACAGAAAGCCAAACGTGTCCTGGGCTGCTTCCAAAGCAGTGTGGGCAGCAGGGCCAGGGAGGGGATTCTGCCCCTCTGCTCTGCTCTG
>VWZQ01005206.1:284015-326120 GCA_013397015.1 Myiagra hebetior | reverse complement strand
GTAAGATCTCATCATGCTCCCTCCCCGTCCCTGAATTGGAGAGGAATTGACCTGTTTAGTGGACAAGAAATTGACTGGATGGTTGCATCCAGAGAGCAGTGGTCAACAGCTCAGAGTCCTGACAGACAGTGGTGATGATTGGTGTCCCTCTGAGATCAGTCTTAGTAAATATCTTCATCAACTGCATAGACAGAGGAGAGCAAGTGCATCCTCAGAAAGTTTGAAGACAACACCAAGCTAACTGATGCAGTTGCCACATCTGAAGGACAGGATGTCATTCAGAGGGACGTGAACAAATGGGAATGGGAATTTCATGAGGTTTAACAAGACCAAGTGCAAGGTGCTGCACCCAAGTTGGGGCAATCCCTGGTGTCGACCCAGGGGGATGGAAAGATCGGGAGCAGCCTTGCCCAGAAGGATTTGGCAGTCCTGGTGGAGGAGATGCTGGACACAACCCAGCAATGTGCAATGGCATCACAGAAAGCCAAACGTGTCCTGGGCTGCTTCCAAAGCAGTGTGGGCAGCAGGGCCAGGGAGGGGATTCTGCCCCTCTGCTCTGCTCTGGTGAGACCCCACCTGCAGTGCTGCATCCAGATCTGGGGTCCCCAGCACAGGAGGGACAGGGACCTGTTGGAGAGAGTCCAGAGGAGGCCAGCAAGTTGATCGGAGGATTGGAGCACCTCTCTCTATGAAGACAGAACATTTGAGTTGTTCAGCCTCTAGAAGAAAAGGCTCTGAGAAGACCATAGAGCAGCCTGGCATTCAAAGCGTAACTTCAAAAAAGATGGGAACAACCTTTTTAGTAGGACTTGCTGTGGTAGACAGAAAGTAGACTCACATTAGACATAAGGAAGATATTTTTTATATGGAGGATGTTGAAACAATGGCCCGGGTTGCTTACAGAGAGTGGTAAACGCCCCATGCCTGCACACATTCAAGGTCAGGATGGGCAGGGCTCTGAGCAACCGGATCTAATTGAAGATGTCCCTGCTCATTGCAGGGGGGTTGTACTAGATGATCTTTAAAAGTCCATTCCAACCAAACTATTCCATTATTCTATTAAATAAGATAGCTAATAACTCAATTTATTTTACACTCACTAAGTATTGTACATACTGTCTGTGATGAAGTACTCATTTCTGTCTTTCAAGCGTATAACCCCAGGCTGCCATAGAAGAAAAGCAGAGCCAGTTATTTCTCTTCATTCTCCTGGGACTAAGATCTCAGATACAGACTGCAGCTGTACCTAGTAAGGTCAAAAATGAGCCTGTCTTAGAGTTTCTCAAACTACTCATAAGCCATACAGCGATTTTAGAGACAGCAACCTGTATTACTAAAGGTATGTATCCCTTCACAAAAAATGTAAAGTCAGACTCTCAAATGAAAGAAATGAATTGTGGATTTCTTCAACAAGCATGAGACTTTCACTTTGTATAAAAAATGTGTTTGTATGAGAATTCATGTCACACTCCTCCAAGTTAATTAAAAGCTTTGAAGTTGATACATCTACTATTTAACACAAAACTGCTAAAGAGAAATTACTGATGGCAATCTCGTAATTTTTAGTACAATTTTAGTACAATCCGTTGGATTTACTAGACGCTCCTTTTGTTTGACTTCTACAGTCATGAAGGTGTCAAGGCTTAATCCTTTATCCGTATCAGTGGGAGCTTGGCTTAAAAGAAATTTTGAGGCATTTTGGAACAAGCAGATGGAAAGCACGTATTTTTCCTGAGTTTTCATACTCATAAATTCAAACTATCAAAAGGTTGAATATGCAAGACATAGGAGAGAAGTGAAATGAGAAAGTAAGGGCTCAAAACCGGTAATTAAATTGAGAACATGCAGGTAGAAAACTTCAACTTAAAAGTAAATGAATAATAATGAAAAATTCTAAACTTATAAAGCCTAACTGTGTACTGGAGACAGAAGAGGATTTCTGTGTGAGAGGCTGTACACATAATTCTGAAAGTCAGAAAATTCAAGTAATCAAGACATTATTTTGGAAACCCACTCTTCCCCTTTCCATCTTTTTCATATGGCCTCTGATTTGCAGTTATTATTGCCATCACGCTTAACAGGATGTCCGTTTTTTTATCTGCATTTTTTAAAAAGAAGGCCAAAAATTGGCCAAAGGAACTGGAGAAATTAATATTATAACATCAAGGAGGACAAGGATGTCTTTACTGTTTTTTCTTCTAGATGTCATGATCTTGAGAAAATTCAATCAGATGATCAGTCTCATCCATAAACAGAAAAAGGAAGCCACTTTAAAAGCTTTTCTAGATAAGTTGTAGTGACTATCCAAACTAAATTAGAATCAAAGTTTGAGTTGGTTTCAGCAATGATGTTAGATTAGGAACAAAGATCTCTTGATGCTAAGAAATTGTGAAAGATCTAGTGAAGATTAACATTAGAGGTTTAAAATTAGAGTCCTAACCTCTAACAGATCTTTAATAAAAGATAATGCCTTTGTACATACAGTATTTGAGGCAAAACACACAAAAATCTCACCAACTGAAGGCTTCCAGGAACAGTAAATTTTAAAAAAGAAGAATTATTTGATTTTTTTTTCAGCGAATCTCATCTTATTCTGACTCCTACCATTTATGAGCTTCACAAACCTCTTAACTTTCTTACTGAGTGATTATATCCCATCTGGGATAGACTGGCACTGCTGTGGGAGTTTGTATGTAATATCATTGCAGAATGCAGAGAAGAGAAAACAAATACTCTTTTAAAAAGCAAAATACTTATTCTTCTACTACATCTGTGTAATCAGATGTTGTACCCTACATTTTCACTCGTGGGCCTTCCAGCTGCCAGTTCTTCAAAAATTGATGCTTTGCCACTGAGATGTTTCTGTGGAAAATACAAAAAGACCCCTTTTGGATCTAAGTAATACAGTAAAGAATTGCACTGATTTCAGAATTATATCTTTTTTGCTTATATTACTACCAGTGCTGCTTTTTAAACACTACTAAACAAATAAACAAAATAGTATAAATGAAGTCTTTCAGGTGCTTGGCTAGTGGGCAGTACATTGGGAATAACTAAATTATTTACTCCTTTGTGCATCTGAGCTCTAATAACACATGTGGTCACCTTTCATCTTCTCTTTAAATTGCAAGCTTTCTACTCCTGTTCTCTCTCCTCATGTGTCCTTGCCCTGTTTTTTACTGTAGGTGGTTTTGCCCTGAAAATAATTTTATTAGAGTTGTCTGCTTTTATATATAATTGGTTTATTGCCATTTTATCAAGCTAGAGTGTGAACAGAAATATAACTAAAAACTTATACAATCATACCAGTAGAGTTCTAGGCAGCTTAAGATAGTGACAACACCCAAAAGCTACATCTACCTATTACTTTGCTCTCAGTGCAATATCTAAAATTAAGAGTGAAAATGCACTGTTTTCAGTCCTTACCATCTAACAAATCTTCTTGTGATGACAAAAGGAAATTTGTCAGGGTTTTAACTGATATGGGCTGAAGAGCAGGTATCTTTAAGGGGATGATCAACGACATATGCAGTGGAGCAGAAAGTAAATTAAATTACTATTATATGTCAGACCCAGACTTTGAAATTTTTGGGTGATTTTATTTTTCTTAAATTAAAGAAAAGTATGAAATTGCTTGTTCCTGAGAGCATTGTTTCTTCTTCACTCTTAAGATACCTTTGTGCCATCTGCCATCAAACTCGGGAAGACAAAAGCCAAACATTCTCTAGAATGTAGTAACACCAGAAGACAACCAACGCAACAGAACTGACTCGACCTGGATCAAACACAATTCCTGCTGACTTTAAAGACGGTATTTACCTACAAACAATTTTCAAATATTCATGAAAATAGGAATTCCAAGGTGTAGAAGTGAAAACCTCATCATGCTGATGATGTTGGGAGTTCAGCCACTGATTCTTGTGGGGTCAGGATTTCCTTGAGTGTCTGTTGGGCCAGGCATTGTAGGGTACTGGAAACCTACAACTCCAATGAATAAATTCCAACTGTTCTGCTTTCCAGCATATCCTAGGAGAATAACAGAAGGACAGCATGCCTTCCTCTCACTAGCCAGTCATAAAATCCAACCAATCTGTGGAGGATTAAGTCATCTGTCATGTGCAAACTGCACTAAAGGAAATCTCCCACTTTCAGCTTCAATGGAAAGCCCCTCACAGCCACTACTATTTCCTGGCCTGGACAGGTATATAAATTGTTTATGTTCTTTGTTGTTCATGTTTTTAACAAAGAAATTTTGAGTTAGGAAGAAACTTAAAATGAAACTAAAGCCATTAAGCATGTAAATACATAGGACAGCTGTACCCTGCGCTGGGATCATGCTTGTATTTAAATATTCATGTCTTCCTAGTGTTCTCTGTAGGGAATCCCAAGAAGAATATGCTGTCTGAAGGACAGGGCATCACTGGAAAATATTATGGAGAAGAGAAACAAGAATTCTGCCCGCAGTGAACAGCTTGAGTAGATTATAGTTAAAACAACAAAACAGAGCATGCAGAAATAAATTGTTGTGAAAACTGACAAAGAAAAAAAACACAAGGATTATATTTCAGATTCAAAACTAAATTAAAAAGCCATCATAAAACTTCCAGTATTTAAATTTTTCCACCTACAAAGATCAATACTGATTTTAAAGGGAGACCTGTGCTTCAATTTTATGTAACTAGAAATTCTCTCAATGAACCTAGTGCAACAACGAGTTTTGCCTTCTCTCTCAGTTTTGGGAACCTCTGAAGATAAGCAGATCTGACACTGCTACAGAGTTGGAGAGCATGTTCAAAGATGAGAAAAGAGCTACATCTTCCCACTGAAAGCTACAAAGAGCTACATCTTCCCACTGAACTGCCCATTCTGAGAGAAATCTGCAAGGCCTTCTTTGCCCACAAAGAGCTACATCTTCCCACTGAACTGCCCATTCTGAGAGAAATCTTCAAGGCCTTCTTTGCCCACAAAATTATATGTAACAAAAACATAGTCAGTTTTTAATATCTGTAGTTGGGATGAAAGTTGCAAGCCCACTCACCCTATAGTCATGGAAGTGCAGCCTCTGTTCATCTAGAAAAAGCAAGACCAACATGTCCAAAGTATGACAAGAATGAAACGGCTCCTGTATGTAAGCTAAAAAAGATCCACTCAGTAAAATAATTCAGACTTCAAAAGTCTGTTTAATTTGATCATCAACATATATTTATGATTGACATATAAAAAAATCAGCTGAACCAAAACCTCATAATAGAATTCTCTTCACTAGCCCAAGATGCCGTGTTTCTCTATGCCAAAATCACAAATTTTTATAGACAGCTCAGGTTCCACAGCTGCTACAGTGACATTCGCATCTTCTGTGTGTTACATGGAAGTTTGTAAATACAACTGCTATCCATTCTTGGCTTTGAAGTCCTAAGTAGTACTTGGGGAAACAGCTATATAATTTCTCTCTCTCTCTCTCTCTCCTTCTGACAGATATTAACTGAGTTATCTAAAATACTGTCCCTGACTATTTAAATAGGCCTGCTTTTAGATGCATAAAACCCATATGGGTTTCTACTCTATCTATGCTGTGGCTGACTTCGGCAGTGTGGGGCGTTTGATGTCGGAGATACTTTTAAAATATTCATCTCATCTACATTATCATGGAACCTCAGGTATCTAAATTAGGAGCATAATTTTGGTGGTCTCTACTGTAGTTGAAACATAGAGGAAGGTGAAAGAAGACCTTGCTGGAGAATGATGTGTCTCATTGCTTCACCTATCTCATTTGGCCATTTGAAACCTTCCCCAGGAAAAAGCTTTCTTCTTGCTAATGACTGTGAGGAGAGCCATGTCACATGTTTCTAGAAAGCTAGAAAAGTGCCACTGCAGCAAAGGTGACCAAAAGCACCCTTAGGGTTTTCCACTGGGGAAAGCACTGCCATCAGGTCAAGGAGGTCATTCTTTCCTTCTACCAGTGCTTCTGAGACATACCTGGGTGCTGGGACTAGTCCTGGCCTCACCAGTACAGGACAGTTGTAGACATACCAGAACAAGTCCAGAACTGGGCCACAAAGATCATGAGGGCATTGGAGCATCTCTCGTAAGAGGAGAGGCTGAGAGAGCTAGGACTGTTCAGCCTACAGGAAAGAAGGTTCAGGGACATTTTATCCACATGTGTAAGCACCTGATGGGACAGAAAGAACAAAAGGGAACAACACTTCCCTCAGAAGTGCCTACTGACAAGGGAAGAGTCAATGGACACAAACTAAAAATCAGAAAATTCCATCTGGACACAAGAAAACACCTGTTGGGATGATGGGCAGACACTGAAATGGGTCTCCCAAAAAGACTGTGGAGTCTCCATTTGTGAACATTTTCAAATCATGACTGGAAGCTGTCGTAATCAACCTGCTGGAGTTGATCCTGCTTGAGGCAGGGGCCTGGACTAGCTGGATTCTGTAATGCAAGAAGTATCTTTCAATCTACATGAAAAAAACCACATCAATTTTGTGAAAGCTAGATGCATGAAGAGAGTATGAGTATCTGCCTGACATGACACTAGACTTTGAAGGTTAGCCTAATTGTCCTTTTTATTGGTTTCCCATCATCATATCAGACTGAAATACCATGGGAAGGAGTTGAAGAGAAGACAATATAGTATAAATAACAGCTACTGCTATGTACACGAGCCTTGCAGGGAGGCCCCATTCTCCCTGGCAGGAATCCCTTGCAAACATTTCAGTCTTCAGCAGAGAGGAGAGCCAAAATGGTCTGAACATTGTGCTCAGAGAACTGTGTTCCCTTGATGGGCCATAAGAGGAACCAAGGACAAGCTGGGTAAGAACACGGGTGCAAGAAGAAGGATGCTCATCTTTTTTGCAGGCCTATGGGTATGCCTAAAGGATGCTCAAGAATGATGAAGGATTTAAAGCAGAGATAGTTAATAACATACATAATTACTTTTATTAATTTTGTCTAGATTTGCATATTTCTTCATGCTAAATAAAGTACTTTTGTGCTTATATAGCTGTGAAGATATATTTCTTTCTTCTCTGGCTTGGTGCTAGGAAGTGCACTCAAGTCCTGTGGCATCACAGAATCAAAGAATTGTTAAGGTTGAAAAAGACTCCTGAGATCCATGCTCTGGAGATGAGGAAAGTCGAAGTGCTCAGGTTACTTCAGCAATGCAGGAGCTGAGCATTACCCATGAGTTGGTGTAAGCTGAGCTGCCAGGCCTTACTTCTCTGAGGATATAGCAAATAAACAGCTTCTGGCAAACAAGGTTTTCAATGGCACCAATGGCAGTGAGCACAGACATGATGGTGCAGCTCACCTAGGCCATGGGAACAGTAAGAACATCAGTTTTTTGCAAAATGAGACCAAAGTTGGGAGCCTGCTGAGTGATGGTGCAGGCAAAGGTTACCCAACCTCTGTCAGCTGTCATTGGGGTGAGCTGACAGTTTCCATGACGTCTAAGAAAAGTACCCAAGTAGCAGCAGCAAATGAAACAGAATGGTTTGCGGTGAATGGAAAAGTTGGAAAATTCTTAAGACCAGTACCTAGGAACCCAACAGCATCTAGCAAGCAATTATAAATAATTCACTACTATGTCAAAAACTTTGAGGAACACATTTTTCTTTATTTTCCTGAGAAGTATGAATGCAGGTTTCATTTCTTTTTGCCAGAACAGTGACAGTACTGTATTTTTCCATGTTAAGTGAAGGAAGTGACAGAACTGTAAGCTCAGCTTTATGTAACAGAAGGTTACTTCTCTCACCAATAACATACACCGTATTTATATCTTAAAAAAAAAGTACAGCATATAAGATAAACAATTCATTTACTGAAGAAGTACATCGTGTAGTTTTCCATTTTGGAAATAGGACTCGAGATGGGAATATGAGAAAATTGCCAAAGATACCTACTTCTCACTGGGGACTAGGCCATGACAGAGATTTATCTCACACTCATTTTCATGCAGAGGATGGCATTTGCATATGAGTTATAGCCTTGTCACACAGGAGCAAGAAAGTCAGCAACCAGCTAAATCTTCACATGTGGGAGATATTTTGCTGGCCCATGGCACCTTATCAGCAGGCAGAAAAGGGGTGCTATGATAACGAAAAGATCTCATTCTGCCCGTACCCTGATAAAGCTGTGCAAGAAAAACAATGTAGCCTCAGATTGCACGGGTGCTCTAAATCCTCACTTCAGTGCTGGTATATTCCCTGTTCAACAGAGTACCTGGAGAAGCCTCCAGAGAGAAAACGCTTCCTCCACACTCCTGAAGGAATCATTAAAGCAACCTACAGCTTATAGGGAGAAGGTAGTATTACTATTCATGGCACACACTTCCATAAAAAATACTTACCATCTTATTCTTGCCCTGCTCCCACTGCATAACAACAGCCATCTTCTATCAAAAAATGTAAAGAGATCTTCGTAAAACCTACACTTGCATAACCCAGGAATACCCCTTTCAAAACTAGGACAAAGGCACTCAGAAGGAAGCAGCTACAAATGATCAATGATTTTCATGATTTACGTTCAAGTTGCTTGGATTTTGGATTGGGGCCTGACCAACACAGCAGGTCAGATGATGCCATCCTTATCATATGGGTAATGTTGTTATGAACAGACCAGCTGACTACTCAGCTGGATTGCCAGACTAGCACTTAAGCAGAAGCAAATATGGCATAGGATTTCCTGGGGATTAATGACTGGCTGAGAGTTGATGATAGCCTGATGCACAGGCAGCCATTAATCTTAATCCTCAGGAAATGATCTGTATCAAGGTCATTATTTCTGTAATAAGATAAAAGCAAACAAAAACCTAATATCATATAGATATTTATATTTTTAATGAATGATGAGCTTTCAGCTCTAATGTAAAGTTCACGTCCCATTAACAAATATCCTACACATTCACCTCTTAGAGTGGCTGAACTCTTATCTTCTTAGAAGCTTTATGCTGAGACCAAGATTTGAAGGGGAGAAGCCTTCATTGTCTAGACTGTTAAATCCACAGCATGACTGCACACTTGCCGGAATGCAAAGTGCCAAATATCCAGCAGCTCCCACTGATCTCAGATATTACTCATCTGTCAGAGGTGGGCTGAACACCTTGCAAGCCTACTGATTCTGGAGAGTTTGCAAGCTGGCTTTCACAAGACAGGCACGAGCCATGCAAAACTACATTTGTGTGAAAAGAGAAAAGGAAAGACAGATTCACAAGTGTGTAAAGTATATTGGGACTGCTCTGTTTATCCATATTTTGTGGAAAGTAAATCTTACCCTCCCATTTCATGTTATCCTACTTGCAATCAAGTGCCTTTTTAAGATGCTTTCCATTGCCGTAGAGGTTGGTTCTGACTTCACAAATGAATTATTCAGAAGTAAATTTGATGAGCTGGTTTTCTATAAATACACTGAATGTTAATGCAGTAATAATGGTGTGTAGGTCAAGCTGATCTTCAGTAGTCACACAGCCTGTTTATACACTCTATTACTGCTTTTGCTACCAAGAGGCTGCAGATGGGACTTCTCTGTCAGCCTTGCAAAACCCACACTCCAAATGACAGTGCAGTATGCCTTCTGATGCCCCCATTTCCCTTGCAATTATTCAAGGGAATGTAACTGTGAACATTATTATTGACTTAAAGAGAAAGGAAAGCTGGATCTCCCAGCAGCAGTGCAAAAATTAAAAATGTAACTTCTAAAGGCAATATTTGATTGGGAAGCTCTCAAGAATCAAGCAGAGAGCTCCCACAGAGCTCCCACACTTTACCCATGCTTTTCCAGCCACTGAAAACACAGTTCACGTGGCTGTGACAGCTGCAGTGTTGCTGGTGTCTGATTGGGAAGTGATTTGACTCATGGACCCAGCAGTCCAGAAAGACAGGAGGCACTGAAGAAGCCATCCTATGGGAGAAGGCTGAAAGAAGGTGGGTGCAGGTGAGTGAGATCCAGTATGAGAAAGGCAAAGAAGAAAATGCTAGAGAAATGTGGAAAAAGGAAATGCAAGGAGAAGAAGGAGGAAGATGTCAGGAGTATGCCCAAGTGCAAGGGGTGCCAGAGTTCCTGTGTATATGTTAGCTTTGATAGACACCGTTCAAACTTTTTTCCTTTGAGAGTGGCACTTTTAAATGCTTTCATAAACTGCTTCTGCAAATCCAACAAATACAGCGAATGTTGCAATGTTTTTGACCTATTGATCTAAGTCATCATCTGGCAGAAATACTGAGGGAATTTAAGGTAGCTAAAATAAGACTGAAAAATTCCCAGAGCATCTTTCTGCTCTTCCTTTTAGTCTGATCCATACTTCCATCAAAAAATTTGGAAGAAACCCTCTAGCCTCACAGGTCATGCACCAGGTCCACAGTCATTCATTACATGAGTGCAACAGAGCTAATTTTTTTTGCTTACACAAAACTCAAAACTGTCGAGGTTTTTTTGGTAGAGGAAAGGTGGTGTAAAGTGGAGATAGCCACACAGGCCAGAGAAGGCAACAGACAATCCTTTACATTTCTGTATCTCCCCAAATTACGGGTTTATAGAGCAAAGGACTGCATTTCTCAAAAACTTCTAATAAATTCCTTTCAATTTGTAACAATTAAATGCTATCAGCCTAAAAAATTACTTAGCTAGCATGGCAAAAGTCTCTTAAAATAAAGATGATGCACCAATTTGGTTCTTCAATGTCACTATAAACATATAGATTAAAACACAAAAACATGGTGACAATTTGGTAGGTAAAATTCATACAGATCCAAATGGATAAATAATATTGCATACAGTAGGTACCCACATCCATTTTCACATGTGTTTTTTAAATGAATGAAAGATTGAAATACAACAACATCCAAATTTATTAACTAGTATTACCTACCTCCAACAGCCACAGTATTTACACCAAACTAAAACATCTTTTCTTTCACGGAAGTTTGCAGAACAAGCTGAATATAGAGTAACAAATACGGACACTTAAAAGCTTAAAATTTCAGAAAACAACATGAGTATTCAGTGAAGATATCCAGTACTCCTCATGTCTGCGTTCCAAACTGCCTGTAGTGCAAAAGATCTTGAAAGCCAAGTCTGTGTACAAATGAGATAGTGCCTCAGAAAAGGTTAATAATGTGTGACAGAAACATGGATGCATTTTTTTCAGATTTTTCCTACAGCCATAGGTCTATTTATAAAAAGCTAAAACCAGAGTTCCATGTGCAAAAACAAATTATTGAATGAATTGCACTTTCATGCTCTCATGAACTGAAATTTGAATTCTGTAAACTCAGCAAAAGCTTGAAATACTGCCTTCTTTATATATAAAAACTTAAATATCTGCATATACATAGGCTATTTTCCAGCAGTTTTTTGGCCATTTCTTAATGAGTTTTGCATTAAAATGCAGTGTTTACTGTAAATGTATGTAGATTCTTTTTCCCCTTTGTAAATTTTAACTCGGTCTCTTATTTTTAATGCAATGTCCAGATAATGAAATGGCTACCGTCTTGCACTTACTTGAAGGCCATAACATACTTATATTCCCATTTTTTAAAAGATCATTACTTCCAGGGCAAATGTAGGACTTTACAAAGGAAAACATCTGTAAACAGTGAAGTATCATGTGCAAAGAAATCCTGAAGAAAATGTTATTGGATTTATTTAAATAAATTTATGCATTGCAAACAACTCTATCGATCCACATCGATCTCAGACATTTTACTGACATAATGAAAACCAGGATTGAGCTACCTGACGAACTGAATTATAATTAATACCTAGTTTTCAGAAGTGTAGGGCTTTTATCTCTCCCAAGATGAATTTCATATTTCAAACCCCTTTTGTCCTTCACTGTCATAAAGGGGGAACCCTCTGGATCACACTACATAGTGCAAGCTTACTACAGCAGAAAAGTAGACAGGTCTGAACACTGAACAAGCTAGGTATGGGAAACAAGTGAAATAAGCTTGAGCAATGGAAAAATACCTGATAGATCTTATTCTCAATTTCCATTAGGTTCAAATTGCACTCCAGTCAACAACTCTGGCTTTCTGGTAGTCTTCAATCGGTCATGTATGCTCATGTGAAGTGCTAGAAATAGTTTTTGGTCACTGAAGTTTGAAAGGTCTGTCAGTAATGTTTTAGGTCTCTTTAGTCCTCCCCTATTCCTTAACAAGTGCTATTTCTTAAGACATCTATTACTGCAGCAAGAGAAGTCCTACAGACACAGAGAGACCAAATAACACATGGCCTTGAACTTTTGTGGTTCTTCTACTAGAATATGAGAGTCATATCACCTCACAATTACAAAGCCAATATGGTTTTCCTGCCAGCTTCTCAGATCAAAGCCGTGGTCTTCTTGCTAATTTGTCATAGAAATAACAAATTACACCACACTTGGATAAAGCAAGTGAACCATTTACATGCATGTAACACAGAGGTATGTTTGCTGCATTTTTATTAATGTCAGCGTCAAACCACCTGGAGTCAAATCAGCAGAATCTCATTCTTTTCTACAGTGCACATGACAAATTATCCACCATTTTGACATTTTTAAAAAATAAAATCAAAACCAGGGAGGAAAACAAACAAAAATCATTACAAAAGTACAGGATGATAGAGTTTTTGTAACTTTTACATTGCTGCTGAAGCCAGAAGAGAGGAGAATCAGTAGTTATAATATGCATCAACCAAGTGATCAGTTTTAGTTTCACGCAATGAACACATTTCCTAAGTTGAAAGTCTTGGTAGGAGTATGTATATCACATTGTAAAAGTGCAGAACTCTCTCAGAAAACCCAGACACACTCAGAGAAGACTGACGAAAGCAAAAGAACTGCAAAAAATAGTTTCAAGCGAAGAAAGGAAAAATAAGCATTTGTTTGCTTTTGCATCAGGAAAGTAAAAAAAAAAAAATTAATAGCTATACCTTCAGCAAGTGGGTCAAGTGTGTGAATCATGAGCTGGAAGATGCTGTTCCTCATTAGACTGTTGTGGAGAGATGCAGAGCTTCCTCCCCGCTGGAGACGTGGCTTGGTCTACGGTAAAAAACATGGTGAAGAATTTAGCGTTTTTTTGTTGTTTGTGTGGAAAGATTTCTGAAACAGTATGAATCTCACACCTCACTGCACAATGAAACATTTTGAACCATCGCCTATAGCAGACTATATTAAACTACAGACTGTATCAACCATTGCCATAAGTATAGACAATTTCTCTGGAGGGCATGGATCATCAGAACAGCCATTAGTCTCTCAGGACTCAGGAAAGAAACCAGGGAAAAAAGAATCCTTCTTTGTAAAAACTCATAAAGAGTTAAGAAACTGAAAACCTCATACTCGCATCAGGAAGAATTAATAATTTGTTTCTTTGTAGAACCTTGTGTTTGAATCCCTGAATTAAGTTACAATGTTTATTACTTTGGTACATGGCAAATATGCATATGATCAAAACTATGGAGAAAAATGACATAAAATACTCTTTTTTAATGGCACTCAGAGTGAAACATGCTCCTCGCTTTGGTTCAATCCCTCAAAGTCTCATGGCAAAAACACATTGAGTGTGGCAAGGCAGTACAGACATTTATAGCAACGCATCTACTACACAAGTATCTTGTGCATGCTTCTAACAAAATATAAAACATACTCTGAGGTTCTGTTCCCCATGCAGTTGTCTAGTACAATAACTGATGCACTGTATATATCTTATAGAGTAAGACTGCTTTGTGGCTGTTTGCTTGTTTCAATAAAAAGGATAGTGAGAGCCCACAGACTACTGACTAGCAAGACCCTGAAATCCAGTTAGAGGGAAAAAACCAACACTGAAGAAAATAATACTTGGCAATAATACATGGATTAGCCTCTGGTGTCAGACACATACAAAATGAGAAATTATTGAAACCAATAAAGAAAATCAGTTCACTGCTTTATCTATGGAAAAAAATTATTTAAACTCTGTAACAGTAGAGGAGCAGAAAGAAATCCCAGCAATCTAGAATAATGTTGATGCATGCCAAACCAAAGTAAGGCTTGCCTCACCACCCTCCTGAGAAACAAATGCTCAGATGCATAACTGCTGCCTACCGTCAACATTTGGTCATCCTTGTCTCCAGCATTAGGTGACTGCATGAACGGGAAAAAGAAGAAAAAGAAGTGTCAGATGGAGCACACAGGGAATGGAAAGGCAGTAGAACATCACACATCTGATCCTATGAATTCTGTTGTGATAGATTTTTGAACCACTTCAAGCATCCTACTGATCAAGTAAATCAGAGTAAATTCACAGTGCAGTGTGCAAGTGTCTTTTACTCTTGTCAGTTCTTGGACAGGAACTCTTGTCATTTCAGGGCCTGGCACACAGCAGCTGGGCTGCAGATCACAATGTTCACTTCATGCATATTACTCATGGAGACAAACTCCCTGTACATCAACCAGCTTGAGAGAGTGAGGATAGAAGACTAAAGGCAACAAGAATCTCAGGATTGACCAACTGTTCCACAAAAAGCCTAAAAAGGAGTAACCTTGGTATTTTGCAGGAAGATACGAGGCAATTAAATGAAAAACGTGTTTCAGTCTAACCACTCCCTGCAAATTACCATTTAGCCCAAACTGGCAGCACTGATTAAGGGCAAGCAGCACTGCCTTGCCATGAAGGAAAATAAGACTCAGAATGGGTCTTAAATTATTTTCTCCATCTTAGGGACCCTTCCTTAGTGATATCTGATACACAGAAAACAAATTACATTACAACTGTTCTATGTGACAATCTCTCCCATTCAGTGAAACCCATTTTTGGACACACATCAACAGTAATTTTTTGGACATGCCTTTTTGGTTAATTAACCTTGAAGGTTAAGTGGAAGGCAAGCAGTTATGACCACTGATGACAGAGCAAATTCTTTATGTTCCATAATAAATACAAGAAAAAACAGAACTAAACTCTTTGTCAAAAATGTACTGCTACAGCTGTAATTTTGACTCGAAGTAAAGATAATCAGAGAACAAAAACATTTTTGTTCCGATAAAGGAACCACCTGTCACCTCTAAAATAAATATGCTCTTCTGTAAGAAAATAAAAGTTCTATGCTCTATTGAGGAAAACTATCAGAAAAAAACCCTTTAAGGGAATGGAAAGAAAGGGAAACAAAAAGAAAATACAAAATCTGCATTCTAAAATGTAATTTAAAAAGTAAATTAATCTTAGAAAATGCTGGCCTGACGTGTATGTATATACGGTTATATATTATAAATTCTCATGCGTCTTTCAGATACAAACCCACACAAACAAGCAAATCCACAATTTATAGATGACTATTTTAAGGGACCTTCATGGAAAAAAAATCCATCTCGCAGCAAAATTTTCAGGAAAGAAAAAAGGACAAGCTGGGAAAAGCTTTTATTGTCTCAGAAAAAAGCAGTTTAGGATAGCTGAGTCCTAAGGATCAGTGGCTGTAGTTACAGAAGTAAAATCTGTGGTGCTTGGATGAATGTGCAGAACTGGAACTTCATTGAAAGTTTAAAAAAAATTACTATTTGGAACCTTGATTTTCTAAAGATAGGAAATCTATTTTTAATTTTTAATATTGAAAGATATGAGAATATATAATTGATGAGTAAATTGTACTTTCTACCTGAGAAAGGTCTGAAGACTATCACTTTTCAAAATTTCATGTTGAAGGAGACACTTCTCATTTACTTGAAAGGGAATGGGATGAAGCTGAATGAATGTATAAAAACAACTAGTTGATCATTTGTACCATATAATTTAACTAGTACAAGATAATTATATAATAAAGAGATAGAATAATGAAACACATTTTCCGTATACATTAAGGAAACGAAAGTGTGAAATAATTTAATTATTTGCCAATAAAAACTGGGGTATACACCATGAAATAGATTTTTTAAATCATTTTTTCCACACATGATTAGCCGTGCAATTGTTTCTGAGTGTGACTTGCCAGTCCAGTTATATTCTAGCAGAAACATTCAGGACAATTTCAAAAACAAGAATGTAAACAATTGTTTGACATTCTGGTGATACTAAATACTTGTAACTCCTGGATTATATCCTGGAGTGACAATAAAAACACCTTAAAATAGTGTTTTAAACTATGGCAGTGAAAAATTCAGTTTTGTTGCTGTTTACAGTATTTGATGGCATTTTGTCCACACTGGGATGGAAAATTAAACTATTTTGCTATTGTTCACGGTGAGTTTTGCATTTTCATGGTCTTTGCTATTTGATTTTGGTATCATACACTGCATAGGAAAGTATATTAAAGTATCATTTTTCCCTTGCAGAAACATTTAGTATTTAGGCATTTTATGCAGTCTTTTAATTTGGGATAACACCTAAAAACTGGTCCAGTTAGTGGTGTTTTTTGCAGTAGGAGCAAATACTTCATTTGTGGACACATTCGACAACGATTTTTAAAAGAAAATACATGTTTTCTGTAAAGACAGGTTTGTTTTTAAATCATGGCAATGGTTGCATGTTAGTTCCCTCAGGATCAGAAAGAGATGAAAGTTCCATGTCTTATACAGTACATATATTTTTGAAGGTTTTACTAGTAAAAATTACCTTTTGCAATTTCATTATGTAATTTCTTTAAAACCATCAATTCATTATGATTCTGCAAAGTGAAAAAAATGCATTCTAGCATACCTTCTTATTCAAAAGTATTTGGGGCACGATTCATTATTATGTTTTTATCAGAATTATAAAATGATTAATCATTAGACAGATCACTAATTATTTTTAGAGAATTTGTTGGTTTTCCTGTACCACATGGCAGGCCTTAAGAATTTGTCCATCCTCCTGCCATTACCGATGACCATGTATTCAAGCTTGTTTCAGATGAGCTAAAAAGTTTTAAAACATTTTATTTCAGGAAGAATATATAAAAAATGCCTACTTGCTATGGAGAAATGGTCTCTGGTATCCTTTTCACACATCTCTTTACCTCAGTGACCTAAGTCCATCAGTCATTGGACCCAACAACTTCCTTGCCTTGTTTGGGAACATATGCTGTTGAAAAACAGGCTTCTGAGTAATTCATGCAAGAGGTGACAGCTCACTAAGTACCTGGTGAGTCTCCCAATGCCTTCCTTTGACATAAGGGGCATCGTGACAGCCAAAGGAGGAGAAGAAGCTAATAAAAGCTCTAGGTATTTGACACAGAATATCCCTGCTAACGAAAGACGGCTAGTAACTTGAATCAACCATTAGAGTCTGTATTCCAGAATCAGAGAGCTGACTGTCTGCAGCTCAAGCAGCTGTTGCTCTAGTTGAAGCTTCCATGTTAAAGGTTCAATAGCCAGAAACAATCAGTGAACTGGACTGCCCATTCTCTTCTCCTAACATGAGAAAAGCAGGCTGTTGAACAACAGCAGGTAAAAATGTAACGGGATTTCAACATCTTTTCTGCAGTGTGGGTTCACATCTCTTTTCTGCTTGATAAATATTTTCCAAATATATAAGGAAAAGCTGTTAAAAATCAATCAATCAATCAATCAATCAATCAATCAATCAATCAACCAATCAATCAACTTTTCTGGGAATAATGGCATTTCATTATGTTTGTTGGCGGGCAGTGTGGTGCTGAAAGCAGTATGGTGTCTCCAATTATTGTATTTATATGAACCCAGACAGGGATTTGCATAATTGTCTCAAGATGATTTCTAGTGCAGGACTTCTGCTCCTCTCTCTTATGCCTGCTTTAAAAAGTGACATCTGGACACTGCAACTTTACAGCCGGCAGTTGAGTCATCACTTGTCAGTCCTCAGACAAATTACAGACGATAAGTTTTCTTGGAGCATTTTTTTAGGATTCTCTAATCTTGCACTTAAGGTCTGTAGGGTTTTTTGTTAGACTGAACTGCAGAAAAATGAGATAGATTTCAAAGGCAGACACTGAAGTCAATCTAGTTAACTGAAGACAGTTTAGTTAATTTCTAAAACCCAGTATCCTAAGGAGTGCTAGCAATGCACTTGGAACAGAACTGTTCTGCATTTGTTTGAAATGATATGGTAAGTCAGGTTAAGAGATAACTAAAATCCAAGCAACAAGTTCAGCTAGGCAGATTTCAGAAATAAGCCTAATGAGCTTAGTAGAGGAACCAAAAAATGAAGGAATTATTTTATCTTGTTCCCTTAATACATACATCTTTGAATTTTACTGCATTAGAATCCTTTAGAGCTCCTTTCTGTGAATAGTCCAAAACAATCCAAACCTTTGCCTACTTGATGGTTGGCTGGAAAGATCAAATCCTAGTGGTCTCAGTGTAGTTAAACTAAAATTCTAGTATCCATGGACATAAAAGTTGACCATCACCACCTGCAGAACCTCTGTCAGGTGCTGCAGTGGGGCCAGTACCATTTTATAACTGAAGGAGATGTACCTCATTACCCCACTCTCTAGATTATTTCTGTAGAAAGGCTGTAAGTAGCTGTAAGGGAATACTTCTGTATTTAAGCTATAGTAAACTGATGGTAAGGATTTCAACTTATATATTACTGCTTAGATGTCAGTATCTGAATCCAGACTGTGAACTAACACTGCATATAGGATCTGGGCTCTTATTTAAAACAGAGGGAGAAAAAGCTTTAGCAAGCACACTGTAGAAAATTATACTGAAGTTCTCTTTCACTTTGCCTTCTTTCTTCTTTTCACCTTTCTCTTTCCTAAAAGTAAAACAGGGAGTTTTACCTAACGAGGCAGATTTCTGTATTGTTAAAGAAAGTAAATATGATTCACAACAACCACATCCAAAATGAAATTGAGGTTGTAAAATTGCTTTACACATCAAAACGAAAAATTTATTAAATTAGAGGTTGAACATCCAAGGACATTAAGCTGGACCACCAAAGTGGAATATCTGGCTTCATTTACAGCTGCTTGTTTATAGGCACCTAGTGTGAAAGCTGTAGCTCTGGAAAAAGCAAAATGGCTTTGTTAATTCAGATCACTTGTCTCTTTTATGCCAGTCTGTTCATGCAATTACCCAATGTGCATACACATAGTGAATCCTCATAAATGTTCCGAAGAGATGCATCTTAGTAGATTTGAGCAGTGACAAATAGACAGTGTAAACCATCAGTTGCTAAATCACATGCTAAAGATAGGTCAACTTACTTAATTCCAGGTATCTGTACATCCCACTGTATGAAATAAGGCTCTACCAGTCAGCCTGTACAACCAGCTATATGGTATTTTTTTATTCAACCTGTGTACAGAAGAGTCTGCCCCATGTCTCTTACCTTCTCTGAACTTGCCTAAAGTCAGGTATCTTTGGCTTAGGGTGGCAATGTAATAGCTCAAGCTTAAAGACTTCAGGAGTTTTTAATCACCTTAGCGTCAAAAGTAATCATGCAGTTTTAAATTGTCCCTCTAATCCTCATTTCAAGACTTACCAATGAAGTCACCTTTTGCTATTTTTTGAGTCATATAATTTAGGACCATAGCTCTGTATGTCTATATAACTTTCAGGAAGGCCAAGGGAATCTCTAAAAAAATATAAATAAATAAAAATCTAAACCTAGGTACTTAGTAGTCATAAGATACACATGCACAAAACATGTGTTCACAAGGGACAGTTTAAGTACTTCACTATAGATTTATGTAGCTAACTTTAAAATACGTGGATTTAAAGTCTTTAATATGCTGCTACTTCATCAACATTACATGAGAAAGCATTAGTGAGTGTTCCAAGTATAAGTTCTTGAAGCTTAAGAAATTTTGGAAGTAAAATCACCCATTAAACTAGAGGCAAATTGTAAGGAGGGGACTGGGAAGGCTTTAATCTGAACTGCAACTACACCATAGAGACCACTGACAGGAGACGCTTGCTCTTCATTTCTTACAACGCAGTCAAACATGAGTGACTTAGTAAGAAGCCAGCAAAAAAAGCATTTCCTGGTACTTCTGCTTGCCTAAATACACAAAGGATCTGCTACAAATTATGGAGGTTTCAGAGTTTGCCTTAAAAGTGGTCACAATAATTCCCAGAGGGGTAGATGTTTGCCCAATCTCAACTGTGGCTGCTGCTATGCTGATTTGCAGCTCCTGAATAAATTTCACTGCAGTCAGTTGGCTGTATACTGCAGAGGATTCATCACAAGGGCAAAAAGGCTGCAGTTTCACTGCCTTTCCACCTCCAGCACCCTGGAGATCCTGAAGGACAGCTCCAGCTGCAGAGAAGAAACGAGCCTGCACAGCCCACGGGGAGGAAATGCTGAATCAGCACATCCTCAGCTGCCCTCGTCACGTCCCTGTTCCACCAAGATCTGCTCACTTCTCTCATCTTATTTCATGGCTGCCTTCCCCTCCAGGTGACTTTTTTGTTACTCTGCTGACTTTATTGTCAGCTGGTAGGAAGGCCTGATCTAGCTCTCAGGATAGTGACTGCCAGAAGAATATAAAGATACATGTGAGTGGCATGTAAAATAATGAATTATACTGAGAACGCTAGCTGAGTATTGCCACCAGTGGATGTCTCCCCCAGTCAGAAAAGAACGTAAAACAGTGGCCAAAGGGAACGCCTTGCCTATCCTGTGGGACTACCTTTTCCATGAAACAGTAATAACATTTAAAATGGTCTCACACACACATGAAGAAAAAAAAAAAAAAAGACAGCAGGGCTAAAGGAAAGCATCACCAATACAGTTAGTATTGCGGTAAAAATATTTCAAATAATGTTTCAAAACATAAAATCATCATCCCTGGGAGCATGCTGGCAGCTATGGGCTGCAGTACCATGGGTATCAGTTTTACACCAGTGTAATAGACAAAATCTAGCAGTTAACTTCTGTTCCCCCGCTTCCCTATTTGTAAACTGGGAATAGAGACACTGTTCGTAAAGAACTTTGCTCTTATGATGAAGGCTGCTTTCTTTAGGGGCAAGTTACTGGGTATGACTGCCCTCTCTTCAGCAGGTGGTGAAGAGAGGGCACTGTGCTCTTCACTGTGCTCTTTTGCGTTTTGCATCTTATACTGACACAACACAGAGGTTCTTTTCAATAAGCTACAAAGCAAATCTTCTTTGAGACCAGCATCTCCAATAGCTATAGGTAAAGGATCAAAATGTACCTCTTACAATGTTTTGTTAGCTAACAAACATCTAAGATTTTTAAAATTTTTGGACTATTTATATCTCTAACAAGTCGGAACCTATGGGTTTACAAAATTATATGAGAATTCATATAATCAAAGCACACAGAGCACCTGTGCTTTTTACATCCCACAGGATGTTAGACATTCTTCAACACTGTAAGAGGAAAACAAATTAAAATATGATGGTTTAATTTTTTTATTCACCCACTAACTGGATTACGTTACATGTTCTCAGTTTTACAATGTGAAAGTGGGCATCACGTCCAAGACAAAGTATTACTAAAAGAAAATATCTTAATTTTGCCTATTTGACCCAACAGTATTTCAGGCTCACTGTCCTTCTAACTGACCATCTGCCTCTATATTCATCCTTCAGATAACCCTTTTCAGCTTTTCCATCACTGCCCCTTAGGTCCTTCTTAAAAAATGAAACATGGAAATGCCATCTAAGGGTTTGTCTTATACCTGATGCGGGGCTAAGAAATGGTAGGGAGAAAATCTTTTATGAACAAACAGAGAAGAAATTTTACAGAAGAACCTGCACATAAGAAACCAGCACTGTACTGTCAATGTGCCTGATGGAGCTGTGGACAGAATTTCCAAATGTCATCTACAACCATAAAATAAAACAAAAGACTTTTCTTCAAATTAGGAGAAGAAAAAGAGGATGACATTAACATCTGCCTTCCTCTGACCACTCCTGCCTTTTAACTACTTTTCTACAGTGTTCTGCTTGGTACTAATATGAAAGAGATCTAAGATTTGTGGCTCTGAAAGGAAGAGCATCCCTGTGTGCTGGGATTCTAGAGACCACCAGATGTGTTCTGGACAATCTGCAGTATGCACATGCCAGATTTCTTTTAGAGCTAAGAGATCAGAAAGATCTCTTCTGATCTCTTCTCTTCTGCCAAGAGGCAGAAAGACCGAAATGACACTGTTCTTCCTAAATGGAGGGTTATAACATTAAGACCTTAAATCAGACCTCCCCCATTTTGGCTCTCAGTGTCTGGATCATTAGAGATATTGTGTCCTTCATGGCACAGACAAGGACAGACAGACAATCTCTGTGCTCACCTTTCTGCATCAGTCTGCTATTTCACATTGCCTTTCATACTACCAATTTGTCCCTACAACTATGACCCAGATGCCTTCAGGGAAACCACTGTCCATGCAGAAGCTCCTCTTCCCTGCAAAGTCTGGTCCTCCCAGAACAACTTCCTAGTTACTATTTAAGCTAAACATACAGCTCCAAGGATAATTCCCCTTGTGATCAAAGAGAATAAGGCATTAGGGAAAGCTGATGTGCTGGAGGGAGGGAGGATTTACATGGATGTAGCAGGAAACCATATCTACAGGAAAGCAAGAGAGAGTTCATGGTGAACTAGTGAGAGTGGCAGCCTAAGCAGCTACGGGTCCTACCTCAGGCTCTCATCTGTGTTTCACCTCTTTTTCCCATTTACAGATTATTACAAAAGCATTTCTTCACCTGTATGCTGCCAGGTGAGCTTCACTGCAAAACATGAAATTTCTCTGAGACTTTTGCTGAGAAATGTTATTATAGACACCAGCCAAAATCACAATCTGCAAGGTCCTTCAATTAGCAAGAAAAGAGAAACTCACAGTAACTCCATCCGTCTTTTATCTAATTCCATTCCATTACAATTAAAATTAAAGTCTGGTATCTCTAAGAACTGCAGAAGTACAAGCACAAGACCATGCCATTAGCCCCAGCTGTAAGCATCCTTTTAGCCATCAGTTACTCCCCAAATGCACAGTCTGCCTCTGTCATAAAATCACAGAATCACAGAATATGCTGAGTTGGAAGGCACCCACAAGGATCATCAAGCCCAATTCCTGGCCCCGCACAGGACATCCCCAAGAGTCACACCATGTGCCTGAGAGCAGCGTCCAAACACTTCTTGAACTCTGTCAGGCTGGTCCCGTGACCACTTCCCTGGGGAGCCTGTTCCAGTGCCCAACCACCCTCTGGGTGAAGAAATTTTTCCTGATATCCAGCCTAAACCTCCCCTGACACAGCTTCAGGCCATTCCCTCGGGTTCTGTCACTGCTCACCAGAGAGAAGAGATCAGTGCCTGACCCTCTGCTTCCTCTTGAGAGGAAGTTATAGACTGTTATGAGGTCTTTTCCTCTCATGATTTTTCCCCCAGAACCTGAGCTTCTTTCCTTATATCTTAGACTTTCCTGCTGCCTTTTTTTTCTATCTTATTGGCAAGCATATCACACAATGCCTACGGGAATCTGGTCCACCAAGAACACTTCTGTCTGAGGGACTGGCATACCTCTGTATCTGAGAGGGATGCTCCCACTGTTTCAGCCTTCTGCTTTCAGTAAGAAGTGTGGTCGTAACTATCTGCACTTACCAACAAGAAGGCTGTTACATCCCACTGCTTTCAATACTACCCAGCCCACATAGTCTTTCTTCAGTGTAAAATGTACACAAAATGGAAGAATTGGGGAGAATTTTTAACAAAAACTACATCCTTGTGGAGTCACCCAGAGGGGATGGAAACTAAGAGCTGAACTTGCACAGCAAAGCTGGGCCCTCTTAATGAAATACACTGAATATGAATTCCAGTAAGACAAGTAAAAATACTTTCTGAGCCTTAGAATATACATTTGCTGATTATTTAATAGCCAAACTCCAGTTCCTGTGGCTACATTCCAGGTTAGCATGTTTTTGGCTTTAACATCCCAAAGTAAATCTGTTTCCAGGTAGTACACATACTGCCGTATCTTCAAAAATCTGGTTGCTCCAGGAGGGGACAACCTAGTTTCCTAGAATAACAACTTAATACAGTTAAATTAGTCATATAAAGAAAACTTTTAGTTACTGTAAAACAGAAATCACTATATGCTTTGCAGTCTTAATCTGTCAGGAAGTAATCTATAAACTGGAAAATTCCTATTGCTATGAATCTACGCGTTTCTAGTTCAACATGATTTTGCAATGATTCTGCAAGCATGTAAAAACTCCAGTAAACAATGCACACATGATTCTTTTCACAATATTCACCTGAGATTTGGATAATTGCAGTCTGTTTCACGCTAAACTGTCAGTAAACATGGTTCTTTCATGTGGGAGCTTCTGAATATCCAATCAGGACTTCATGAATTTAAGTTACTTTTTATTATGTGGGGTTCTAGACATGGTCTTTTACATTAACCAGCTTTTATGCTTGTAATGCTGACGAAGGGAGTCAAAGAAATAAATGTATTTGAATCTTGTAGAGTCACCTTTCCATTTGTGAAACAGTGTTTGGACAGAATGAGGACAAACACAGATTAGAACTCCCGAAGTCTGTCTGCCTCCCATTTGCTTTACTGGCAATTTTGCAGTTGACATATCTGTGTATGTATATTTTTAATATGCTTCATAAATAGTATTCCTGCAGTTATGCTGTGGATGTCAATGGTGGTATCTGAAGTGTGCTTATTATATTAAAACAATTTTTTTCTTTTGGTTCAAAACCGTGCTTATTGAAAGGGACAGAATCATTAGAACTGTCAGTGTTCAATTCCTGCTAACAGTGTTTTGTGTGCAAACTGAACTTTCCTATATACAATTACGGAAATCGCCTCTCAAACCAATAATGTTTTTCAATATTCTAGTTAAATCTGAATCATCAAAACATTTGCATTCTGGTTCACAGAGATTTAGCAGTTACATGACTAAATTAAGAAGATCAGGTAAAATTGTAATCTTAATAAGAAAAAAAAGAAAAACAAGTACAGGGGACACTGGCATATGTCCAACAGATCAAAACAACAACAAAAGAAATTGGCTCAAAGTCTCATTTCACACCACTTTGAATTAATTTCATGGGATTAGCATAAAACTAACTGAGAGCAGGATCTGGTTGTGCATGCAGGAAAAGAGGTGATATTTATTCCATAGCATGCTGAAAGAAGGTGTCCATCTCATAATTTAGATATAAAGCAAAAATACAATGAAAATAAAAGACACATTTTGCAATTGCAAATTATGGTTTTATTATGGTCATAATACAGTTTATCTGTAGGATGTGCCCCTATTTCACACCTCTTCCCAGACCTTTCCTGACAAGGGCTTTTGAAGTCATACAGTCAGGCTCTAGCTCCACCCTGCAGATTGTTGGGATTTTGTCAGCTCAGCCAGGAGCCTCTCCCAGCAAACAGCCACATGCAAAATTTTGAGACTTTGGTGTAAAGTCACAGGTGCCTGACACACTACACTGAGAGCTGAGAAAACTGGGGCCTCAAGATCCACTTACTTAACCTGACAAGCTAGATCAAACTGCACTGATGACCCGGAGAGTTCAACTGCTCCAGCAAGACCAATTGCCTGAATATTTCCACAAAAAGCATTTAAGTCACTTCATATCCTACCTATGCCAGTCAGCTCTCACAGCAATAGCTGTTTAAAAAAAAAAACAATACACGATTAAAATTCCTTTCCTAATGCCACAGCAAATTACGGTGAGTTGTGCCACTGTTTCTCCCAGACGAAGGAATGGCTGGCTACCCCCAAGAGCAGCATCCAGCGCAGCTCCACACAGCACCATGCAGTCACGCTGTGGCTCAGCCACGTGCCACACCCCTCTCTGCTTTCACTCCTGGCCTCCACCGCAGCCAGAGCCACAGGCAAGTAAGGACAACATTATAAACTCCTCTCTGAGCTCATTAAAGGATGGCAAAGCAGGAACTATAACAGGATTCCAACCCTTTCGTGTCTCATTTCTAGCTGAAGGCTTGTTCAGGTTGGGTATAAAGAAGAGCTGCTCCTGTCTGCTGGATTAGGAGTGCCATCTGTGAAAAAGGACTGGGGAATCGACCTGGGTGATTGCAGATTTTGTGGTTCTAACAGAATCTATCACAGCATTTCCAATCCCTTGCAATTTTTTGGGCACAGCTAGAGAATGACAAAATACAGATTTGCATGGGAATGGACTGGTGATTTCACCAAAGACTTTGGACCTAAAAGCCAACATAGAACTGAAGTTTTGTACACTCTTTGGAAAAAACTGCTCTCCAGATTCTTATCAGTTCTGTGGAGAAGCTACATATATTAATTCCACTGATGGAAATAAATTGGCAAACACGACTACACCAGCTTAATTTGCAACTGTATTAATACAGAAAAACTCATTCTTTGGTTTAGGCCACAGAAAAAGGCATGGTATCCTGGATGAAAACAAGGCAAGAGATGGAAAACTAAAATAGACAAAAATGCTGCCAAAACACAGAAAGTACAAATTTTTGTGAGCCTGAAGAAAATGTGCTACCCATAGAATCAGTGGTGCTTTTCTCTTACCTATCTTCTTGTTAAAAAAAAGATCAAATGACTGCCTAAATTTTCTGTCTGTAAAGTGTTTCTTTTCTGCCCAAGAAGCAGTCACAGACCATGGGGCAGGCTGCATTCTAACCACTGATTTTTTGGGGGGAAGGCACTGATTTATGTTATTTATCTCTCAGAAACACAGGACAGAAATTTTCCAGAGAAATGTAGACCTGTTGACTAAATCTGTCCAACCATGACCTTCCCAAAGAAGACAAATCCTGAGATCTACGACTGCATCTTTTCCTATGAAACCCATAGTGGTCTCAAAACATCTGTGGCACAAGGTAATTATGCCGTCCAGAAGCATGAAAGAATACCCAACAAAGGGGCCTTCATATGTCTCTGATGAAGGTTCTTTGAAAACCTAGTAAGAAAGACACTGCATATCTTGTAGCTAAAGACAATTAAGTGTATCAGAACACCAACAGAACCAGAAGTAGAAACACTCCAAACAACAAAACCTAATCACTTTTATCACAAGTTCTGCAAAAAGGATGCTACACACAGAGTTGCAAAAACCTGATATGGCAATGTGGATTCAACTTACATAAAACGTATTTAGAAACAGAAGTCTTCTTTTCACTGGCATCACCAAACTATGAATTTTCTATAATCATACCCTGCTTGCTATTTAATTGAAATAGAGTGATTTAAAATCTTTGCAGCAAGTCTTTTATTATCAATTTTCATGTAGCTCTTCCAACAGGTAATTGGAGAACCAATCTGTTTAATTACTTCAGGCATTTTGTCTCTCAGAATGTGTAGCCCTGCACAGAAAGGAGAATTAAAATAATTTCTGCACTTTGTTTTTGCCACCTAGGACCTCACAGTTTATTGTGATGTCTGCACGCCTGACTTTTGTAGAAAAAAATACATTATATTTTCTTAATGCAGTTGTTTCCTTCTTTCACTAGTTCAAGAGAAATCTTGCACTGTGATCTAAATTTATGAACTGCTTTTCCTGGTGAAAAAAAAGTATTTAATCTTCTACGTCATTTATCTCCTCTAAATTTGCCTTATTTATTGCTTACTCAAAGTCACAATTCGTGTCTAATACCTACAAATTCTTCTGATTTCAGAAACCATGAAGATGAATCTCGGTTTCATTTCTAAAATGCTATTTTTGCTGCTTTATCCTTGTGAGGACAACCTTGTAAACGTAGATTGGCATAAGCCACTTATTAGGATTAAACAAGTTAAAGCAAGCAAGTTTCATTTCTGCATTAAAGGGCTGAGCATGGTGGTGTGGCACTATGCAAGAACTAGTCTAGCATACACTAAGAAGCAAACCCTCTTCTACATTATATCCCATATTTTTTGTATTTATCTCCCCCAAGGTATAAGCAAAACCTTCCAGCAATGACTGCACCAAGACCAAGGGTTCCTTAAAAGGTTATGGGTAAAAGGTACTGGCTTCTTCATAGCTGCTTTCTCTTAGCTTCTTAGGTTCTTCTAAGGGAAACTTCAAATTTCAGTAGTAGGGAACTCACTCTTGCACATGAACAAAAAAATTAACTTTTCCCATGCATTTTTAAAGTTCTTTAAAGAGAATTACAATTTTAGGGTCTTAAACAGAAATAATCCCATTCCACATGCTTAATGAAAAAAGGTTTCAGAATGTCCTGCAGAGAAGTTTGTTCCAGGATTCTAAGTCTGGTTCTGTTCTGGTCTTCAGTCTGATACTCTCAGAAGAAGGACCACTTAATTGTGTTATTTTTTTTCTCAACACTTTCTGAATCAATCTTACTTATTTCTTTCTTTGTTTTTCTTTTTCATTAAGTTTTGTAGCACTAATGTATTCACTGTCTTGCCTTGCATTTTTCTGTAAAACTGCCATATTTTCTGCAAGGTCTGTCACTGATCTTACGACTAAAAGTTACATATGACTTCTGCTGTGGTCAGAAATACCTGACAGAACTTTAAATACCTGGGTGGAAAATGCCATGCAGTGCAAATCTAATTTCTTCACAAGAGTTTGATAGAACTACTCTGCTGGCAGTGAATTTGTCTGCTGAATTTGTTTTGAGAAAGTGTCATGGAGAGGTGCAATTATGACCCCTGTCGGTTCACCCTAAAATGTACACATTTATGCTACTTGACCCAGAAGGTCTTGCAGCAGTGGTTGGTCATTCTCTCCTCCCTGAACTACACCACTGAAACATCTGGGAAAAAACCTATAAAAATATCATACTGTCGTCAATGTTAAACAAAAAAAGCAGCCTGTCAACTAGAGAGCCCTGAACACTGAAGGATCATCAAGTTTCGTAAGTTTCCTAACTAGTTTTCATAACTAACTCTTCATTACACCTTTTCAAATACCTCCACTCCAAGATGCTTTAAGGCTATTGCTGTAGTAGCTCTAGCCAGAAATGTAGTCATATGGCTAAACTCCCATCAGCATCAATTTTGAACCAAGGATGATAATATAGAGGGACTTAATATCAACTTCAAGGTCAAGGAGACTTGGTCTAGTATGAAAAGATCAACACCATAAAGCAAAACAAAAAGCAAGGCTAGAATAAACAAATGGATGATCACCCAGCAGTTTAGGGGATAACAGCAGTGTAACTTTATCCCTGGAAAAACCATGGCAAACTAGGGGAGATGTATTTTAGAGCAGATTTGTGAGGAGCTAGATTTCTGAATTCAAATGTAGTTGAACAGACTTTGTAGCCTGACACTCCTACTCTGTGTGATGACTCCTCTTCCTCACAGTGCCACCCAAACCCACAGTTTTAAAATAAATACAGTTTTGATTAATATCTACCACATAAATCCATTTGCTTTTTGATTAGCATGAATGCAAATGGGGCAAAAATCCTTAGGAAGGGACTGAGTGGAGTGGAACAAGGTAGTTTTAGAGGCTAACTGGCTCCCCTTGGGAATTTCTCGCACTTCCTGTCTTCCACAATATTTTTGTAAGCACAGAATTGTGGTCTTGCAGACCCTTAAAGATCAGGCAACACACCAAGGGGCTCATACAAGTAAGAGTTTTTGGGACTGAGCTCATAATTTCTACTAGCAAATGCATTAGGATTTTATAAGCTCAAAAAGGCTTGTGAGACTAATAATCCATAAAGCCTATTAAGCTATTAAGGTAACCAAATAAAGCATCTGCATTTTGATCTGTCTCCAGTCTAAATGCTCAGCATGATGCCTCCTTAGTGATATAATGAAGGCTGAAGAAATCATTCTCTATAAGACAATTTTCTGTGTTTCAGCTTCTGTTAAAAAAGAAACTTCTCCTACTCTTACAACATATCAGTGTCATGCTTTAAATATTTGAAAATGTCTTCTCTGTTAAAAGAATTTTTCATTCATTAAGACAAAGGATAAAATACACTGGTTCCTTTAGTCTATTTATATTTTTACTTGTTTGAACTATTTCACCTGATGCAAAATGCATCAGACACACTCTTCCCGTGGTCACCTCTGCTCCATTTACTACTTGTGACTACTTCTCCACACTCTTTTCTGGATGTTCTCCACAAGCATTTGTTTCCTTTTTATTCTTCCCAGTTTCATTCAGAATCTGCTTAAAGACAAATTTCTGTGCTCATCATAACAGGCAAGTTCAACAAAACTACATTAAGATGAACTTTTTAGCTAGTGTTCTTTGGAGGTTGCCATTTTGCAATCTAGCTATTTTGTTTTAACTCAGAAAAGAGTTGATGTCCTCAGCCTTTGTCTTCTTTTGGTACATCAGGTAGGGCAAATCACACAGGTATAGCTATCTTAGAATATATTTCTTAAAATTTTTTATTGCCTGTCATGTGCTAACATCCCAAGTACCTAGCTTTTCTGCCATAAGCAAATAGGTGCACATTTGCTCCCCTCAATGGCAGTCTATTAATTAATTTATGTTGAAAACCTAGCTTTCATGCCTCTGAATGAAAATGGTTTACAGTACTGGTTTTATAAATGTGAAATTGTATTCTCAGATATGAGACTTCATACACATACCTGAAAATAATCATAATCAAATGACAGGAAAAATGGTAATGTATTCATCACAGCAGTGCTACTCATTAATTCCTGCAGCATTCATGGCAGAAATATGTTTGGTATTTCTCATCTCCAAAACTTTACTATTCCAGAGTCACAGAAATGCCATTCTTTTGTCCTTTTAGTAAATGTGGTTAAAATGAAGCCATTCAGTAAAATTATGTACTGTTTCTCACTTAATTGCAAAGTCCCCATTTTGGGAAAACTATTTCTTTACATTTTCTTTAATTTTAACTGCCTTTCCTTTCTCAGTGCTGGGAAAGTTTAACTTCCAGGACCATGTGCAATTATAACCCAAAAATAACAATTAGAAAGGCTTTACAGATGAGCCAGCTGAACAATACCATACTGATTATGATTGGAAATAAAAAGATGAGTCTGTTTCCATGGTAAAATGTAACTACTATATTAGACATGGGTACTGCAGCAATAAACAGAACCTGCAGTGAAGTAATCTTCTGCCTGACTCCAAGAACAGGCCAGGGCTGATCTTCTCAAGTAATACTGACTTTATTATTTTTCTTCTTCACTTTTTTCATGCCAGCTGATATTGTAACAACACAGCACGTCAAACGATGGTATGTGTCAGAAAGTCTTAGATGTCAAAGACTAGTGGTTCAGACAGTTTGTTTGGAGGATGAACTGAGCAGACACAAAAATAATCCCTTCACCATAGTTATCATTTTTATTGTCACTAAATAGTGCTCACCATCTGCATGTTTGAGCAGTATTCAGAAAAAGTGAGAATGCTGAGTTTTGATTTCTAGAGAATATATTATAAGCACTTGTTAAGTATACAATTAGGTGGTTTTAGTATTTTTTTCAGATTTATATAATTAACTAATTTAAAGAATTAACTAATGAAAATATTTTTACAGTGCAAGCTAAAATAAAGTATCTGTATCCCAACACTAAACCTTTGATTTGTTCAGTCAGACAGCTTGCAGAAGGAAAGATCGTAGCATTGAAATTTCAGTAAATTTGTTTCTTTTAAGCCTTATGTAAGTAATGTAATGATTGTGTTTATTTTACAAAGCATGTTTGAAATAGTGGACTGAAAATCACTAAGCCTAATCCTGAAGTGTTAAACTTCTACTGATTTTAATGCCTTTAGTTCTCTCTGTCTATCAAAGAAAATCCCTTTATTTCTCTCTGAAAGACAGCTACAGTTCACTGTAAAACAACACAATAATTTGAGACAGGAAGAGACTAAGAAACCTCTTGGGAAAACCAGGGCTATTTGGTCTATATTAAATATTTATTGAAGAGCGTGATAATTTTCTATATTTTTATTTACCTTGCCACATACTGTTGTAGCATGTTGCCACATGGCTGCTGTGTTTCACCTGAATTTTGCACATCTCTCAAGTGGCTTGTGAAGAACTCTACATCTATTTTACAGCATTCTTCATACTGAATCTTTTTCTGGATAACATTAATTGCTCCTTCCAATATTTTATTATTAAAAGACTTGTATAAAAGTCCCAGGAAGACTAAGCCAAATCTCAGTGGAAGCCCACGTCCACACTGTGATTAATGAGGCTTCTTTCCTTGCTGTGTACTGATTCTCATAGCATCCCTGGTACAGCTACACACAACCAAAGGCAGGAGTCACATAATTCTCCTTGTGTTGTGTCCTGTCCTACATCTAACTAAAATGAATGCCTGTGTAGATCACCAGACTAGACCAGCATAGCAGAAATTTTGCTAAGGCTCTTTTACTGCACTTGACTATAAACCACTGAAGTGAGAACAAGGGTAGTCCTCTGTGGATTTGGGGCAAACACTGATCTGCTGCTTCTCCCACACAGATGATGAGCACTGAAGGGTAATAGCAGGGTTAGTGAAGAAAACTGCAAACTGTTTCTACAGTCCTTCTACAGTTCCTTCCTTCGAAGGAACCACAGAAACAGTGATGAAATCTCACTTCCATCTGTATGTGGATTTTGCTGTGCCAGACAACTTAGGTAAGTTCTAAGTAATTTTGCACAAATATCTTTCCTTCAAATGGAGTAAAATTAGTAGTGGACTTAAGTCGCATTTAAATATAAGATCCTTAGGCTATCCAAATCACTCTTACCAGAGGTGCTTTACAGTCAGCTTAGATCAACTGTGCTGTCCCTTATGCAAATGGAAAGGATAATCAGGATCTGGTATTTGACCAGACAAATTTGTGCCATCTCTTTCCTCCCTGTGATTTGCTGGGACAGAGCTGGGGCATAACTTTGCCTGGGAGAAGGGAAGAAACAAGACATTGCTTTCATTTCTTCTATTAGAACAAGAATGCATTTATCCCTGGACACTTCCTGCGTGTACTAGCACAGGTCTGTGGGTACTGCAGCACTTTTCTATTAAAAGCCTAAAAACTCATTCACATACTTTTTAAAGACAAAAATTATTCCCATACTGTGAGAGAATATCAATTTCTTACAGCCTTATGTATCTAGCTTTCTGGCCTGCTGGGAGATAAGGGAGCCTAATGCCAGCTCCATAATAAGAAAAGTCTCTTCCCCTCAATATACCCACATTTTTATTTAAACAATGTTAATTCACAAGTTCACTTAGATGTCAGACAGCTGTGCACCAGAGGAACTCCATTCACCTCAGTAAAGCAGCCTCAGATTTCCCACATGATAGTTACAGAACTTGGCTCAGTACACTGTATCTTAATAGTATTTTCTTTACAAAGGGGGTACTCACCTGCCAGTCTACACATTTTGATCAGAGCTATTTACAAGTGAAGGGAGAGTTACAGATTTTTCAGCTGGGGGAGCGGTCAGACAAAGCCCTAAAGAGGCTGCAAGGAGTGCAGCAACAGCACTTCATAACACTGTAGGTTTGCATTTCAGCATTTCCTTCAGTTTGGGCAGGTAAATGGTCTCAATTATGCACAGTAAGGAAGAGCTAGAAAGAAATGTGAAACCTAACAAAGAAGGTGTCAACTGCTTGACCTAGATTTAGATCTTGTTTTCCTGTTTCTAGACAGAAAATAGAATTACAATCTTTATACTGCAGCTAAATTCTTGGTTTAAGTACTGGTACAGACCTACACAGCACCAGTTAGTACTGCTGAACCTTGTATGTCCTATCCCTTCTCAATGTTTATAAGCAAGTCATGTTACAGTTTGAAAGCACCTAAGCAGGCACCTATGTAGGATTTGTATATGGATTTATTTAATTCCTTAAAATACAAAATGAAAAATAGTATTGATTCAATGATGAACATTACTGTGTGAGGCAATATGGTTATATTCCTCTAAGGCAGGAGCTGATCTAAGCTTTTCTTCATTTGCCAATAAATGGAAGGCTTAAAAATATTCTCTAGCCACTTTTTCTAGTCTTGCAAGGACAATGGTGACCTAAAGTAGGAGAATTGTGGTTTATTGAGAGATTTATTTTTTATTAAGACAGGTAAGACTTGGATGACCATAGCAGTCTAGCAGAGATGGAGGAGAAAAGAGAACAGAGATATTTACAAGTGCTTCTTGTGATATATCTAGCAGAACACAATAAGACATGGAGGTCATACAATGTTAGTTGAACCTAAAACTAAATCTGCTGTCTGTCTATAGCTGGCACATTCTGTTTCCCCTGTGCAGGCTCTGCAGCCCTGCAAAATGTTTGCTCCAAATGCTGGAAACTCAGGGGCCTATTTTGAAACTGAAAATCTCATTAAGTGTATCTTTGATCCCACTAAAATGTGTGTTTAAGAACCTTTGTGAAGCAGGTCCTCAGTGAATATGCAGCTTTTGGATTAGCCACAGAAAATATTACAAGAACAAGAGCAACCTGCCAAGAGATAAAATTGTCTTCTTTGTGATGATTTTCCTTCTAGAGAGTGTTTTACTATTGCTGCACATTTAGAACAAACTACAGAGTTTTGGATTTCTACAAATAAGCACTGCTTAATGACACCAAAGGGCTACCCCCTTTGATGTACTCTATTGCTGTTCGTTTCTCCATCTGCAAATTTAAGATAATAATGTGGACTTTTTGCATAAGTGCTTTGCCAATCGCACACAAAAAATTCAAAGAAGGAGCTAAATATTTGGTTTAATCATCCAGCATCTTCACTAGTCCCCTGTTAATTGATATTTCTAACTCCATCTGCATCTAGTTAAATCCCATGCATCTTGGGCAATGTTTTTTGGTCAGTGATAGAAACAAAACATTTGAAGAGCAATTTCTGTGTGATGCTCAGAACACTTTTTATTGTTGCAATGCATACACAAATTTAAAGAAGTGATTCAAAGCATCTTAGAAATATATTCAGAATTATTTACTTCTGATGTTAGGAAGTTTGCAAAACAAACATTCCTTTCAATACTGTAACATAGGTCAGCCCAGCAGTAAGCATGTACCAGCATGGTAACCTGTTATAAGAAAGACCAAATCAATGTAAGCAGAATCATCAGCAGGGTGGTGAAATAAATGTGTAAAACATTCTTTTCACATTTTCCAGAAGTTTGTATGTATACTTTTCAATTACTAAAATGTATGTGGATCATCACAGCTGTTTCTTGCTCTGCACAAATTACCGTGTTCACAGGTGTATGCATAGTGCATCTTCCAATTGTTTGAGTGTTTCTTTGGCTTTACTACTGATTTCAAGCTAAGAAAACTCAAAAATGGAAGGTTCCTAATTTTTGTTTTGTTTTGTTTGAGTACATATTTTATTCATTCTCCCAAAACCATGTTACAGCTTTTTTCTGATAAAACTGTCTTGTATCATCTTCTGGTTTGTTGGACTTCATGAAGAATGCTGAAGCTTAAGTAGTGTGTTTGGTAGTATCAGTTATTTGAGTGATGAGTTCTTTGTACTAATGATGCACTGGAAATCAGTCCATGTCCTTCCCTGCATGTGTTATAATATGGCTCTTGCTGTGAGAGAAGGCTGACAGCACTGACTGAAGTCTGTCCTTGTTTGATGAAAACAGTGCAGATGTTCCCCAACAGACAGGAAAAGGTCAAAGAAAGAGACTGAATGTTGCCTTGACATACTCAGTTATACTCAGATATTACTGTTTTTCACTGGAATTGTTTTGTGACACTGAAAATGTTGAGTGTATGAGTCAAGAGATAAGTTTGACTTTTTTTATTATTTGTAAAGCTTTTGATAATTTCACAGGACCTAATTTACAACCTTATAAAAAATACATGTTGGTTACAAAATACATAGCAGCAACAGCACCTATGAGAAGAAAATGAAAAAAAAAAATCTGTTCATGCTGTCTGTCCTTAGACAGTTACTGGGGCAGAAAGCTGCAAATCAAAGTATATTGTCCCTGTCTCACTGCCTAAGCATTTTTACAGCCTTCAGTACTGATGAAGCCAAACCTGATTCTAATCAACTATGTGAACTCAGTAGTCTTGTTCTTTTAAAAACATTGTTAAAATTCAACAAAATTATGTTTTTAGCATGATTTCTAACGATCTTTTGGTGCACAGAAGAACTTCATTGGCTTCAGAAGCTTGCTGTTTAAATAAGGATTGCCATCTAATTTAAGAATTCACCTACAGTAAGTGAAGAGTGAAAATCCCTGAAATTACATTAGTAAGTAAATAACATTGCATATTTTGGACAGGTGTCTACAATTATGTCCATGTAGAGAAAGGTGTTTTATAAAGACATTCCATTGATGCCTGAGGAGGCCACCTAAAAAACAGAGACTAGACAGGAGTAAGGGAACAAAGGTAGGTAATTATTTGAAGGGCCTTCAAAGGTACACCCTGAGGAGCCAGAGGCTGCTGCCAAGATGGAGCCCAAGAAGGACGGCAGGTCATGAGTTCTTCACACTTTCATAGGTTTGGTTTATTTGCATATCAGGGTTAATTCTCCAATTGAAGCTTCAGTTAATGATGTAGTTTTCCCAAGCTCACCCCCTCTTAGGATGTTGGTTTACACATTTTGGGCCCAGGACAATCTGGGTGTCCTTGGAGAGCAGGCCTGGAGAGGCTTTGTTATGTCTACGTAGCATGAGAGAGCAGAATTTAACAGGCTACAAGAAACTTCAGAGTTACACATTAGGCAGTACAGGATTTGAAAAATATGAAAGTTAAAACCTAAGGCATCACATTACCTCAGTTAAGCAGAACTGATCAAAACCTAGGGAATCACAGTTCATTAAGTAGCAACATAACCATTGCAAGGAACTATTAGTAAGAAATTACAGAAGAGGAGAAAGGTCATATTCTGTCACAGGATGATGATAAGCTATGTACATTTTCACTGTGGAAAAGCTAAATGCTAGGATGTGCCAATAGAAGTGTTTCCAGTAGAGACTGGCAGCCCTTCAGAAAGGCACTGACAAAGGCTCAACTGCAAGAACAGCTCTAGTCATATGCCAAGAGGAAATATGGGTTCTGACTAGGACACGTGCTGGGAAGGACACGCCAGTAAACAGGAGAAAAAAGGAGACCTCAAAGTATGATTTCTTTATATAGAAAAAATGGGAGAACAGGAACACAAAGGCATTTTCAAAATTTATCAATGAAACAAGGACAGAAAAAAAGGTTATAAGCTGGTCCGAAACCATTAGTCTTGAAATAAGAAGGAGTTTGACATGTGGGAATTGTCAAATTCTGAGCACCCACACATGAATCTGCCTTTTTCTTGTGGCTTTGACAAGTGTATACAAAGGATAGCATAACATAATTGCCTCTGATTACAAGCCCCAGGACAAAGAAGTCCACACCAGTGCTATGTTGTCTGGTTCTGCAATGAATACTTGCAGCATCTCCTAATGAAAAACCAGGAGCAGATTTGAATTTTGCTAGGATTTATCAAAAGAGCATTTCATCCACTCGGTGATATGCAAGTAACAGAATTCTCCTTAATTTTAACAGCTGATTGCAGCAAATTCAAAACAACCAAGTACACACTCCCTCTCTGACCCCCAAAACACTACATTTTGAATGAAGCAGAATTTGTGGTTTTGATTTAGTGGTAGTTATTGTTGTTGTTCTTTTTCCTGTTATTATTATTATTATAAAATTTTATTTTAATAAGCAAAACCTGTTTTCTTCTGAATTGTCTTCTAGTCAATACAGTTCACTGGTGATTCATCACTTCAACAGTTGTTAGACTTCTGCAGACTCCTTGTAGGATGGGATCTTGTTACTGTTCCCCACTTAAAACATGGTAATGGGGAAAAGAAGATTGAAAAACTGGGGTAAATTATTTCCCAGGAAGGAACTCTGGACAGAAAGGATATTTTAGAAAGCTTTGTAGTCACCTACAAAAATAAATCTCAGTGACAGAAAGTGAGGACATTTTTGCATCTCAGTGATGCTCATGTGTCACTTTGAGAAATCTGCTTATTTTCATGATGGAAGAGCAAGAAAGTTCATATAATTCCTTTCTCTGTGTACACTAAATGAAAATTCTGAAACAAAAACCTCTGCAATTTTTACTGTAGTCAGAATTACTATGTGCAAACTAGAATTAGGTGTGAAGTGACAATCAGAGTTTATTCGAGATTATATGTAATTTCATGTCATACCAAGGTGGGATATTTTGTGCTTAAGCAATGGAACATAGTGACTATTTCAAGGACTCAGCAGGGGACTATATGTATATTGCCTTTTAAATCCTTCCATCCTAGCAATTGTAAAAGGCCATCTTTACTGTGTTATACTCGCATTTAAAATTAAGGCCAGTACATAAGTATATATGTTGCAACAGTAACAATTTCCTTGGAAATCATGTGGTTGACTAAATCAAGTGTATAAATGCAGTAGTATATTTAATTTATCACAACTTATGTCCACCAAAATACTTAGCCATACTGATAAAATATTAAAAAGTCACAACAAAAATTAGAAGACAAATATGATTTTCTTAAAAATTTATATTTTGACAATATACTTTAAATTGTTGTGTTCAAATGCAAAATCCACGTAGTACATTTTGTGAAATAAACCCACATGGCCAAACTAAAAATTATGACAGGAAGTCCAAATAAGTATTACTCAAATGCTTCAATATAAACCCAGATTATTTAATTTGGGTTTTATAAGGAAATTTAGTACTTATGACACTTAAGAAGAATGCAATTATTAATTTGACTGCAAAGTGACCATACTGATATGATATGCTTTCATATGAAATAATGACCTTCAAACACAAATAAAAAATAAAACGTTCAACAGGAGAGAGCACTGCCTTGAATACTCTTACTTGATCATGAGAATAAGGTAGCCCTTCAGCTAAAAGCCTAATGTAGCAACCCCTTACTCCTGGCATAATACCATGCAGTGGTGCACTGCTCTCTATGGTTTTAAATAAAAGTTAGCAAAGCCAAAAAACCCAACTCATAAGCCCCCACTTAGTTCTAATGAGTTAGTTTCATCTAATTTTATGAAATATCAAAACCAGTAGTGCTAAAGTGTGCAAGCATCTAATGCTTAACTGAATATAAGGTGCTTAGATTTAAGTTCAAGTGATGCTGAGAAAATGTACCTTAAGAAAGTGCTAAAAGATGAAAATGTCACCATTTCTCCATTTTTTCTTTTCCATTTAAAAATCCCAGCACCACCCCCAACCTCGATTTCCTATTTCAAAGCAAGCATTCTGTGCACCGTTCTGAGTCATACCACTGGGGTCTGGCAGGCACCAAACTGTGGAAACCGGATGACATTTAAAACTACAAAAGCTCGGGCTCCTTAAGGAGCCTGGGTGGCTGAAGACACCTTAAATCCATTGTGCCATTTTGCCTTGCACAGCAGGTACCTTAAACTCCGTCACAAACACTTCTGCAGTCTGATCCATGGGTGCAAATGATTTAAGTAGACAGGCAGGGAAACTGACCCAGAAACCTGCCTCCTCCCCCCTTGCTCCCACCCCCAAGAAAAACCCTCATTCACTTTTCCCTAAACTTCCGATAAGGCAGAATTTTAAACCTTTAGAAATAGGATTAACGAAAGTCCAAGCAGATGCATCTTTGGGAAAAACTGCACATGTGATATGAAGTTCCAGAAGAGAATATTCCTTTCTCCACTGGCCAAATGTTCTTCTGCCCCAGTCCACTTCCTCAGAGACTGTTCTGTTAGGTCTTATCACTCAGGCAAAGAAAATAAGTGTTAAGTTTTATAATGAAAAACGTTAACTATGACTAAAATTTTCCTCCCTCCCCCAGTCCCCTTTACTATTCCTCCCTTCTTCAGAAGGGCGCAAAAGTTCAATCCCTGCAGCTCAGAGATTGCTTCACTGTGTAGCAGTGTCTATCCCTTTTCCCCCATTTTTTGTCTGTTTTTAAAAGAGGGAGTTTCTGCAAAAAAGCTTTTTAGATGATGGCATCTACTCACTTCTTCATAGCATTCCTACGGAGTTATTTCAATGTATAATTAATTTGGTTTTAATCTTTGACTGAAAATTACTTCAAGCAAGAATAGCAGCTAAATCTCTGTTTAAAATTTACATACATAGTCCTGGGAAAAAATGCATAGCCAATCTACTTCTTTCACTGCTTCTGCCTTTATATTCTTTTGCCAGCAATAGTATTGCAATGTGATAATGTGGCATGGTAATAAGTAGATTTTTGGCAAAGACAGAGACAGGGACTTCAAGAAAACTGTGACCTTTGCTTTAATCTTTCAAAACTCAAATAACCATGTTAAAGCTATTACAGATATGGGGAAAAAAAAAAACTTAGAATAGCTTGTAGTAGCAAATAGTTATGTCTCTAGAGCAAGGAGAAGGAAGGAATTAAATCACCACATCAGAAATTATGTCCCATGAATGTTTCTTTAGAAAAATAATGGTTTAGAATACCTATTTTTCTTTTTAAAGGTCTGGTGAGAGACCCTGATTTATATTTCATGACTTTTACAATGAGCCTGAGACACAACTTAAATTAGCCATTGTGCAACAGCTTTCTGATGATGCCTGCTCTGTGCCCTTCCCCTAGGACCTCCCACGGCATCAAGCAGAGACATTTTGCTGACACAGTGTCACATGTAGCAACCTCCTGATGTTATTAACACCTAGGATGTTGCATCATTGGAACAAATAATTCATTAGTGTTATTTTAAAAAAGGGATATAAAATGTGCTAATGAAAACCTGTTTGAAATGAAATGAAAACCTGTTTGAAATGAAAACATTATTGCATCTGTCTAAGAATGCATGAAGTGAGCTAAAATACAACCATTTCCAAGCATTACCTGATACTGCACAGACACAACTTAATCACATTGGAAAAGATTTCCCCTCCTGTTGTTTAAAGACAAATAGCATCAATATTTTATAGGCTTATAAATTTCATAAAAAAGAGGGAGAGGGACTTTTCACACAGTCAGAGAGCAATAGGACATGGGGTGATGGTTTTAAACTAAAAAAGGAGAGATTTTGGTGACTTGTTAGGAGGAAATTCTTTACGAACAGGGCAGTGAGACACTGGAACAGGTTGCCCAGAGCAACTGTGGATGCCCCATCCTGGAGGTGTTTGAGGCCAGGTTGGATGGGGCCCTGAGCAACTTTACTGAGTGCCAGCCCTGACCATGGCAGAGGGGTTGGAACACCATAATCTTTAAGGTCCCTTCCAATCCAAACCATTCTGTGATTCTACAGCTTTTCTGCAGTGCCTGGGGGCTAAAAAAGTGAGACAAAAGGGGAGATACCCTTTCATGTGGATACTCAAAAATTATTTCGGTTGCTGGCAAAAATGGGATTTCACATTTCCAGAAGAATAAATGACCAGTGCAACATCAGAGCTGGTAATGGGGAGCTCTATAAGGAATTGTAGCTCAGTACCTCCACAGGTGCACTGTGGTGCCACAAAGAGCACTGGCACAAGAACTACACACTGTTTGGCAATTATTTATGGTAACACATCAGAATGCATAGCTATATGAAACAGACACTGTAAAAAGTATTCGTTTAGTAATCCTGGCTACAGAAACCTGATGTGAAGTCTTCCCTGAGAAAGTCTTTCTCCTCTTTTCCCGAGAACAGGGGAGGCACTGACAATTTTTGTGCGAATTAAAAATATGTGGTTTATTGTGGGTTTAATTGTAGATTATTGTGGGTCTGCTGTATTACCATTTTAAAGTCATCTTGTGAATTTTAATTATTTTATAAACAAATCCCATTGTAAATAGATCCCAAAAACATTTAATTAAAAAAAATTAATAAATTCATATTCAAAAATGAAATACTTCCACAATAGCTAACTTAGAATCAGTTTAATATAATGATATTAAAATATTTAATTGAGCATGTCATTTATAAAAGCAGTCAAACTCTAACCAACTGTATTATTGCAGCCTATTATCTAGTAAAATAGATTGTAATCTTACTAATAGAAGAATATTTTATGGCAAATATTTCAATAGTAGCACCCAGTTATTACTTGCATAAATCTATGACAGGCAATGAATATAAATTAGAAAATCACATGAAGCATTGTGTCTCATTATGACAAAATGATATTACCTTGAAATAATTTTACTGAACATATACAATATTCTCTATATAGGAAATGAGCATTCAAACAGTAACATTTGATAACTGAAAATTTTTCATTTGCAATTTTGAGTTCATGAATTATAAGGGAAAACTTAAAAGACCCAGGAAATAAAACAGACTAATCAAAAACAGACTAATAAAACACAATCATAAAATCAGATAAATTGTTACAATAAATGCAAAATAAGCATAGCTTC
>VWZQ01005206.1:262567-283449 GCA_013397015.1 Myiagra hebetior | reverse complement strand
TGTGAATATAGCTTAGAATTATTGAACAGTCTGGGTTGTAAGGGACCTTTAGAAGGTCATCGAGTTGAATGCTCCTGCAACAAGCAAGGACATCTTCCACTACACCATGTTGCTCAGAGCCCCTGGCCTTGAATGTTTCTATATGGGGCATCCACAATTTCTCTGGGCATCCTGTTCTAGGCTTTCACCACCCTCATCATAAAAAAACCTTCTAATATCTAATCCAATTCTAATATCTAATCCAATTCTAATATCTAATCCAAATCTACCCTCTTTTAGTTTAAAACCATTACCCCTTGTTCTATTGCAACAGGCCCTGATAAAAAGTCTCTTCCCATTTTTCTTACAGGCTCCCTTCAGGTACCGGAAGGCTACAGCTAGATCTTCCTGTAGCCTTCTCTTCTCCAGAATGAACAATCCCAACTCTCTCAGCCTTTCCTCAGGGAAGAGGTGCTCCAGCCCTCTGAGCATCCTGGTGGCTTCCTCTGGACTCTCTCCAACTGGTCCATGTCCTCTCTGTGCTGAGGACTCCAGAGTTGGACACAGTACTCCAGGTGGGTTCTTACAAGAGTGGAGGATCTTAGGGACAGGAAACTGGAACCAAATTCCTAACTGAGGCCAACTGGCTTTGCATTTAGTGCACGGAAGAAGTGCATCAAAACGAAGTCCCACTCAGCCCATGTTCATCAGCAGGGAACCTACTGGGACCGGCGGTAGGACAGGGTGAGTGTGGTGACACAGATAGAGGAAACTTCTGGTACCTCACCCCTGATGGCAGGAAGATGCACCTTTCTGCTGCTGTGCCCAAGATTATGGCTGGGTCCTGAATGTCAGCACTTGCTCTGAGAAAGCTCCTGCCTGCCAAAGAGCCACTTCTTTTACAGCTCCTAAATTTCAGAAGCACCCAGAAGCACTGTGGTGCCGCAATCCACTTGAGAGTTTACAGGCACCATGCAACCACCACTGCCACTGCTGCTGAGGTCCCCAGAAAAAACATCTGCATAGTCCTCCTGACCTTGTGTTCACTTCACTGGTTGTCCCCCTCCTCTGCCTCTCCCCTGTCCACAAACAGAGCAATCCAGGTCCATGAAAACGAAGAATTCAAAAATGATGGGGTACAGACACATTTACATAAATAACTCTTTTCAGTATTCACCATAATTCAGAAATTTGCCCTTGGCTAACACCACTCACCTATGAGTGACCAAATAATATTAAAGTTTTCAGAAAAATCAACTCATGAATATAAGGAATCATAGTGCTGTTGGTAGCTTACCTGATACTTAGAATCAGCACAATATCTAAATGAGATGACAGATACTGCAATGCAGCAATTTAGTAATTAAAAACTTCATTGTTTCTGTTGAGGGACTCCATAGTTACCCAACAGCTGTTTGACTTAGTTGAAGAATCACCCTTCCCAATTAACAGTGCTTCCAAATATAGACTTTAATTAAAAAACAAGTAACCGCTCCTCATAGTGTCAACAATTCCATCCCAAGCCAAACCTACAGAATGCCGTCCTTCTTCAGGTACCAGGAACTGGCTGCAAGCTCTTTTACTGAGCTCCACTCAACAAAGTGGTGCATAATTCAGTTTACATAACAGTGCTGCTGAATGCTAAGTCTATGTAAGGTGTGGAGCTGTGCCTAAAGTAGGAAGAGATTCAAATGATACTAATTAAAGTATCTCTGCTTCCTGCTGGATGTCTGGAATTAATGATGTTTCTATGGAAAGAAAAAGGCATGTTAAAAGACAACTTTCCTTTGAATAACCAGGACCCACTGACGTATTCAGAATGGAACATTCTGTGAAATGTGATTTTCCCTCCCTTCCCTGTTTTTTTAACCAGCATAGGTTAGCCTGATAGGTATGTGCATATCTGCTGGTTAATAAAGCAATTCTGCTTTGAATTTCTAGCTGTCATGTAGATACTCACTTAAAGTAATTACTAGGCTTTCTAATCTTTTAATATGACAGAGGGATTATCCTTGCTGGCTAGCTTCCTTAAAATTAATTACCTATTATTCACCAATGTTCCACAGATTTTTGCACAGAATAAGACGATGTAGGGCCTGAGGACTTCTTTCCTGAACCAAGAGAGGAGGACTCCTTATGGATCTTTATAATAAAGTTGTCTTCGCCTCTCTATTGTCTTCATTCTACGCCTCAGCTATCATACACAAATCTTAAAAACCTCCTGTAAGAACCTAAAAAGATTAAGTCTAGGAGGGGTCACAAATGGAAGGTAGTGTTGCTTTGAATGTCTCTGTTTTCATACAATTTTCTTCATACAGGATGAAACACCACTCTCTACCTGTGTGGACAGAAAGATTATCTTCTACCCAGAGAACCACCAAACACCTATTTGTATTTGTAAGAACCTACTTCTCAGATATTTTGCACATTTCCATGAAAGAAGAAAACAACAAAAGATCCAGCAGTACTTAGGTCTTTTCCAAGAATTAGTTGTCCCCATAACCTATTCAGTCAAGTATTACATAGTCTTAGTTCACCATTACCCTCATCCATTGCCTTTATCTTACAGTGAGACAGAAAGATAAAATGCCAAAGCATCCTCAGATGCACAATTGCTTTTGGGCAGGCTTTTACTACAATACATCCATTTGCATCAAGTTTACCTGAGTGACTGCACATCAGCATGAGGCACTCTGCCACTGGCTGTACCAGCTACCAGAGAAGGACTTGGTCTTGGAGACAGCAAGTATGTCTTGTCACAAGGTGTTCTTGTTTCACAGAATTATGACAGTGCATGGTGGAACAGATACGTTTCTGCCACTCCTGTTTAGTAACAGCCCCACAGAGCCCTACTTAGTACCACCATAATTCATGCAGCATGCCTAGTTAGCTCTAATTCAGTGAGGACTTCTACACAGAGAAATCTCACTGCTAGAAAAATTTAAATTTTACCACATTTGAATGAGGCAACTGCTTTAAAATCGCCCCTGGATTACTGAATGCAAAGAACACTGCTATGCCAGGGCAAGCTCCTGCAGACAGCTGAAACTATTACAGTGCACTGAATATTGGTGAGACACATATGCAAACCACAGCTTTCACTGTTCTAATCATAACCTAGTGCTTACAGAGTGTGCTGTCACACCTGTGGAAGTTTAAGCACTGGTCTATCTGCAGAGGATTTCTGATAAATACTACTATGTTTAGGACATGGGCATAAAGCTGGGAGTAGAAAAACCTGAAATAAGTAAACAATTGTGTGTGTCTATTTCAGCCAAGGTCACAACAGCCACTGCCTGTTCCTGCCCATTCCTAAATAACTCATTGAAAACTGAAATTAATCCTTTTGCTTGACAGCTGCTATTCATCTTGTTTAACTTTTCAGTAAAGTAGTTGTATTTTTACAAAGATTTAGGATATTTTTCTATCATCAGTGTGCGGAAGATAGAAAATAGCAATGTTACAACATCTGCCAGCTGATTTTTCTACTCCCTCTTCCCCCTTTTGATAATTTACAGTTTGCATTTGGCAGTCACTCATTACTATTCAATTGTTTTAATCCTTTCTACTCCCCCTGATGTGGTGATGTGCTTTCTGTTGGGGAGCAAAAGTAAATCTTTGTGAATCCTTGAAATCTTAGTGACTCTGTGATTTGGATACCGATGGTACTCACCACTTTCTAGCCATAAATGAAATTCGGTCTGATTTAAGGCTTCATGGCAATGTGATCCTAATACCTGCAATACATTAGGTAGAAAACCATGTCCTTCCTGCCCATCATGGTTGCTAGCTAAAACAATCCCAGACACAGGTCAATCCTGTATTAGCAACCTTGATCACTCTTCTGAGCACTTTTTGTGTAGCCATATCTGAAGAGTCTTCCTGGGGAATAAGGTGGACCTTAAAAAGGTGGGGTGCAGCACCCCATTGGACCTCACCTCATGTCTCACATACCTGCTCGATTATTTGTCTCTTTCAAAAGGATCTTCACATTTAGGGACTGTCAGACATGTTCTAGTAACTGGAAGGAAATCAGCCAATACCAGGGCGATTTAATGAACTGAAGTCAGCCCTAAAATTGACTGATGTTTCATTCCTTGCAGAGAGTATACAGGTAAAGACAAACTTTGCTCAGGTGACTAAGATAAGGTCCATTAGTTTAAATGTGGTCATATAACTCTGATGGACTTCTGTAGTTTCCTTGCCCATCACAAAATAAAAAAAAAACACTTAATGAGTGTTTTTTTAACACAGGAATTTTTGTCTTAGATATGCACTGCAGATGCATTTACATCTATTTGTAGACTATAAGGAGAGTCAGATCATAATACCCATACTGGAGGAGTCTTATGCCAGATAAATCTCATCTTGGTGTACATGAAAGCAAGCAGATGTGGCTTTCTACGTATTTTTATTGCCTTCCAAAATTAAGTAAATTTGTAAGTAAATATAATGGTGGTTTTTTTTTTTTTTAATCATGAGGCACAGAGGATAAATGTGTTGAGGAAGAAACAGTTGACAAAATAAAGGTGATAATAAACTTATTTTCATATCGTGAGAAAAAGATCAGCTTCTCAGCAACAAGCTCTGTTACTAGTAATTTCAACCAAAAAGGTTGGGGGGGGAGGGGGAAGACCCCTGAATTTTAATGCTGTTTAGAGTTGCTTGGAAGTCCAAGTTTTCAATGAGACGTCAGTTCTATGGAAAGCAGACCCATTGAGTTAGTCTGAATTAATACTTCAGAGACTGCTCACAGAGAAGGCGTTTGGTTTCCACTGTGACCGGTTAATGTTGACAACCCATCATGACAGCCTGAAGTAATCAAACAACTAATTTAGTTCTTTTTTATATTATGTCTGAAGAAAGGTTCATTAGAGATTGGTGTGTTTTTCTACAAGACTTGAGAGTGGGTAAAAAAATTGCTTAAAGTTATCTCTAGAACACAGTCAGTCACATCATTGTTTCATCTGTTTTCTCCTATTGCTGGCCAGGTACCAAGGTATGATTCTGCAAGCAAATGGTTAACTGTTGCCATTTCATGTAAGTATTTTTCACGTCCTTCATACTTTATTATCACTAAAACTGCATTTCTGTACGTTTTGTCAGAATAACTCATTTACATAAACATAAATTTTACATGCTTTTCACAAAAGATTTAATATGAATCAAACAACAACAAATATGCCAAAACTACATTTGTCCACTGCAAAAAGCAAGTACTTACCTGAAAACAGGTTAAGTGCGTCATGTTTCTCTTGTCAGATCAAAAAGCTCTGACAAGCAATATACTTGCCCTGGTAAGACAGGGCTACCAAAACTTCTCAAAAACTTTCCTCTTGTGACAAGAGTCTTTAGAAAAATGAGTCTACAATTAAAACAGGCAAAATTTCAGAAATGTTGCCATTAGGCTGACTGGTTTAAAATATAACCACACAAAAAATAAAAGTAGGTTTTGTCTCAGTTAAACTTGTTTTGTCATAATTGCAAGGATATCTCATACTGGGCTCAAGCACCAACAGATATCAGAGATATAAAAGGATTTCTATAATGTAACCCGGCTATTCTAAGAACTTGGCATTAGTGCTTTAGGGCACCTTGTTTTCTGTTCAAAAAATGAGTCCCTCAATCTCAACTCAATCTCTTCTGGCAGTTCTGCACTAGTCAGGGTTTCTCCACCAAGAGACAGACATGAGGCTGTCCTGAGCAAGACAGCCGAAGTGACCTGCAGGAACAGGTCTCTGCTATTAAAAAGTAGCATATCTCAAGTAATTTCAACAAACATCTTTTACTTGGTGGCCCTGCAAGAAAAGTGCCCTGTTCCCTACTCACTCACATTCCATCTGCATCAGAAAGACAACCTGTTCCCCTCTGTCTTACGTCATGTTCTTCATGGACATCAGTTAGTGAGCTCTTTTATCTCCTCTCCATATATCCATTTTTTGATGCTTTTGCTGAGATACCCTAAATAGGCAGCAAGAAGTCCAGGTCAACATTAAAGTAACTCCTCATGTCATTCCCCCAAACCTTATGCTATGCAGAGCAAGTTACCCCTTTCTGAACAGTTTAAGCTGAAATACATTGTAATAAATTTATTCTGCAAAATCTAAAACATTGATCTGGAACAAAAGCATCTACAAGACTTAATACACGATATACAAACACATGTTGCCCTGGCTAAAAACTGACTTGGAGGTTACCAAAAAGAATTCTTCCTGATACATAATTAGCTACTTTGATGCAGTGTATGTGACTCAGTCTAATCTCATTTCTTGCTTCCTTTTAATTTAAAATATGAAACAAATGTGAAGGTGTTCTGTATAACATTAATGGTGGTCTCAGAAAACCCACAGAAAATTAATACCCAGACATGAAAACCCCTTAAAATACTGACAGTTTTCAGTCTCAGGAAAGAGGCCAAACTCTTGAATTCGCCCAAAGGAAAGAAAAAATAATTGCCTCTTTCCATTCCAGATGTTCAGGGTAGTAGGCAGACCAGATCATGTCACAGGAAGAGAGGCTGATAGAGCTGTGGCCAGTCAGTCTGGAGCAGAGCAGGCTCAGGGACAGCTTTCTCATGTGCCTAAGTACCTGACAGGAGGGTGTAAAGCGGCCAGACCCCTCCCAGTAGTGCCCAGGGAAAGGACAGGAAGCAATGGCACAGACTGAAATACAGACTGAAATGTCTTCTTAACCTTCGGAAGGAAATGGTTTTGAACTACAGAGGTGGTCAAACAGGGGTACAGATTTCCTAGGGGCAGTGTGGATCCCCTCTTCTTTGAGGCACCCACATCCAACCAGGTATGGCCCTGACATGACCTGCAGTGGCTGAGCTGCCTGAGGTGGGTTGAGTCTGGACAATCTCCAGAGGCAGGTAAGCCTCAACCCCGGTGTGATTCTAAATGCAGAACCTCATTAGAGATACTTTAATGAAAGCTGTTTATTTCAATAAGCTTGCTTATACTCTCTGTGCTCAGAAGGGCAATATATTCAATTGAACTCCTTCAATAACAAAAGCAAGCTAAAAACTGAACTTGCATTCATCTTGCCTTTCAAGCTTACAAAAGTTAACAAAGGCATCTGACTTCCAGAATTTAAGGACGTGAAGGACAAAATACTTTTGCTGGTACAGGCCTTGCAGTACTTTTTTTTACCGCTGCCATTAAATAAAGTCATAGTATTTGAGAGTCTAGTCTTGCCTGTTAAAAATTCTTATTTATTTGCAAATTTCTGTTTATACTTGCAACATTGGTAACCTACTGAAAATCATTCCACATACATCTGGGTCTTTACATGAACTTATCTGCTGTACATGATACACCTGATGACTGATCTGTGATGGGACCCACTGCTTTGTGGCCTAAAGTGTGGGTAACTAATTATCTGTACAGACAGGTGAAGGGCATTTCCTATTACAAGCGACTATAATTATGGAGCAGGATATGTGATACTGTATTTTATAATAATAACAGTGCACTAGTTTTCTTTTACTTAAGGTCTCAACCATGTCTCCTCTACCTCTGTCCTGCTTCAGAAACAAGAAGGTGGAGAAAATGGGAAACATATTTAGAAAAAAGTTTAAGATGATCTTTCATTTTCCAACTGCTGCTGAACAAGACGCATTATCAGGTTTCTTGTCTTGTCTCTGAGTAGGCCCAGCAGGGGTACAGAGATCTCCAGGCGATCCATCTGCAAAGCTAGGAGGCTGTATTTTTGTTTTAATGCGGCTCTTCGCAGCTGAGAAATGGAACAGGATCTTCAGCCCCGTGAGCTCAGGATCAAGCAAGAGACGGAGAGCCATGGCTTGCAGCAGTGTGGAGAATCTGCTGCTCCCACAGGAGATTGAGCCCTACGACAAATGCCGTGACAGATCAGCTCTAATCAGCAACGGCAAGGCTGGGCTGCAAAGAGGTGTCATTTGACTTGCTGAAGAGACGGTGCATTAAAATCATAATCTGAATTCCTCATCAAACTGAATGGGCAGCACTGTTCTCAGCTGAAGCAAGAGGACACATACGCCTATCAGGATATGTAAAAATTGTATTTTTTCAATATCAGTATCACTAGAGAAACAAACACTCCAATTTTTTATACACATGCTAAAAACAGCATACCCTCCTCTATCTCTAATGGGCTGATACAATATCCTCTCCTGATAACTCTGAATTTCAAAGGAATTTGAATCTAAAAAATTAAACCTAAAGGCTTGTTGTGTTTCTAAGTGGAATGTCTTACGTTGAATCATATATTTTCAGTGCACAATCTGAAAGAAGGTCACCAGATGGCACTATTACACATTGTCATCCTGATTTCAGTCTCTTAATACACACGAAAAGTTTTTAATTGTGGAAGAACTGGTGTGATTGTTACTGTAGCATTACATCTATTTGGGGCAAGTGTGATGAGTATCATCTCTGTTTTAATCTCTGCAGCCTTAACAAGTTCTTCCAGAGGAACTGTCCTTTGAGAACCAGATGTTCTTTTGCAGATTTAAATACAGACATAAAAAGAGAAAAGGTACGGACTGTTCTGTTATTTATGTATTTCTCTGCTCAAGGACTAGCATGTAATGGGAACACATCACAGCAGGAACACACACACATTTGCCTATGCTGATTTTTCCTCCTTGGTAATCAGAAGCCCTCTGCTGTCATTACACAGAGATTAAAAGCCCTAGGCATACTTTTAATACATACTTTTCTCTATTGTACTAACAGACAGCCAGCATATCCAAGGTGCATCTTGGACCCAATTAAAGTGCATCTGCACACCTATCAGAAAAATACTGCACACAATGAAAGCTGACATTTGAACCTCTCTTGATTGTCCTCAGCTCATCTTTTAACAACGTGAGCAGAAACATTAACCTTAACACTCCTAATTGCCACAACACGTACAAAATGGTCTGAACAACTCTTGATATGTGTATTTTACAATAGCAAACCACTGCTCGTTTCTGTGGCTACTAATTTGTGATCCCCTGATATGTGTGTCATGATTAGTTCTATAGCTTGTTAGAAGAGTAATTTAGAATAGTAATTTAGACTTGCTAATGCTTCAGGGTTGTAGGTGTTTTTTAGCTTTGTTCAGATACAGCTTTGTTGAAAGCTTATACGAGCTGCCTAACAGTTCCTTCCTGACTCACAGGACAAAGAAATAGACTCAGTAAATTACTATTTTGCTTTCACATATCCCATTCTACACTTTTCTTTTTTTTTTTTGTTAACTGTATCTTACACTTCAACAAACTCATAAGTGGTGAAACAGGAAAAAAAAACAGGTCATGAACTTTGGATGGAAATGGCCAACTATTACAAGAAGTCCTGACCCACACATGGTCGACTGAAAGTTTTCTGACAAAATGCAGTTACCTTTTCATAATCTTGAATGGGATTTATGTGATGGAAGAATTAATGAAAGCAGTCTACTTCATGACAAGTGTATTATTGGCATACAAGCTGCACTGGAGATGCTAGCAACCTTGTTGAAGAAAAGCACTGGCTAACACCAGAAGCATGACTATTTCTGCTGATAAGGAGCCTAGCTTTTCAGTATTGTATCTAATCTTACTGGTGATCTGAACAGAAGTTTTTCTCCTACATTCCAGTTTGGAGGGTTTATGTTTCCCTGGATATTCAGTACCCTAGTGAAACTAGTCAAAAGCAACAGAACAGTCACCACTGGTCTGGGGGAGCCCTGCCAGAAGTCCCCACACATAGCTCAGTCACACGAAAAACATTTCTCCTGTATTTCTTTTTTAAGCTTTCATTCATTTTACAAGGAAGAAATTCACCCAGCAGACAGTATAGCAGCACCATATTTTGGAAGTAAACTGAAAAAGGCAGCAGCAATTTTCTCAGGAAATGGTACTGCATTTTATCAAAAGTAAAATTCATAAACACAGATACATTCCATAGTTATTTCTGATCATAGAAATTAGCAGTTCTGCTCGACACTGAGCTTATATTCATCCCACATATTTTCATGAACTTAAGTTCTCATATCTGCAGTACCGCACACTATAGTAACAGTTCAAGCCTAGAAAAACTGTATTTCCATTGAAGTTCTCCTTGCTAGAGGGGTTAATATTGAACAGTATACCTCCTCTCCAATACAAAAAGTCAGAAAGGTACAGGACATCATTATGAGTTAGAAAATCCTGCTTCCCTTCTCCACAGTGTTTGATGCCAAAAAACATCATAATGCTCAGCACTTTCAGCACAGAATATGCTGCAATTACATTAAGTCCTTCTAGCACTTTGAATCTATCCAAAACTCATTAAAACCAACAATGCTGATATCCATCTACTGTGAACAGAAAGCCAGTCCCATGCAGCTGTTCATCTCTCTGCAGTGCCCAATCCCTGGTTGACATTTGGAGCTGAAAGAACAGATCCTTCTGCTCTTGATGTCAAGATGCACTTTGCTATGTGGTCTTTCACAGGCTGCCAGAAAGCGTTCCTTGGCCCACACTTTGGGAAAGAGTGATGCAACAATCTCAGTCCCTGACAGCACCTGACAAAGCTGGCACATTAGAACTGAAATGCCAACATATTAAGAAATCAGGTGATGGCTTTTTCTGATGAAATGGCTTCTTGACCCGAACCTGATGGTTTTCTTTACCCTTCTCTTGCTGTAAGAGGGCTGGTGAACAAAACTGCAACCAGCATTGGCTCTAGAAGAGCTCAGGGAGTAGGGACTGAGGCTTGCCATTGGCCAATCCTCCACACCCCATCCTCTACACTTAGAAAGGAAGTACTCATGTCTCAAAGGCATGGTCGGCAAAGGGAAGACAGTCAATTTTAGGTTTTCCATAGCAAATGCACACTGCTATGTACAGTAAAAAATCAGAGGTTAACATGAAGTAATATCGGCATAACAATGAAGTGTGGCATCAAATCCTTACTGTAATGGAAGGAATTTTGCCTTTTAAAAAATACCCATTTCTCAATACCAATTTCCTACATTTATGCGTTATCCTTTTACCCTTATACTGATCTAACAGGATAATTGATAACTTTAATGATTCATTCATGATGTCAAAAAAGGGTGATGGTCAGAGCCACTGCAACAGGAAGAAAGAGATGATGCTCTACATGTTATCAGTGAAATGCCAACTGTCTTCTTGCTTCACACAGATGTTGTAACACTGATTATTTTAATGGAATGACATCCAAGAACATTCAGGCTTTGGGTTCTTTTTCACAAATGAGTAAGGCAGGCATAGGATTTTACAACTCAGAGGAGATCTGAGACATGGTGAAATAAATTACTTGCTGAAATTCAACAAACGCGTCTGAAAGAGCCACGACTGCAAACTGATTTCCTTTTGTTAAGGACTGTATGTACACATCTCCTTACAGCAGGCTCTGTTCCCTCACTAAATTGTAAAATATTTGAAAATAACAATTACCATTTAATTGTGAAGAGCAAACATCCAAAAACAGTTAAAAGCAGATGGAGCAAGAACAATGTAATCTGAATTTTCATAATTAACCACTCCTTCTTCGATTGGAAGCTGGAGTTGCTGAATCCTAACAAGGGTTTCCTTGTTATTTTAGGAGCTCTATGCAATTTAATTAAATTGTTGTAATTGTTCAGACCATCTACATGGAAGGTTAGAAATTTGATCAATTAAAGAATGGATTAAGTAGTTAACCAATATTGTAATTCTCTGAAAGTTAAAATTATGCCTCATTTTATAAAAAAGATAATCCAGAAGAATCTGCTATGAATCATGTACATTAACAGTGTCTGTGGCCGCAGTGCCAATAACTTTTCTATAAATAATAGTAAGACTCACTTAATAGCTTATTTGCCTCAAGTACCTGTTTAGAACCATATGTAATATCTACATACTGACCTGAATAGAAAAGAAGCAAATTAAATGTTCACAGACTAGATTAACACTTAAATAAGCATTTTGTTTGGTGGCATAGAAAAACAGCAACTTTGAATTACCTCTATCTCAAAGGTGACCTTGTGCTAAATGACATCAGGCTATCACCCTCGCACAACCTGATGTAATTCCAGGTTTTAGAAAAGGCAGCACTGTGGTAATTATTCATGGTATTGCAATAAAAGCACAGGAGACAGATTTTCAGATTTTACCAACCTATTGCTGCAGGTGATAGACCAGATTTCTGCCCAGTTCCAGATCAGGAGAAGATTAAGCCTTACAATAAAGATCCTGTTGGTGGAGTATTGATCGACAGACAGTCGAACATGAGCCAGCTGTGCCCAGGTGGCCAAGAAGGCCAGTGGCATCCTGGCCTGTATCAGCAATAGCGTGCCCAGCAGGAACAGGGCAGGGATTGTCCCCCCGTACCCAGCACTGGTGAGGCCACACCTCAAATCCTGTGTTCAGTTTTGGGCCTGTCACTCACTATGGGACAGACACTGAGGTGCTGGAGCATGTCCAGAGAGGGGCAACAGAGCTGGTGAAGGGTTTGGAGCACAAGTCCTGTGAGGAGCGGCTGAGGGAGCTGGGGGTGTTTAGCCTGGAGTAAAGGAGGCTCAGGGATGACCTTACTGATCACTCCAACAGCCTGAAACGAGGGTGTAGCCAGGTAAGGGTCATTCTATTCTCCCGAATAACTAGGGATAGGCCAATAGGAAATGGCCTCAAGTTGCACCACGGTACTAAGAAAAATTTCTTCACTGAAAGGGTGGTCAGACATAGGAACAGGATGCTCAGGAAAGTCTCCATCACCCCTGGAGATATTTGAAAGCTGTGTAGATGTGGTGCTCAGGGACATGGTTTAGTGGTGGAGCTGACAATGTCAGGTTAACAGCTGGACTCAGTAATCTGAAGTGTTTTTTTCCGACCTCAACGAATCTATGACAATATAAAAATGCCCATTTCTCTGTAGTGATTACAGAAGTAACCTGAGGAGACTGCATTCATAGGTCAGGCAGCACAGCTAAGCGAAGTGAATCTGGGGCCAAGAGCTGGATTCTGCAATTGTCTACATCTTGAGCTTCTCATTCATAATTTTGAATGTAGATCAACTAAATCTAAAAATTAGTCTTTGTATCTTTGCAGAGCACTTTTCCATAGGAAGAGCAGGTTATTCACAGAGAAAAGTTTTCTTCCACTTCGTCACTCACAAAAATGTTCCTGTATGTGTACTTAATTAACAAAATAGCTAACAGCTTTTCCTACATTTCAGAAAGGAATTAACTGACTTTTTCCAGACCCACAGTTCCTTTTAAGAGATAAACCCTTAAAAAAGATGAAAGCAGCAGCAGTTTCTAGCAGTGGTCTGGGAAAAGACAGTATGATCCCACCACACAATAATTGCTTTGGTATCTATCAATAATCCAAAACCTAATCACATGACAGAGCAGATTATGCTGTGAAACACTGGGCGCCCTTTCCCAGTTTGAGTCCAAGGGCACCAAAAGCTGATAAAGCCTGTTCTGCTTGCTACAAGTACAAAAGAAATTGCTTTTTTGTTTGCTAGGGGTGATTTAATATGGAAGGAGAGCAGCTCAGAGGCTTGGAATCATACAGTGGCACACAGAGATCAGAGAAGCAGCAAGATCATTTTGCCATGTCCTGACTTTTGGGCTTAATTTCACTTTCATCAAAATCAACAGGAAAACTTGACACCAACTTCAAAGTTACCTTTTATTCTGTTTAGTCCTTTCCTTCACAAAAGAAGAAAAGAAAATAATTATTGAAATTACAAAAATATCTGCACATACAGGGTTTATTCTAGTTCTGTTTGATTTTTTTTCCCTACTATTCCTCCTAATATTTAAAGGAAGGACAAAAATGTTAATGATGGGAAAAATTCTTAAGCAGAAAATTTACTAACGTTTAAAACTCTGGCAAAGAGGATATGCTTACCAAGATGCTTCAAAAACATCATGATGCAAAATGAGAGCCTCATGCATGCTATCTGGTTTCTTTCCAGCAAGCCTGACCACCTTTTTCTCAGACGCCATCTTCTTGTTTTGCCTCACGACCATCAATATGATGACCTTTTTTTTTCTTGCATACAGTAATCCAGTCAAGCAAGTAGAAATAAAACTTTCCTACAGCACACTGTACAATGTTCTACAAAGCTTGAAAGCCACAGGTTTCTAAGACAATTAAATGAAAGAGAGAGCCACATATTGACCCTTAAATCCAAAGCTAAGGCATGAGTTTGCAATTCAGTCCAGCCTGTTACTAAGCCTGTTGCTGTTATTTGAAGATGAGAGTCTGTACTTCTTCACACGTCTGTGTGTGAGATCATAAATCAACATTTATTTCCCATGGCCCTAAAAAGAAGAGGCTGCATGCTTTTTTTAATGATAAATATATATACACTATATTACCTTCTAAATAGCCTTACGGTGTTGTTTGCAAGTAAAAAATGGAGACAGGAAGTTATCCAAATAATTCAGTAAGTAATTTCAATACTAATATATCTGAAAATACTGATTTTCAATATTGATATTTGCAAATAATTACTATTATATTTGCAAATGTATGCACTAATATATTGTAAGATCATTAGGGAATGGGTGTGGCAACATTTCCATTCCTTTGCTTAAAAGCACTTACACTTAATAGGCAACTTTAAGTGAAGAAAGTAATAAATTCTCACCCCAGCTTACTGCACAGTTTCCTGTTTCTATCTCTGTAGAAGTACAGGATAGGGAATAACTAATGTGATACATTAGGTACAGTAAAATATGTCAATAGTTCAGTACATCATGTCCTCAGCCTCGGGCGGGAGTGATTTGTTTGTTGCTTGGAAGGAGTCCATACTTAAGAAGAAAACACAGACATTTTTCCCTGAATAACTAATCTGGAAAAATCCTATGAGGAATGTGCTGATGAAAGAATGTAACTATTCGAGTGAGTCTTATGGAAAAAGGTTACTATGTAGAAGAGAGGTGAAATGGTTCAGGAAGCACACAAATGACCATCCTAGAGAACCGTCCCGTTTCTCATTCAGCTCTTGCATGGCGCACACAGCACCTTTCAGACTGACAGAGCACACATGCCCATGCACACACAGGTGTGCCTACACACACACACACACACAAACGGGAAGTGGTTCTGGTACACACTGACAATGAAACAATCAAAAGGTATAAAAATCACTTCGCTATAATGCTCAGAGTATGATTCAGAGTGGCAGCAAGCAGTGATTCTATTGCAGAAATGGAACACAAAAAACAGTGGCAATATTCCTGTCCCAGGATCATTATCTGACTAAATTTTAAAGGAATTTTGCCATTGGTTTTGAAAGAAGACTCAGGTATTCTGTCTATGACTTCTAGCACTGCTGCGTCTCCTTCCAAAAAACTCATTCAAAACTGGAAAACTTAACAGCTTTCCACGGTTTGCAATATAGAAAGGAAACACTAACCACTTCTTAATTCAAATTTTGCAGAGTATTTAATAATATCTATATTACTGCAGCATTTAAAAATTAAGCCAAGATGAAGACTTCAAAGAGAATACGCTTCAACCCAGAAACATTCTAAATGAAAAGAAAGTGTAGTAAATAAATACAATTAATATCAAGAATAAAGCAGAAAAAAGGAATATTTAAATAAGAGTATATGGAAACAAAATTAGCTGTAAGACAGCTTGATGCTTTTAAATTATTTCAGTTGACTTTAAAAATCCATAAGTAACTAATAATATGAATTATTTCTAACTACTCCTCGACAAAGAAATCCTTGGCGTTCCAAAATCTGGGAGTTTTCCACTCAAACATTTGATTGCCATGAATTTGAGTTAAATGATAACTTTCTGATTGTGCCTGGTAGCGATTGAAGGACTTTAATTAGTAATTTGATAAAAGCTTGCAGCACAAATTAAAAAAAAAACCCAACAAAATTACCATCTGATTAATCCCCAAAGTGGTGCTATCCCCTAATGTTACAAACCCTGCAAACTTCAATATTCTCCCTCGGGCAAAAGCCTATACAACTAGACAGGTCTGAAATGATGCCCTGAAGGTCACCAAACACAGGCTGTGACAGCAGACATGCTTTTTGCTTAGTGATCTATATCAGCTAGAGCTGTTTTACAGCAATGTGAGAGGGTGAAGAGTTTACACTAGTTGGTTATGCAATAAATGTCACTGGTATTACTGCTGACTTCAGACTAGACTCACAGCACTAAGCAGTTAAGAGGTGATAAAGCAGGATTAATTCCTGAGGAAAAATTCTGATTAATTTGTCAGCATAGTTTGTAGTACAAATTCCCTGCTATCTTTATTCTTCCTCATACAGGAAAACATTTTGAACCAATATATTATTCACTTAAGTGTAGGACTTCATAGCAGTTTTAATATCATTGCACAGACGCACATTTAAGCCTGTTTTTGCACACTCACCTTAAAGGAAGTCATCCAAGAGCACAGCTATTTATGGCTGTTCATGTAAATCACAATATGGACGGCAATGGAATGGTAATGGAATAGTGCAAAACACAGTAACTTCGCAGTAATTGTTCTTTGAGCTACCCTGATGAAATTGTACCTGACAGGGACACTAAAACCACCCAAAGTGAGTGAGTGGTTAAGGCAGGGCAGTAGTTAAACTGCTAGATAAAGCTGCTTCAGAGACAACATGAGCTCTGAACCCTCCACTGCTGTAGAAACAAATACATGATCGACACATTGAATTCTCATTTCTCTCCCCAGCCCTGAGGCCCACTTCTATTTACCAGCAAGGCAGTGGCTGTTTTTCCAATACAGAACTTTTTTTAATTTCATTTTTTCAGATCAGAACACAGGTAAATGAACAAACCACCAATGACAGCAAATAACTACCGTATTTGCTCAAAGATACAGCTATTGCCTGCAAAATAATGAAATATGTGGTAATGTACTACAATGTATTTTCTGTCACATGTAATTTGCTCGCCAAAAGTATGCCCTAAGGCTGCTCTAACTTAGGATTTTCAGCTTGCCTGTGACCTGACCTGCACTTAACAATACAATTGCAAGAATTTCAAACACACAAATTTACAATAAAACCAAATTAAATCCAAACCATCTGATCTGTTTTCCCCAAAAGCAAAACAGAGCATCAACAGTACTGTTTTGACTTAGGTCCAATAATACAAAAAGGTGCTGCCTTCTACTAGATATATCATTGACTGATACTTGGCAAGATCATATAGAGAAATAAGCTACTTCTTTAAATTACTCCTTGGACATCTATGTTGAATAAATAATCAGCAACTCAATGACAGCTTGGGTGAGGAGGGAAAGACTGATAGTATGCCAACTGCACATAAAACTATATACATGACTAATCATATTCTTCTTATCAGGTACTGTGAATGGAATTTATCTTTTTCCCACTATGAGTTACTGAGGAAAAAAACTGTGATTTCATACAATTATCTAAGCACCTAGTCTAGGGGAGACCAGATTATCATCTCACTACTTTGATAAGAAAGTTAATAGTAGTTAAAAAATATGTGCCCGTCCCAGAACAGTACCGTGTCAGGACCATTCCATAGGGCATTCTACTTCAGATATCAAATTTCCAGCACTTTGAAATGCTCAGCTAAGTATTATTAAGGTATTTGGTTTGTACTGATAAAGGAAGATAGTGATTTTCAGGAGTACTTAATGACCAGTTTTGAATTAAAAAAAAAAAAAAAAACCCACAAAAAAACCCCCAACAACAAAAACCCACAAAACAAGTCGCCTTTCTTTTCTAAGCCACCTATATCTCATCATGCATATCTGTGCATGATAAATTTATTACAATTACCCAGTATTTGGTCTACCTTGTCATTGTAGGTTCTAAAAAACTTGTCAGTGCCAAGAAATAATTTGAATCTCTAGTTTCTGCCAATAGCACACTTACTGCTGCACAGATTAATGGAAGCAGCAATTAAGTTAAATAATAAAAAGTGATGTTTAAATAAAAGCTGGCTGAAAAACAACAGAACATGGCCGATCTAGGTTAAGGTGAAGGAAACAACATTTATTCTACAGAGTTATTAACATCACACTAGTCACCATTTGCAGGTTAGACAAAACCTGGTACATGTCTGGGGAGAAATAAGGAAGTCTTATTCTTTATATTGAAGTTTATTTTATAAACAGTAACAGAGGCTGCTAGATAGAATGTCTGAAGAGTTACAGGTTTTACAGCTGTTCATTTACACTCATCTCCAAAACATCTTCCCATCTGTTCTATACACCACGTGTAAAACATGTTTAATACTCATTCATCCCACATAGATCTTTTCAAGAGAAGCATAGGCATATACCTTATTTTTAAGAACTTTCCTGACCTCCATTTCTATATAGTTTTTGTTGTAGGACTTTCTTTGATGTTAATATGCTATCCATTACACAGTAAAAAATTCAAATTGGTTATAATCTTATGCCACAGCTATGAAAGCAAAAGCCCTGAATTCTTGGAGGAAAAAATCAGAGGAGAAAGGACACAATAGAGCCTGTTTTCTCATCTCTACAGCTGGCAGTGGAAAACTGACTCCTGCTAATAAAACCAACAAAACCCCAGATCATTAGCAGGAAAGAAGCACTTCATCAAACCTAATTTTTTGGCCTGTGGCCCTGGCAGTGTAGTGCTGGCTGCCTGAGGAGTGTCACCACTCAGAAAGGCCAAGGTCACCCTTAAGTCAGCAGTGCTCAGGGCATCACACACTCTAGATGTGGCACCCTCGACACTGCAACAAGCACTGCCCTAGAGCAGCTTCCATTACCCACATCACACCCTCACACTTTAAAATGTCTATTGTGGAGTGGTCACTATTGTCTTTCAAAACAAGACCAGGAAAGTACGGGAGTGAGCTGTGCCTTGCCACTCAAAACTTCTACATGATGAGTGTGGCACCAACTTAAAATGGGCAGTGCATGTGGGAGATCAGTATGTAATTTCATAAAAGTTGAGCACTCTTATCCCCAAAATCTGAAGACATTGTAAAAAGCCCTTGGATTTTGTTAAATATTTATCTGAGAGGTAAATCTGGAGAACTATCTTGGGAGAAAAGGCAGAGGAATATGGGTTGGATGGAAAAGCAGTACCATGCTGCTACAGCTGGGTCTGCCATTTCTGAACAAGCCTCTAAGCAAAAAAATTATTTCTGAACCTCTTTTCTGTTTTAAAGTAAAGCTCCTTCAGAGATTAAGCACCCCAAAGCTGGCAGGTATTCTGAGGTCTGGTATACTGATTTGGGGCTTGAAATTCCACCTACAGTCTCCCGTAGCTCTCACATTCTGTGGAGGATCTGGACCAAAGTATCCAAAACTGAGATGACAGAAGGAAAAACATTTATAAAGTCTCCAGACTTTCCTCTCTTTGTACAGCTTCTGGTACAACAAATTTAACCTTGTCTGGCGTTCTGCTGAAATACAGCATGGTGAACATTTGCCAACACAGCTGGTTTTGTGCAGCCTCTAAGATGTATCATTTGACTTCTTTTTAATTACATATGCATTTTTAAATATATTGATGGATATTTTGTCCCCTTGCTATTAATTAATAGCACAGTTGTAGACTTCCTTTTCCCATCATAATTAACAAGGGCTTCATCTTAGTGGATGGCCATGATTTAAGAGCATTTAATCTACACTACTTTGCATGCTGTCATTTTTTGCTTGTTACCAGAGTATATAAATTAAGAAACCAAGAAACTCCAGTGGTGAAAACTATAATCATTGCTTTGTAGTCAATAAATTACTGAGAAGTGCTAAAAGAAACTGAGAATAGTATCCATTTCACTCTAACTAATGGCTCCTTATATAAAATATCAGCCTTTGGTGATGTCAGTTAATAGCCCTAAATTGAAACAACAATGCTAAAAACTCAAGGCAAATTAACTCACAGTTACTGCTACTGGAGAAACATTAAATTAACACAGAAGTAGACTGAAAGTTTTCTGGAGAATAAAAGCAGATAAAACATGACACAAAACCAGACATTTATCTAAACAAAAGATGGTTCAATGTCAGTGTGAGGCTTAGTTTCAAACGTGTACTTAAAACAATGCAGATATCTTGCTGAGATAGATACTCAAGATCCAGATACTCATCGCTCTATACTCACACACATGCTTGCACAAGTAGACCAACTGAGAAATATCTGTAGAATAAAAGCCAAATCTTCCTAAGAACTGTGAAACACTATGAACTATGAAAACTACGAAAATAATATCTTTTCTTGGTAGCAAGAAAACAAAGGTTATTTTATAGATAGAGTTACATTTACTGGGTCAGTGGATTCAAAATTAAGAAGGCCTGAAAAAGAACTGTTCTGGAGTTTCAGTTTTTCCTGTACACATGCAGGTAATTTGTGTTTTACCTTGAACACATATTAGATCAGACATTGTAACAGCGAATGTGCACATGCAGTGCTGATACAGCCACCAAGCAGAGAAGTACCTAAAATACTGTTAATTTCCTTTAGAATGCAAATACTTCCATTAAATACACCGTGGCAACACTTGACATCAATGTGGATCTTAAAATACCACACACAATCTATTCAAGTTTCTTAAGACAACAAAATTGGCAAGAAAATAATAGCTATGCCGTGTTGGTAAAAATAGCTCATTTTCCAAATGCAGTTCTCTGTAAATGTAGAAAAACTGCAACGACCATAAGCTATTTATCTAAAATGGTACTGTCAGTGAAACAGATGTCATTGCACAATATCCCTGCGCCACCCACATTCTGTTCTCCTAGTTGCCAAACAGAACTGTTGTGGATTACTTACTGAATGATCAGATTCAAGCATTCCTGCAATGATCTCCACACAACATTAAAGGAAAAAAGTACTCAAAAACTAGTTCACATGTTTTAACGTGACTTAATACATTCAACATTATCTTCACCAACACAGACTATGAAGAATAGACTGAAATCTTAGCAGAAATTTAAAAAAAAAAAAAATTTTATTTTCAA
>VWZQ01005206.1:188962-253261 GCA_013397015.1 Myiagra hebetior | reverse complement strand
AACAGTATTTTCATTTTGTCTATTTCCTTGCTGTTGTAAACCTTCAACTTGGTAAAAGCAAGCACAGAGGTGTTTTTTGTGCTGGAGAGGGAAGGAGGACGAAGTCAAATGAAAACCCTAAATAACAACATGTCTAAGTACCCCAGCAGTACCTTCTAAAGCTGGAAGATAAAGCTGATGAGGAGGTTACCATGACTACAGAGGCGGCATATTTGAATGAAAATGGATGTTAAGCTTTTAGATGCTAATTGCAGTTGGGAATAGGTGACATTTGAAATATCAAAATTATTTCACACTTTGCAATTTGTAACAAGCGAAATAGGATGGAAAAGGTGACAACATAGAGTTAAATTACAACACTAGTTCTGGTTTCAGCTCAGATACAGTTAATTTTCTTTGTAACAGCCACTATGGTGTTGTAGTTTGGATTTGTGATGGGAACAGTGTTGTTCAGTCAAGAATGCTTTATTACTGGTTTTATTACACAGCGTCAAGGCCTTTATTGTTCCTCACCCCACCCCACCAGCAAGAAGGCTGAGGGTGCACAAGGAGCTGGAAGGGAAAACAGCCAGAGAGCTGAACCCAATTGACCCAAGAGATATCCCAGATTGTATAGAGTCGTGCTCAGCGTATAGAGCTAGGAAGAAGGAACAAGAAATGCTCTTAGTGATTGTCTTTGTTTTCCCAAGCCACCATCACATATGATGGAGTCCTGCTTTCTTGGAGATGGATGAACTCCTCCCTACCCATGGGAAATAATGATTGAATTCCTTGTTTTGCTTTGCTTGCATGTGCAGCTTCTGCTTTACTTTTTAAATCATTGCTATTGCAAGCCCATGAGTTTTCTCAGTTTTATCATTCCGATTCTGCCCCCTATCCTGATGTGTGGTAGTGAGCCTTTGTGGGGCTACCCGCACCCTTTGTGGGGCCTAGTTGATGGTTGGGGATAAACCACAACAGCCTTTTTTTGTCACCCAACATGACTCTCTAAGGGTGCAAGGTAATGTTTGATTGGGATGTCCTAGATTGAATTTATAGCAGTTATGCTGCTTAGCTATTAATCAACAGGCTCCTGTGCTTGCCATGGGGCTCACTTGCCCAGCTGTATGTTAGAGTCTAGTACTCGTTAGTGAGTGCTTTTCACTTTCACTGCTTGCCGTAGGGCTGTGCTGCTGATCATGTTATTCTGCTGGCCTTGGAACAGTCTGATAACAGCCATGGTGATGCGCGTGGGCTGGCAGATGGCCAGGGCATCACTGCTCACTCTGTGCTACAGCACCGGGCAGGCTGGAGCTCCACTGTGAAATCAGCTGAAAGGCACTCTGACCTGTGAATAGGTACACACAGGAATGAGCACGGCACCCCAAAGTGTCTGTGGCCATGGATATGCCAGAGTATGTACATCTTGTAGTATCTGTGGCCATGTTATGCCTGTACCACTTCAGGTACTGTGGCCCAGGGATAAATCCATGCTGCAGCAAGAACACTTTGAAGCTTGCATGAGGTCCTCTTGGAGCACCTCAGTGTGTGTAGTGAGGGAGAAGCCCATGGCAGAGCATGGCAGGTATGCCCCATGAAGGACTACAGCCATTGGTAAGGCTATGTTGGAGCAGGTTTGCTTCTGAAGGGACTGTAGCTGTGGGTGAGGAGCCCTTTCATCTCCTTCCCCCAGCTCTATATGCTGAGCATGATGCTGTATGGTCTGGAATATCCCTTTGGTCAGCTGGGGTCAGTTGTCCTGGCTGTGTCCTCTCCCAGCTCCTCGTGCATCCCCAGACCACTCACTGGTGGGGTGTTGTGAGGAGCTGAAAAGGCCCTGGCGTTGTGTAAGCCCTGCTCAGCAGTAAAGAAAGCATCCCTGAGTTAGCAACACTGTTTCCAGCATAAATTCGAAAGATAGCCCTTAGCCCTTACAGATAACTCTATCCCAGACAAAATGGGAGCAACATGGATATGGTCTTTATCATTAAAGTATGTTGAATAATTTAATTGTTAGTAATAATAAGCAAATGCAATGCATATAAATGTGTTTATGGAACAGAAACTGTTTATATCACCTGAGTAATACATTCTTGAGGAATATACTGAGCAAAATTAATCAGACGTCTTTAAATTAACTACCGTAACAAGTTTCCAGTAGCCTACATTAAAGAGGACATCGAAACTTAATATTCAGTAACTAAAATTCTCAGTGATGAGTGAAACCTACGAGTGCCTTAAGATAGGAATATTAGTTATTGGCACTCCATATGTTGGGAAACAAACCATGAACATATAGACAATGGTACACATTCTTCACTGAAGTCAAAACCACAAGCTCAAATGGTTTGTAGACTGGTATCAGTGTGTAACTATTACAGTTTGCTGTCATGCCATCAACTAGCCTGACTGTGGGATTTAGCTGTAAAAGATGCAAAGTATGTGCTTTACCTTCAATTGTAAGTATTTGTTTACTATTAAGCCTCAAGGACCATCTGACATTTCTGTTCATCTTGCAGTGGGTTAAATATTACTAACATATGCCTTTTGAAACAATCCTGGTACTATTATTAGATATCATGATCAGTTGTAATGAAAACTTACATTTTGTAATAAATATTTTATTTATAAGGCTTTGAGAGTTTTAGAGGCTTTTTAAAAATGTTGTCTATTTTGTTTGTTTTAGAAATAAATGAGATGAGAAATCTGGGGACTGTACCTGTGTACTGCATAGTTACAGTCAGTACCATGAACAACTTTATTAAGGAGGCTAAAGCTAACTGCGTTTTTTAAATTCCAGTTTCTGCTAGTGAATAATGTGATAGGAACTCAGGAAAACTGAGTATAACTTTAAACACAAAAGCTTTATTGGCCGTATTTGCAGAACAGTAAATAACATGTTTTTCTAATGTAAGGTTTAAAGCACTAATGAGACATAAGGCAATTGTAAACATTGTCATTATAACATGCCAGTGTCCTTAAAGGAGAGTCTAATTCAATTAAAGTAAAAATCTTCCTTCTTTTTATCTAGGCTTGAGAGGACCATCTCAGAGCAGAGCCACAGCAGCCTAACATTTAGTGCTATGACAGAAGAAAATACTCTGTGTAATATCATTATTGAAATCTGCTAAAAAATCTGGATATGTTATACACAGATTGTTATTTTTACTTACAGGGTAATTCCAAAAATCCCATCAGTATGGAACAACATGTCTTTAGCTTTCACACTGCATTGTCTTTCAGATAGCATAAGTTGCTGCTCTGGAGCTCCTCATAACTAAGGTAACCTCAGAGGGCCCTGAAATCAACAAGAATGTTTATTTCACTATAATCTGTGGCCTACCAGCCCCATTTATAAGAACACGTGCAAGGTGACAAGTCAGCAGAGTTAGGAACAGTTATTGGTTTAGTGGATGAACTCCAGCATCCTTGCCAATTGCCCAGCAGTTCCACATCACATTGCTTGAAGCCTCAGCTTGAAACCCTCTGCTCCCAGTGACTTGAAACACTGTGGAGTGCCTCAGGGGTGGAGGTCAAACTTGAGCTACAGCTCTTGATTTCTTACAGAATTTATCTATGACTAGGCCATTGTCCAGAAAGAGCTGGAAAGAAATGTCTCCCACTGACCATACTCTTCTCACAAACTAAATTGTCTTTGTTGCTATACCATCAAACAGCATTTACCTTTTTCTACCATTTCTCTATCCTTGTGTTCTCATAATCCTTGCACTCAGTGAATTACAAGTATTTGTCTTCATCTCTGCAGTAATCTAGTTTTCAGGTAAATTCTTACACTCTTTTGGATTTATTTCAGGGAAATAAATAAAAAGTAAAAAATGTCCTCAAAAAGTGAGGTTTGAAACGGTGAGAATTTATGAGCTATGCTCAACTACGCACAGAGGTGGTGTACAGAGGAGGCAAAAAGAAAGAGATAAGAACATCTTTTTATGACTGAAGCCAATGCTAACACCTTGACTCTGACAGGGAAAAGAAAGGAAATTCATGAGTCATTTCCCTCTTACATTGCTAGGTCCTTGCGTGTGTAGTACCAATTAGCATTGCTCAGTTAAAGAGTCCTGCACGTGTGCACTGAAACTGCTTGTATCATGGACTAAAACATGCCCAGATCAGTAGACAAGAGACCCCGTCTACCAGCAGAATTTCAAAATTCGCAGTGGTTGCAATAGGAACAAAATCTTTAAAAGAACAGCTGACATACTGGGCTTTGTATTTGGTAGTGGTCAAAGTACTGAGTTGCACTATGTTGAATTTTAGAGTAAAGTGAAAGAGTAATTTAAAGCAGCACTAAAGAATTAGTCCCATGACAAGGAAAAAAACAGACTTCTCAAACTGACAATGGTGTCTGGAACCAGAATATAAAATAGAAGTAGGAACCAAAATGAATTGATGATTTAAGAAGCTTTCAGAAGACAAGACACACCTTTTTATTTTGACTGGAAAACTCTCTGTCATGAGTTAAATAATTCCAGTGTGTGTAATCTTCCTGAATTCATTAAGAGCTTTTTATAGAAATACATCCCAAAATCTATTCAAATTTCTGGAGCTTAAAAACCTGTATTCTGTAGAATTATTCTGATCACAAATAAATAGCAGTGATCTTTTTGACTTTTAAGAATTAGAATAACAAACCAGACCAAATAGTAGTTCAAGAGAAACAGCAGAGACTTTTTTGTATAGTTGAGATTTAAGACAAAATACAAAAACAAGACCTGGAACTATCCATATGTAGTGGTTGGGCTGTTTTTTAATCCATCTTGATTATTATGCAGTTCAGTGCACAGGCTAATGTAGAAATAAACAAGTGAAACATAATTTGAAGGTGGCTTAAATATTCAAAAAGCTTAAATGCATCACCCATTAGACATTCTAAAGGTCACTGTAATATGTTCATTACATTAAGAACAATTTAAGAAGACAGATGCAATTACTTGATCTGTGTTTGTTGGGTTTTTTTCTCCCAGATATGTGATCTTTAGTTCTAAGAACCTCTGTTCTATGTCAGATTTAAGAGATGTTGTCTTTTCCAACTCTGCAGCTGGACCACCAGCATCAGCTCCTGAAGTACCTAAAAGTCTCCCTCCAAATACCAAATGGCCTGTGCTACCTTGATCGTAATCTCCAGTGATAAGTATTTGTTGCCAAAAGATCTGGGAAGGTGCTGCTCCAAACTTGTTTTACTACTGCTTTCAGGTAGTTTTGGACTGTCTCACTGACATTCACTGGCTTGTGGCATCTTGGTTTGTTTCCTTATCTGTATTTAAAAGACATGAAATTAACATGTAAGTGCAAAATTTTTTCTATTTAGCTCCATTTTAATGTCAAGAATGAGGAAAGGTCTTCACTGATTTCTCTAATCACTGGGAAAGAGTAGTGTTTTTATGTTCTCTTGTCATTTAATGGTAAACGGTATGCACCATGCCCCAGGTCAAAGAAGACCTAACACTAACACACAATTAAAATTAAACCGAGCCCTGTAAGTGCAGTATAAAATGTGCATTGCTTCCCGTTTAATCTTGTCACTCCAGGTTGGTATTTCTCAGCACTAGCCAGAGAAAGTAAACTAAAATATTCTTGTGGTTTATGTAGTCTTTACCACATACATCCATGATCATTTCTGCAAGTGGAAGTCTGACTCGTAAGAAACAGGTGTGCCATTGACCATGCAAGGTTTTGGCAGGTAAGTGAACAGTTATAATCTTGATACTGGTTGATAACAACATTAGATCCATCAGTTTAACTGAACTTGTAAGTTTCTGAGGAAATGAAAGTGGGTCTAATCAATGGTGTTGCTGAACTAAGGTGAACTACTCCAGAGTGGGTAAAACGAGAGTGACTTTACAGACTTTTTGTCAGTGATGATAATGCAGCTGATGCTACAGGGGCAAGCTTTTCAACTAAGTAAGAGAAACAATACTCCTCACAAACCGACTGGCAACTTTTTACACACAGGCTCTGGCTTAGGATTTGATACAGCAGCTTTTCTCAGTATGGGCTGTACAGACAGTTTGAGACACAAATGCTTAGTGCTAAGAGCATTCTCTTAGCACTTGCAAAAGGATCAAAAGTCTGCTTCTGTGTACTCTGCCTATAGGGCAACAGGGAGGCAAGAAAGGGAAGTGGCACCTTGGGGTACTCTCCATGCACCTGGGAACTGCTCCAGGAGAGCCCAGGTAATGAAAGTCCATTAAACTTGTCCTCTCTCCCTAAACATGTAGAGCAAATGATTGACAATCCCTGCTGACCTTAAGATTTTTCGAGTCATCTTGCTGGCATAGAGCAAGAGAAGTACAACCTAAAACCTGAAAGAACATGATCAGATCTACTGCAGGATGTCTTGAGATGAAAGCTGTAGCTCTTTATTGAAGTTTTCTCACCTTTTGTAACGCACACTTCTGTCATTTCTTTAGGAAGAACAGGCCTGGAAATCAGTGTGGTGATACTCAGCTATTTCAGAACAGTGTGGCTGATTTCCATGCATCTACTGAACACAGCAGGCCAACCTATGACAGTATGATTTTTTTTTTCAGCAATTAGTTTATTGTCAGACCTTCTTGGAAGATCAGTGAATTTGTTAAATGACAATGTGAACATGTAAAGTGGCAATTTTGCGTGATTTGGGGGGAAGGGTAGCTGTGTGCTGAGATTTTGTGTGTACTCAGATTTTGTGTGTGCTCAAGTGAAAAACTGGAAATTCCTCCTGGCAAAAAGAAGGCCAAATTGCTAATCCACTTTTTGGGGGGACAATTTATTCTTTTTGTCCTTTAAGGGGACTTTCTCATTCCTCAGATGTAGTAAGAACTTGTAGGGTTGAGCAGCACCAACAGTGGTGTTCAGGAGCAAAGGGCTGGGTCTGTCATTACTCATAGGTGCATGTATACAGATACATGTATATCAGTGGTCTGTGTGGCCTTTGCTAGCATGAGCATTGATGCTTCACGGTTTCCACAGAAATTTACTATTTCAAATCTTATCCTTTGCATACGGGCTGTTTGCTTTATTGTATCCAAGTACAGATGCACCAATGTGAAGAGGTTTGGGACAGGCAAAAACATCGTGTGGCAGGGGCTGCACCTTGCTGGAGGGACATTTCGGGGAGGAATTCTGGGTGTGGAAAGTAAGCTTGGAATGGACACATGAAGAGTTGAAGTCACTGGGGTCAGTGTAAGAGTTTATATAGTAAATAAAGGATTTGTGGTTTAGGTGCCTTCAGAATGGATCTAGATCCATTCTGTGGCTTGTGTGGTCTTGCCTGCAAACTGTAAGAGCCAAATCTACTTCTGCAAAATTGTTCCATCTGTGAGAAATTTCTGTCCCTTCTAAAGGGCATGGGAACTATGTTTTGTTTTATTTAATCTGTGGCCTAGCTAGTCCAAGATTTCAAAATGCATGAAACAGTTGTGGGATTTACCTGAATTGCCAGGGGATTCTGTGGTGCTTAACTCCTGCCAATCTAGTTGTTACTCAGTTTTACCCCAGCTTGAAGTTTTATTCTGGGGGAGTGAAAGGGAAAAAATTTGGCTGGTTCAAAACAAAGGACTTTGCTGGCAACAGAAACCGGAATTGTAATTATTTACTGGATTTGTTTTCCCATCAGTCACATTCTGTCAATGATTTTGTTGAACTGATGACTAGTGTATTTTAAAAATCGAAATTTAATATGCAGACATGATACACTCTTCTTGTGAAGGCATACTAAACTCAGATTCTATAATTTGCTGAAACTTTACTTGGAACAGAAATCAATGATTTCTCTTAATAAATTAACATACTTTAGAGCCAAATAGTATCTCTCTGCTCTCCAGAAACTCAGATTTCCCACAGATAAGCAGAGCACAGGTGCCATGAGTTTCAGAGGGGAGTAAAAGACACAAATGTGAGAAGGGGGCTGCAGGGAGAGAGGTGACCAGGGTGCTTCTGCTTTCTTGCAGTACCACATTCTCTAGGAATGTATACATGAATGTATATGTATATGTGAATGTATATATTATTCTGTATATGAAGAATGAAATGGAGACACATGGAGGAAATGTCCCATAGAAGATCAGCCTGAGCTGCCAAGTGGTGCTGCACAGCTGGTATTGGGACTGCCCTGTCAGACATTGCCTCTGTCCTGAGTCCTGAGGATCCGTGGGCAGGTGAGAGCTGCCTGCAGGTGCAGGTCCTGTGGAGGGGAGGCATGAGGCAGGGACCAGCCCTGCTTCCCTGTTGCTCCTCACAGATGTCCTGGCCCATGGATGCTGCACGGTATGTTGGAGACCTCCACAGACAGAGGGAACCAGCTCTCGGCATTCCTCGGGCTGCTGTGAATTCCCAGAAGAGGGCCGCATGTTTGCAAACACCAGCAACCACAGATTGTTGAAGGTCCCAAAGCTCTGGAAGAATGCGCGCTTTTCTGCACAGTCGTTCAACCACTACAGCACACCTCCACGAGATTTCCAAATTTTCCTAAAACTTCAGCTCCAATAGCATACCTGATTTTTCCAAAGCATATTACTACTTTAACATTTTATAATATGCACTGTCAAATACAATTAAGCTTTCTAACTCTTTATATTTCATCTCTAAGTATCTCATCCCATTGCTGGGACTTTCAGGAGGTAGTAATTTAGTCTTTTTCTACAGCAGTTGATATCCTGAGTTATGTTGATATGAGTCTTGCCAAATTTGGATCTCTCAGGTGCTATAGCTTGTCTCTTCTTTCTTCTGAAGAAAAAGGTATCAGCTATTCTTTCAGTAAGTCTATATGACACTCTTATAATTTCCAATAATTAAATTTCACCATGAATTTATAAACATGTGGCAGCCTCTGTAATTTCAAATAGTTTGTGTTTTCTTGGATGCAGCTTTGCCCATTTCACCATAATTCTTCTAATTGTCAGATTCCTGACCTCAGTTTAACAACATATTCCCATTTTCAAATGGATGTTACCAAAAACCTCTGTAGTGGTAAACTGTGATTTAGTGATGTTGTCCTGCCATTCAACTACCTTCAAACCCTGACATCAAATGCCATTTGATGTGGCTGATTTATTATTCCTGTATGACTTTCCACCTAGTTTTTGAACCAGTTTCAGCAGGGTCTGTCAATTATGAAATCTACTTTCCCAGCAATTACTTAAACTGATGACTATTACACAACATTCCACTGTCAGACATCATCAGCTGTATAGTATCCGGCAAGAAAAATTTTGACAGACCATCATGTAGTGGTCTGTGACCTGTTTTCCAAAAAAGTTTTTTTCTGAGGTGTTAGAATAATAATGTGATTCCCAGTCAACAATACCCTAGTTTTGTAAAGGGACCAAATTTTTCCTGATATGCAATGTAAGCATTTTTGGTACTGGTTTGGCCTGAACCTCTGACACACAGGACAAATTTTAACTTTTTTTATTGAAAACAGAATTTGGATGAGACTTTCACCTTAGTTGTAACTGTGCAACATGGTCTGCATGACAATTATTGCTTTTACAAAATAAAATTTTCCTTCTGTAAGTATGAAAAAAAAATACCATATTTACTGAGTTAGAAGAGTGGGAAGTTCATGTTTTCTGCCTAGCAAACAAAACTGCATTGTTTTTCCTGGCATACAGGAATCAACCAAGAAAGATTGCTTAAGAAATAATTTCAGAGGCAATGTACAACACAGAATGCAACTTCAGCTCCTGATTATAGAGGTGATTACTGCTTTGGCTCTTAAAAATTTTATTTTACTTACACACACATGCAGGTACTATGTTCACATGCTCTTCTGGTTTCATAATTGAGAAATCAAACTTATTCCTACATGAGAAACACAGAGAACAGGAAGATGAGTTGTAGAGTGTCTGGCAAGAAAGACTTTGATAAACAATCATGTAGCAGTCTGAGCTCCATTTTCCAGATCTGCAATAATGCTGCTTTTTTTATCTTCATGTTTTCACACAGTTGCATACTCTTACATTATAAACTCTGATCTCACTGATCAGATTAAAAATATGTACCTTTGCAGAATGATACTGATGTTGTCACACATTCTCATTTAGTGAGAGACAGGATGCTTTCAATTGCCACTGTGTCTCTTGAAGTAAAAAGCATATGGGGGCTCATCCTGTACAGTTAAGAAAATGTAATTACACGTATCATTAAAGATATCTTTTGTTGGTCCCACTGAGAAACTTTTTAATATTCAAACAGCTCTTTAGCATGTACTTCTGTCTTTTAAGAGGGTTTTCCTTCACTCAGATACCCAAGAAGGACCAAACCTTAACTGCTAGAGAAAGTAAGGATCAAACCTTGGTGGCTGAATGATTCTCAGACTGCGGTTAAGAAGCAAACACCACCCAAGAGATAACACCCTGCATCAGTGGAGTAAAATGACCAAGGATCATCTCGAAGACAAAAAATCCTGAATTCTACTAGTATCATTGCTAGTATACGTAGCACTGCAACCAGGACAAAAATACTGTGTTTTCTTCTCAGTTGTTCTTGTTCTACACTTCAGTAGAGTTATTCCAGGTTTATACTTAGCTGGTCAGATTGACCTTGCTAATTACTTTAGCCACAGCATGACCTCCACCTAGAACAGGCTGAAATCTAGGACAGCAGCCAAGCAGCCCGTCTGTGCAAAAATAACATTTTCAGAATTCTCTCCCTGCTGATCTTTTCACTGCATGCTACCTGTGATATTTTATATAATCCTAATCACTGACAGTTATATTATTTTGCATTTCTTAGAATCTGAATAATGAGAACACATTGACCGAATAATTTTGCTCTTTTTTCTTTTGCTTCACTGTACTTTTAGGCTCACTTAAAAATCTTACTCTTTAATATAAAATTTACTTTGTCAAGATTGAAAATACTGCAGAAGGATGGCTTTACTGAACATACTAGGGGGGAAAAAACTACAAAAATATTATTAGTTTAAATTTTTTGGCAATTCTTATGCTTGGCTTCATCACAAATGAATTTTGAGGCATATCTTCTGGATAACATAGACCTACTTTTTTCTGTGATTATATATCATGTAGATGTTGAACCAAGACGGAGTGAATACATCTTAGTTCTGCACAATTAGCACTTGCATGTGTTTAAAGAAGAAAAAGCATTTTAAATGCAAACTTGGTAATAAAACAGATGTAAATTTAAACTTTATAAAATGCACCTCTTGAGAGTTTCCATTAATTCCATTAATTTAAATTTGTTTTTGTGGTACTGCTGTAGTGAACTGAAAATGCATTGAGATGAATGAGAAAATGGCCTTTTCTGATGTCCGTAGTCATGTATTCCGTGTATATAGTAACAATTAGGTCTGACTCCAGGTAGTAATAAGTGTGGTTTCAAAACTATCACAGGGACAAACAAAGAAACAACCAAATGTCTTATGTCTGTTGGCCTACAGAAACCACGGCCATTGCAAGACATCGTTGTAATTTTTTTACAAGAACAGTAGAAGATTTCGTCTGGAGAGGTTATTCTCCCCATCAGATGAGCTCTAATCCTATTTTAATCTCAGCGGGCTATATTAAACAAAAGCAGAAGGTCTGGATGTTAGAACAGATTAGCCTTGACCTCACTGAGATCAGACTTAATAAGTAATCAGGTGTACATAAATTGCCATCAACCAGGGCTTCCAATGATGCATTGTGGGTAGTGATAGAGGGACAAAGTAAAACTTCCTGATACTACAGAGCAAATGAGAAATTCCAGCAACCGCTGCACTGCTAAACTGTGCCTGAAAGGCATAGAGTTTATAGTAAGTTCCCCTCTCTGTATCAAATATTTTACTGTTCCTTAAGGATGAAACTTTACTTCCTGTACGTATTAAGAAAGGATGAGGACAAAAAGGTCATGTGGGAGCTGCAAAGGACTAAGTGTTTAGAGTGTGTAAAAACTTTACAGTACCATCAGTAAAAGATATAAACTGTATAAGGGATTACACTTTTTAAAAACTCAGTAGATTCACCATGAGTTTCAGCAGAAACTCTTTCAAGCAGCCACTCATCATCTGATTATCATTTATATTTTCATTGCTGGAAAACCTGTTACATATGACCGTGGATAATCTTCAGCCCAATGCCCTGCATTATCACTTAATTTTGCATATGGCAGTATATTAAAAGGGCAGTATATTAACAGCTTATTAAAAGTTCACTCAGAGAACTCTATGAGATTTTACTCATCTGAGAAACACAAAAATTCAGGTACACTGTTAAATAAAGATATTAAGTTTTTGTTTTATTTGCATGTTGTACAACTGGCCTTTGTTTGGTCCCATTTGCAACCAAGTTTTTAACTATTATCTTTTTTGAACTTGTGATATAAAGGTTTTTTTAGGCAGTGGTCATGTTACAGAAAATCCAGTTTCAAAAGATTGGTCCAAAACCTTATCCACATAAAGGAACACATGGAATTGGTCTCTCTACCAGAGTTGTCTTCCACAGATAGTGTAGTTGACATAACACAGTGTCACATATGCTGGCTAATTCAACAGAAATGGGAATCATGCATTCCCCCTTGTCCAGCGCAGCTTTCCGCTGCCAGAGGATCAGCTGTTGTTCAAATGTGACCCTTAACATCATAGAAATTTAGCCCAGTGGGTGAAAATGCAAATTTCCTTTTTTTTTTTTTTTTTTCAATACAGGTACTATTTATACTATTTTCTATTTACATAGTATAAACCTCAAAAAAGCATGCTTTGTAAATAAATGATAGATACCTTCAAAATTATATTTATTAAATGCTCTGTAATTAGCTCTAATCTTAATACTTAGGCTATAGTTTTCCTTTCCATATTTTTATTTGCATTCTCTATTTCCATGTCCAACATCATAGTCTTTTTAAAAAATACTAATTTTATTTTGGAACATATATAGAATCACCTTAGTCTTTACTTCAGGCTAGCAGAGAGATGTACCATGTCATTTGTTATATTTCTAAATATAGGACTGATGACTAAAAAATATAATTTCCTTTGAATGTTCAAACTTACTTCAAATTTTGGCAATACTAATTTTATTACTAACTGCACAAGTATAAATTCCATGCCTGGCAAACTCTTTTTTCTCCTTTTCCTTGTTTTCTTTTCCCTTTCCTTTCCCCTCCCCCTCTGGTTTTCTTTTTCTTTGTCCTTTCCTTGCATGTTCTGTTATTCTTACAGAATTTTCCATACATTTATCTCTTCAGTAAGGTCTTGTCACTTTCCTAGAAGACTAGGCATAAGAAAATGCCAGGTCTGCTACGAGTTCAAGTCCTTCAGTGCTACTAATTTCACCAACAAATTTTTTCCCCTTGTTTTAATGAGGATGTCTTGGCACATGCAAATTTGTTAGCCAGTTTACAGCGTTAGCAGCTTTGAGAAACATATTACTGTTGAAAAAGCAATGCAGAGACAGATAGAATAACTAAATTGACTGGAAAAACAAAATAGCTTTGATATCTGTAAACAAGAATATGGTTTCCCGTTTGTCCCATCAACCTAGTACATTAAAAGAATTTTCTTATCCTCCTATCTCTGAAGACAGTCACTCAAAACAGTATTTTTTCATCTCATCTACCTGTCTGCTCATATGCTTGTCTGATCTCTTTTTCAACAGGCTTCAGCCATGCTGCCTTGCGATTTTATGAGAAGAGAGCTTCTGCTTAACTGCTAGCAGCTGTCCCAGCCTCAGCGTATCTGCTCTGGAGTGGTGGGGTGTAAGCTACATTTTACAATTACTGTCCAAAGATCAAGTTCGTCTCTGACCCTTTCAGAAGCTTAGAGCTTGTAACAGTTGCTTGTTATTCCAGATGCCCTCTTCAGAGTGGTATTTCATCACTGGCAGCTGTGTTTTTTCACAACGAGCTGTGCCTTGGGTACTCAGCCTTGTGCCTACCCTGGGGGGTGCCGCCTCTTCAAGGGCAAGCAGCAGAAGCCCCTTGCTGTGCAAGCAATAACTGTGGGGAGAGCACTCTGCTGATTGTAAGTCTGTCAGCACTGCAGTGGGCAGAGATCTCTGCAGGTTAGAATCCCCTGGGTCAATGACTGCAGAGTAAAACTGAGGAGGAAGAGGAACAACACAGAAGTGTTTCTCCGTTCCTTCCAGAGAATAAGAAATTTGTAAAACAGTCGATAAAATGCCTCATCATGGCTGGATTCTTACTGCTCCCTCTGAAAGTAGCTTCTTACTGTATTCTGATATTGTATTTTGACATATTTGATAATGATTGTCAAGTTACTAAGACAAATATAAAAAAACCCAAGGAATTCAAGACAGAAAGAGAAGTGTGAGACAGAAGTACAGAGATGACATAACACTTTTTTTTTTTTTTTTTAATAGGCCTCTGGTCCATACTAGGTTATTTTTATTACAGTTATTGCTGTTGCTGGCTCTTTCTTTCTAAACTACAAACACACAGAAAGAAAGATGTATCTTCCCCGCTATGAAATATGAACAGACTTCTTTACAATCCACATCTGCTGCTCTACTGGCTTCTGATCAGTGGCTGGAGTCCATCTGCAATGAGACACATGCAGCAGAGATGTCTCTAGTGAATCTCTTCTTTTTAAATAGCACTGGAAATAAACATTAACATCTGGTTTCTTGCCAGCTTGATTCAGAAAATAGTAGAAGAGTTACAGCAGGTTAAACCAGGCATTCAGCTATACAATGGGGGGTCAGAACAAAGGGTCTTAATCAGAAAAAGCAGTGGCAATCACAGAGGGTTTGTGTAGTGAAGTTATAATTAGTACCCAGAACACCTGGGGGTCATGATTTCTTTTGTCACAGAGGTATCACAAAAAGTGTACAAATGGTCATACACTCACTAACACACACACACACATACAGGCACACACACAAGAAGAAGGTGCTTTTTTACTACAGATTGGCTTTGGGAAGCATGAAGTTATTTCCTAAATCAAGACACCAGAAGTAGCTGAGTTATGGTAATTGTCTATGTTGGTACCCATAATCCACTGCAGAGGTGAGGGGAAAAATGCCTTCCACTGGGGTAGCATGCTGTACAGTGCATTTCCTTCTGATAAACAGCAGGTAGTTATTGCAGTTCAGTGTGTGCACAGGAATTTCTTTAGCTACTCTTCTTCATTTGGAGATAAAACTGTTCCCACTGGCATCTCTGAGAGAAGCATCTTCCCCTTCTTCTCCAAATACTAAGCAGAAGTCTCAAGAGACGTCTCCCATTTCTCTGTCCATTTGTTCATGGCTTCTTAAAGCAATTGGGAAAAAAAGTCTCTCTCTGCTATTAGCCACGAGGTATCAGTAACTGCTCTGTGCACTGTGAACACTTCTTGGACTGTAGGTGCTTTTGTAAGGTTACCCTTATGCGTCTGCAAGTCATCATACAAGTTTTGTTTCATTTGTGAATGCAGGAAGCTCTCTGGGCAGCTCTACCAAAATGGTTGTCCTGAAGATTGCTTGATATAGGAGCCATGTCTTACCACTCCTGCATCCCAGAAAGGGTTGGACATTGCCTGCCAGAGTGGAAATTATGTAAATATGGGACTGGGGCTCTGTAAGTATATGCGTCTATTTTTTAGGCTTTCTTCTTTGCAAAAGGGTCTAGGGACTGCACAACCTGCAGGAGATCTGCAGCTGCAATGCTTTCAAAGGTTTGCCTATGCCTACTGAGATCCTTGGCCTAAAAGCTGTTTTGCTCAAGCTTTCCATAGGATCTGGGATTTGGCTCTTCTAAGAAATTTTTGAGAATTGTAGAGAAAACTGTCACCTTATTTTCTGTGTCTTTTATAAGAGAGTCTGTCAGTACTCTCCTGTGTGGAACCTGTCCCTGGATGAACTGCGCTGAAGAAAGGCACTTTCCCCTTCACCAGGAAGAGGAGCCTTATGTAACTTCTCCTCACTGATTGCACAGATGCATTCAAAAATCCTTGTATAATTTATTCGTGCTCTCATATGCATAGCTCCAACAGCACTGACATGATGTGGCATTTTTGCAAGTGGTGTGGAAGTTACTCTGAATTAATTGTCCAGGTGGTCAAGCTGGATTTTGAGCTGCCAGCAACCTTCACCCAGTTGCAGATCAGCACAGCAAGCAGTGATGGGAAATAGCTGCGCTTTTTAAGGTCCTGCTTTGCTGCTTCATTGCTCTTTTTGCTGCTGTTAGCTGAATGGTAACCATTTAGAAAGATGTCCACTGCAGGTGTTTGAATTGCTTTTAAAGCAATGTTTCAGTCTTTTCCTTCAAGTGGAGGTACCTCTCTCTTCCAGTGCCCCACTGCTTCCTGCCATTCCCCTTGAAGAGTTGCTCCTGGGGCTCCCAAAAGGATCACGGAGGAGGCAGAGCGGACAAGAGAAAGGGCAGAGCGGATGCCAGACCGTAAGTTAGTGTGGCACTATGCTGTGGGCACACCAGTACCAGTTGTGCCATGGAGTACACTCATGGGCATATGTTTCAATCTGTTTTCCCCTCTCTTAGTCCAATATGATGTAAGATCAGTAGCTCACTAACACCACTAGAGACAGTGTGTGCAGAGATGTTTTTGCAGTTTATCTAGATGTAGATTTACTGAATGTTTTGCAGACCACTAATAGCAGGGTTATGGTACCACACATCTCAGCTCCTGGGTACTCACTGAATGCATCTCATCTTGCTCTGTTGTAGCTTTACTGTTTTACCTGTGAGATGGATACTTCTGTGAACAGCAGTCGTGCCTTGGATTTGTACCGCAGACACACCTCTACTGGGAGAGGTATTGGGGTTGTTAACAATGCCATACACTGCATGAATTAACATTACATTTTGGAAGATCCACTTGGGATAAAGAGATGTTAACAAAAAAAAAAAAAATTCACAGCATTTGCCATCCACATAATGATTCTACCCATAATGAGAATTGGATCCTCAGAGGAAGAAAAAGCTTTTAGTTTTAAAATGCTGATTTACCTGCTTTATACACAAACAAAAAAAAACCCCAAGACAAAAATACTATGTTTTTTTCTAATAAATATCCTGTTCTTCTATACATGCAAGTCTTTTTGTTAACCACTTTTTCCCTTGGTTAATAGCCTGGTATGTAGTATGTTCAATAATTCAAGACTGAGCTAAAAATGGGTTTGGTCTACTTTCTTGGAACATCCTCTGGGAGTATGGAGAAGAGAACTGGAGAAGCAATTATTTCATGCTGCAGCTGTATATTTAACTGCTTTCTTTCTCACTCAAGTGGCATCTGCATTCTCACAGCTGAGGTAATGGAGGAAGTTAGGACTCTTAAGTGCATCTGTGAGTCGTGGGAGGTGATTATCACAGCAGCCAGAAATTTACCTCCTTTGCGCCAGGCAGTTCCTCATGTGGACGATTTCTGATTAAAGTGTCCACTCTTCAACACACGTCATCATCTGTTTACTAAGGTCTTGATTAAAAAGTGAATTAATTAATCAACTGATGAAGGCCTTCATGCATCTGAGGGAATGGAGGCTGCTATGTGATTTGCCATATTTCTGCAGCATACATATACAGGTGGAAGATAGCACAAGCATTGTCACAAGAGGCTACTTCCAGCTGATCAGTTCTCCAGTGGTAATACTTATGCTTGGGGAACCAGTAAATTACTTATTTCCTTTGGAAAAGTCTCCTTGGAATCAGCCTTTTCCTTCAATTTACTGAGGGCTGGCTTAGTGGCAATCACAGAGTAAAACAACCCTAGCAGAACGAGGAAACTGTAAGATGCAGGATGTAAAAGACAATGAAGATCAAGAAGGTCTGGTCTAACCTGGTGTGTACCTTGAGTGTGAAAGACCATCCTACTTCCTTGGCAGGGCATTTCAGCCACTTACTTATGAACACCAGGACAAGAGAAAATTGAGCTCTGCTCTCTAACACAGCCATGTAAACTTGCAGAACACTTAACCAGTGGATAAATCAGTTTCTGAAAGCAAAATTACAGGAGCCCATGACCTATTACACTGAGGTTCTGACTCCTGGGACTTACATATTCAGTGCAGAAAAAACTCGTGTCAGTGACAGCCAAAGAATCATGTCAGGCCAGCTCGACACTCTTCAAGCCTCTAGAGATAACAGCAAATGGGTATTTAACATTTTTATGAGACATGCATCTTTTCACTGTAGAGGAAATATGAAGAGCAGGTATAGTGCAGGCATATGACCTTTGGCAATGTGACCACTGAGCACAGTTTTGAGGTAAAAATCCAAAATACACAAATGGCTTCCAATATCATAAGATTAAAGAAATGCAGAAAAATGCCGGTATTTTTTAGTGTCTTTTTTCCCCAGCTGACCCAAAATCCTTGTAGAAATGCAAGTAGGTTAAATATTTGCAGGTGGAAGGTTGATAGTTACAGCCTGTGCCTCTTCAAAGTTTGCCAGCAGAGCACTGGCAGAAAAAGCATTTTGCAATGCTCAGAAGATGAGTTCAGAAGGCCTAGTTCTTTTCCACCAATAAGAAACATGATGCTTTAAATTTTGCCAATTACTTTTTTATGATCATTGTTAATAAGTAATACCGCAAAGACATGATTGAGGGTGACATACACTGCATCTAAGCTTTTAAACTATTATGAATGCTACAGAGACTCCATCTCCTATATCTTATTCAGCACCTTACGTTAGCCTGATGAAGCCTCATTCCATTGTCTCAGTCTTTTCCTACTCTTTCAAGCTTCAGAAACCACACCAACTATGCCTGCCTTTCACCAATGGCAATAAATGCAAGAAAGTTGTTAACAGAATATATAATAATCATGCCAACTTGCCAGAGAGGCAACTGAGAAGTCTGCAAAGACAGTCCAAAGGAAATTCCCTCATGACACAGGAAGAAAACAACCACCTCGGCGTGAAAGATCAAGGGTTCATTGAAACCAGCAGCTGAAATGTGCTGCCTGAGGAAAAGCCAGCCCACAGCAGCACTTTCCCAATATGCTCTCCCAGACAGAAGTGTTTTCAGGCTCAAGGACATAATCAGAGGTTCTTTTTTTTCCCCCTTCCATTTAAGGGTCTTGATGAATTTGTTTTTCATTAACTTCTGCACTCTTCCCCTAAACCCATTAAAATTATCTCATGGATGTGAGCTCCACAGCTTTATTCATGAGAGAGGTAAAAAAAATTGGTGAGGTTTTAGCTTTAGGCTTTATGCCTTCTGTTTCACATCTTCTTTTGACAGAAGAGATGTAGATACCTGCCTTTCATATCACTCACAAGGATAGCATCCCCACTCATCTCTTTTTCAGGCTGAAGTGCATGGTATGTCCTAGTTCTTTAACACCCTAGAAGAAGGAAAGTTTTTCCTTATGTAACGAGAGGATAAAATTGAAAATGCTAGACAAAGTTGTCTTCAGTGTTTCCTCAGTCTTGTTTTAAAAGGACAAACTCCAGAAGGCAGTTTCTTTCCTGTAAAGCTTGAGCTAAACAGTGCCAGATGGGATTGCACTTCCTGAGGTGTTAACAAGGACATGGCCTGTCCTCTCCAATGGCACAGGCCCCTCTGCTTTCAGACAGCAACAGTTCAGTCTGTGCTATTGATCTGGAAGTGTCAGTTACCACATGGGGACAGGCTGTTTCATCCCAGGGATATAAATAACAATCTGAGCATATGGAAAAGAGAGTGCTCTTGGTCTAGAACCAGCTTCATATTTACAAGCTTAGTTTTTAACATCTGGTCTAGCTCACAGGGACCAAGAGCATGTCCTGACACCGAGATATTGTCCTTCTTACATTCTTCTTCAGTCTTCTGGTACTTAGATCTTGTAGGTTTCAGTACTGACCTTGTACTCTTACTCAAGGTGAAGGCCACTCTTGCACAGATGTAGCTGTTAGAAAACATGCCTCTCTGTTACATCACAACGCTGTGTTACCTTGACTAAGGGAAGAAAAAAATCCGGCTTTGGGGCTCCACCGAATCCATAGATACAGTAATTTAAAAGTGCTTATTTGGCAAATAACTTATCAGCTACAAGACAGGAAGAAATCAAGCTGCTAACAAATTTTGCCATCAGCATTCAGCTACACTGCAACTTGCAAATGGGAATAAACTGTGACCTTCTGAATGTCTACAGCTAAACCAGTGAAATTTCAGGCATGAAAACCTTAGTGCATTTCCCAGAAAATTCAGTAAAAGTACTTTGTGGCTCATAAGAAAATTTATGTGTAACATAAATGTTGACCACACATTCACTGTTCTCTCCTGTGTCTGTACATTCACGTGTTGCATGCTTTTAACATTATTTCTTAGGACAAATGATAATGTTCAGAGAGAGAGGCAGTACTGCTGTTGTTGTGCTATTTTGGTTTGACACATTTGCACAGGAACGTTTGCGTTTATTACACACATGGTATTCGCACTCCAGTTCTTACTAAGCAACCCATTTCCTGGCATAGTATGAAAGCTCGCATTCTCAGGGATATACGAGGAATCCAGGATGATGGAAATTGGGGAAATAGGTAAGGAAGGAGAAAGCAAAAATATGTTTAACTCATCTTTAGGCCTAAGGCTTTGATTAATATTGCTGAGAAGCTCCTGTCTTGTCAAGTGAAGTACAGGCTAGAAGATCTTTGCATGGTTTGAGCTGGATCTAGGTAATCCTTCATCTACCTCTCTCAGACTTCAGGAAACTTCCCTTCGTGTTTCTATTTTCAGGACTGAAAGTTTGTGTTAGATTAAAACTGTGTATTTAAATAATTTGTTACTATGTGTCCACAAGTAGCTTCATCCAGTCCTTTAACTATAGAGATGGTAGGCCGTATACTCCTTGCAAGGCAGCGTTCCAAATGCTGCACTGCTAGTGCATGCACACGCTGTCCAGGAGTGTCTGTCTCCAGTGGCCGGATAGCAGTCTCCTCGGCATCACAGAAGGGCTGTTTCCTGCCACAGGAAGAGCCACCACACCCTTCCATGGCTGGACATCCCTTTTGCACAGGCAGTTCTCTGTCTTCACCTGGCACTTGGGCGTGCTGTTGGAGGCAATGTGCACCTGCAGCCCAGAAAGTGCATTGTATCCTGGGCTGTATCCAAAGCAGCGTGGCCAGCAGGACTCCCTTGCTCTGCCCTGGTGAGAGTGCTGCATTCAGGGAAAAGCTTTAGGCTGAAGGACAGTAGGCTGAGACTAGATAGTAGGAAGAAATTCTTGACTGGGAGGGTGGTGAGGCTCTGGAACAGGATGCCCAGAGAAGTTGTGGATGCTCCATCACTGTAAGAATATAAGGTCAGGTTCGATGGGGCTCTGAGCAGCCTGGTCTAGTGGAAGGTATGCCTATCCATGGCAGGAGGTTTGGAACTGGGTGACCTTTAAGGTCCCTTCCAATCCAGGCTATTGTGTGATTCTATGGAACAGCGCGTATGTGTCCAGAAAGTGTCCATCACCGGGCTTTCTCTGGGTACCGCGTGGACTGCTATTGTAGACTTCAAAGTCCTTCAGTCACCAGGGTGATAAGCAGATTAAGGCTATTATTGCAGGCAGTAAAGACGTACCGATCCTTCAGAATCTGAAAAAGGCCTGAAAGGTTTTTTGCTCGTGAGCTGCTTTCTGTGCGGACACCCGCGCCTGGCTGACGGCAACGCGATCATCGGCAGCGTTTTACCACCACCCAGTGGGGGCCGCGGGCACAGCCCGGGACCGGGCACCGCCGGGAGCATCCCGCAGAGCCGCATCCCTCCGGCCAGGCTGCCTCCCGCAGGGCTGCTCCTCTTCCCGCCGACCCAGGGGCTCCTTCACCCGCCCTGGGCACGCGTAGCTCCCATCGGTATTCACTGGGCGTACACACCCGCGCTCCGAGAACACGGGGCTCCTCTTGAAAAAGTGTGCTTCCCGTCTGTTTCATGGGCAGCGGCGATGATGCAAGATTTGATTGTTGATTGTTGTCATAATACTAATAATAAGAATAATGATAATGATGATAATAATAATACAAATAATAATAATAGTAGTAGCAGCAGCAACAACAACAAAACCAACAACAATGTTGGGGGTTTGGGGTAGGCGTTGTTTGCTTTGGTTGTTTGGCAGTTCTTTTGTTTGNGGTTGGTTGGTTGGTTGGTTGGTTAGTGGGTTGGGGTTTTTTATGTATTTCGTCACAGAAGAAATAACTGGCCTTTGGAATTTCCTATGGTGAGTTGGCTTAGTGATACATTTTTGAAATTTTTGGTTATTCAGCACTGGGTCCTGTTACTGGCTTTTCATTCTCCAGCCACTTCTTAGACTAAGCTGTAAAAATGACTGCTTCAACAGTCCCACCTGGAAGCCATGTGTACTGAATGCGAACACAGGACCATATTTTCTTGCTGGTTGCTATCATTCTCTGGTGGTTAAGGCACTCACAACAGCTAGAAAGTTGCTTTTTTGCGCCAGTAAACTGTGAAAATCAGTGATGAGCTTGGGGCATCCTGCACACAGCTCCCACAATACCATGTGTGCGCAAAACAATGCCCTTTCACTGAAACACCTCTACCCTGACCCCAGGAGTTGCATTACCTTGCAGTAGGCTGCACCAAAGCATTGCACTGGTCTGTAGGTAAAATTTGGTGGCCATAGTAAGAAAAGGATCTATTGGATTTCTTCTGGCTTCTTAAGATGAAACTAACAGAACTGGCTAGATGTTGTAGCAGCATATGGGGACCATAAGAATGATCATATCACATCAGATCAAAGGTCTATCCTGTTTAGTGGGTCTGTTTCCAAGTGTAACCAATAGCAGATGCCTGAGGGAGGCTGTAACAACACATTGCATGTACATGCAATGCAGTACACATTGCACACTTGCACTCCACAGATTTTCCTGGTCTCTGAACCTGACTGAGTGCACTGGCATTTTGCAGCCCTCCTTATTTTAGCTTCTCTTCCCTGCCACAGGTGAGCTTTTAATGCCCATTTTTGGCAGAGTTACAGAGTTTCAGTTTGATTGTATTATTTTTGCTTTGAAGCCCTTAGTTCCTGTTCATATTTGATGCATTTTTAGAAGATACAGTAAACAAACTCCTTTTACGGCCACAGATGATGTTACAGTTTTCTTTTTTACTCCCTTTTTCATTCCCTTATGAAGTGAAGCATCTAACCAGAGTTTCTCACACGTGAAAACCATCATACCTAGGATCACCCTTGTTACAGTTTTACTTTTCCTAGCATTCCTGTACCTTTTTTTTAGCTGGGTAACTTTGGACCAGACTAGAAATATCATTAAAACTGTATATGAATGAATGAACTGCATGCAACAAATGGAATCCATTCCTTTGTGGAAGGGTGTGCTGGGTGAAGAACAACCAAAAAAAGAGGCACCTGGGACACAATCCACTATTCCAGATATGAAACCATGACCTAAGTTTGGAAAGTGGCAAAAGTGGCTTAAAACTTCCAATTCACAGGTAAGTATAGGAGAAACACAGAATACAGGTGGGTTTTTTACAGTGATTTCTCTGCTGGAATAGGAAATAAAATACACAAGGAAATTATTTTCTGGAATGCTCTCTTTATGTCTCAAGCCTGCATTATGGCACCACTTCAGGTTTAGCAAGTTAACACATCTACAAATTTACAGGTCCACTACATCTGAGGGAACATAATTACACACAATGAAGCACACAGGAATTACTTATTTGTTATGCAGATAAGTAAAAGCTTCTTTCTTGTCATGGCATATTTTTGCTTTAAATGGAACACCATGGTTCTTGAAATGAGTTTTTCTGTGCACAGATTAAAAACATTTCCTCTTAAGTGCTGTCCGCTTCCAAAGATGGTTCTTTTTCTTCTAGACAGGCACTGAGGCACCTAGGAATATCACACTTTGAAAACTGGAACTACTGGGGTAGTCAAACTTTTTCAAGCAATTCATTTGCTTTCTTTCATTTATTAAAGAAACATGGCTGCAACAGCAATACTCTGTTCTGAAAAAGTAGACCTCTACCATATAAGGAAAAAAGTAATTCCCTTGTACTGTAACTCAAGGGAGGACTGTAACCTTCTACTTCTTACTTTCAGCTTCAGGAACCTGCTTAATATTGTCAATGTGTAAGTGCTGTACTACACGATGGAGCCTTTTGGAAGCAACGTGTCATCTCTGCCTTGTTAACAGCTGCAAGAGAAAGTCCTAATTCCTGCAGTCATGTGCGAAGTCAGGGACTTTAAGGAAGGCTGTTATAAAAATAACCAGATAACAAGATCACTTTCTTCTCTACCCTTAAGAAACATTCATACTAGAAAATACTAGCTTTCTCTCTGAAGTCCTATTGAACTGTTCCCTGCAGTATTAGACAAAACATTCCACCAAGAACTGTGACTCAAGAAGGAAATGTCTGAGCTCAAAGAGTTAACAAAGCATGTATTTGAAGTAGGGCATTAGAGGCTCGAGGGAGCAGACATGATTCTCTTAACCATGGGATTTGAGGCAGGAAGAAAACAGACATCTAACATCGCTGGGGATACAGATAAACTAGACAACAGTTCAAATCTGCCACAGACAAGAAACATGGTACCTTCCAGAAAAAACTGTTTCATAGAAGTAGATTGGCGAGATGAGTTGGACAATAAAATGACCTTAATATCATGTGGAAGGTCAAGGCTATCTCACATCTAATATACTGGGTCATAATTTCAACTACCGCCACGTTGCAGGGAGGATAATAAATTCTCAGTACTCTCATCCTGAAAAAAAAAAGCTCAATGTGATTCAAAATAAAAAAATAATTTAAAAAAATTTAGTGGAGTGGAAGAAAGGGTGGCTTTTTTTGCCAAACAAGAACAATATTAAAAAACCCAAAGATATATGAATGGAAGAGTTATACTTCTGTGTATCCCTGGCTCAGTCTTTTCACTAATTTCCCTTGAATCATGTAAGTACATTTGAAGAAAGTCCATGCTGCCAAAGAGCTGTGGACTCTAGCATGCTCATGCGGAACACAAGCAGAGAACAGAAGGTATACTCTGTGGAGAGAACCAGAAAGGGATATTTCTTCCAGTGTTTGTAACATTTATGATTGGAGGTTGGCCTGGGAATAGAAAGATTTATTTTGCAGGCTCTGTGGTGCACGGCAAAATAGGGAGTTAAAACTGATCTCTTCTGAAAATACAAGTAAGTATCTTATGATCATTATCAAACTTACTAACTCCAAAATGCACTTGTCTTAGTCATGGAGAGGTGGGAGACTTAACAGAGTAAAAATTATGTAAGGTTTATTCAGCAATAAAATGCGCATAGCGTGTTAAGCCTGCAATTTGTTAGAATTCTGGCCTTCATTGCTGTACCTATCTAAATGTATTCAATCAAATTGATAAATAAGTTAGATGTATTATGGGTAATATCACTGGCATATTTAACTCAGTAACTGTCGGTGTTAAACAATGATTTTCAAACAGTTTAACATCTTATACCAAAATGGACCACTATGTATAAAGGCACTGTCAGTTCAGACAAGGCAAATACTTCACCTTTTTTGATTCATAAGGATTGGTGTTAAGACAGTTATTTCTCAAGCTCTGGATAAAAGGAATGTCAAAACAAGCCTGTATTTGCAATCGTGCTGTGTGACTTTCCTGATCCATTTCTTATCCGGTGTTTAGAGAAGACTCAGCGCTTTTGAGGTGGGAGGAGGAAGGAGGGGGAAGAAGCTTTATATTGTCTGGGAGTCTGCAGCCAAACAAATGTACATCCCGACTGATTTAAAGGGTAATTTAGTTTGGAGCTTTTCACTCAGCACCTGGCAAAAGATAAACCAGAGTAAGACACTAAAGAAAGTTCATTATGAGCACCCCAAACCCCTGTATCTTCTCTGTGCTATATTCCTCTAGGAATTTTTGTGTAAAAAATGTCCACATCTTCGTCTTCAAGGGTCTCCTGAAATGTGATTCGTCTTGTCTAAAACACAAACAGAATCCTCAGGGATCTGTACATGGCAAACTGAAGTTTTAGAGTCACTAGCCAGGGATTAAGAAATGAACTCCACTGTAAAACAAGGATTCACCTCTACAGATTTGTTAACTGCTGCTGTTTCACTAGGACTCAAGGTAGTGTGTAGCACGCACACACGGTGATTACTGAAGGGAAGATGAACCCGGTTGCTCAGTACCACCCACTGCTCTGGGATTATGTAGGTTTTTAACGAGTTCATCTCCCAGTGTAAGATGTTTATTAACCTTGATCTTGATAGCTGAGAAGCTGCACACTAGAGACAAAAAGCATGCTATGTGTGTTATTCATGTTTCTCAGTGCACCCTACCTGGCAGCACTGTGGCACAGTGGACACCCAAGAAGTGACACGGGAGTCCCATAGCGGCTTTGCAACGCAGTCAACACCTGAGCAGGCTATTCTGAACGAAAGGAGAAGGCAGGATAAAAAGCTGAGCTGTTAATACCTGCTAAGAAGCTCCAGTGCTTCGTTTGCTGCGTGAGAGCTGAGCACGACAGAGGTGCCTGTGGCCAGAATAGCAGGGAGCTGAAGCCCACGGCCACAGCTGTCCCGGCTTCTCCCACGCAGCCTGGGCTACGCAGGCACACTGATTACAACGTGTTGCTTCTGGAAAGCCTCTCGGAGCAGCTCTGCACTGCCCAGGGGCATGCAGACCAGGCCAGAATAAAGCGCAAAGGTTAACGACTTTGCTGATTAGAGAAGCTGTAATCGAGTTAAGGACCACGCTTGTTACTCACTTAAGGTTGCGCTTGACTTAAATCACAAGCAAGTCAGTGTGTGGCTCTCCCCTTATCTCTGCCTGAGGAAGGGTAAAAAGCTCCTGTTACCTTAAGACCACTTGAGAATATCTTCCTGCTGTGAGCCACCCGATTGTAAAAAGGCTACCAGACCCTGTCTGCCAGAGCACCTTCAGATAGCTCTTTTCAGCTGTCTGCAGGGAAAGTGTCAAGGCTAACACAAAAACACATAAAATGGGCTTTCACAGGAGATGTGTGATCCTGCAGTGGGGAGAGGTCAGGGTGGCCGGGGAAAGGGCTGTAAAAATCTCTAATGAGCGATGGCTTCTGCAGGGAAGAAGACAGGGACAGAAGAAAAGCCACAGGCAGCTGCAAAATCCCTTGATGTGGTTACAGCCATGAACCTAAAGCTAAGTTTTTTTTCTTTCATGCTGGTCATGAAAGAAGGAGATACAGCACATTTTGCACACCTATTGTGTCTACCACCATCAGTTTCTGAATATCTCACTGTTCATGAAAGTGGGAATAAATTATAAGATTTTATTTATTACTGATATGGTTACCAATAATGCTTTTAATTTTGGAATTTTAAGAAAGACTACAAATCTGCTACATTTTCTTACAAATTTCTTATTTTGCTGTCAACAGGATTTTGGCAGCAGTTGAAAAAAATCGTGTTCATAAAATAAAAGTAGGAGTTTTAAAATGGTGATTTCATCACTTGCTTACATATCAGTTTTCATTATGTGCATACCTATGCTTTATACATAAAGAAAGAGAGATAATTAAGCTTTTTCTATCTATATTGAAACAAAAACATCCCAGAAGAGATTGAAAGATGGGATCTGACATTTCCCCACCAGCTTTAAGATATTCTAAAACCAGAGATTTAAGAGAGATTTTGGAGTTGAAAGAAAACATAAACAGACATTTGTATACATACACACAGCTGCAGAAATACATGCACACACATCTCTACCCACAAGTACATACCGCATGTTAATAAGATATTAAAATATGTATATTTCACATTGTTTGAAAAGACTCCCACACTATTGATGTCTCAGCAGCTTCACTGTAAACTTCATTCTTTGTAACCTGGTATGAAAAACCTTTGCATTATTTCAGAGATATGATACTGTTTTTTCATGCTGATATACTCCTTACACTCTCACACTCTTCCACTTGCACACACTACTTACACTTTCATATATTCCTTAATGATTATTCCCACTCTTACAAATGCTGCTTTGAGATCAAGGCACTCATGCCAGCTTTCTGTTGTGCCAGCAAATAAATTCTTAAATTTTTCCCATAATAACTTATGGATTATCTGTTCATGGTTAATTTATCTCCATCTTTCATGCCAATTTCTTATAACACCCCACCTGTATTTCACTACACCTATCTATGTTGTCTTTTTTTCTCAGTGGTACTGAGAAACACTGAAACCGACCGAGAGCTGCTCCTTGAAGAGCCCAGGTGGCGGCAGCTCTGAGGGATGTACATGAATCCTTGGGAAAGAAAACCAAGCCATCAGGTAACGTTTTAACTGCTTGTTCTGAAAGCTTAGCAATAGCACATGTGGGAGTCCATCTACTTCAAACGTGGTTTAGAAAACCTTCACAGCAGATCTTACCTTGCAAAGGACTGTTTTGGTGATCTGAACATTAGCATTGCCTACAATGGTTCTGTGATGTGGCTTATCCTTCACGAATACTGTTCACTGCTGCAATAGGCTAGTGGACTACGCTGCCAGAAGCAGATCATCAGGAAGGTAATGACCATCTAATCAATGAGTTCAAAGTGCTCCTTTGTAAGTGTATTGATCCCTTATCTTATCTCCTTGCAGAGTCCAGCAGTGCAAGGGAAACTGGGAAGCCAGCTCCTGGTTTTATTGTAATTCTGGTCATTCTAAGTGTAATTTCCTTGTCTTTCAAGGAGGAAAAGCAGCATATATTGTGTGGGCAGAAAGATCTGTGTTCTTGTCAATGACATAGGCCACAGAGGTCAATGGCACTCGGGCAATCCCGCTTGAAAGCCCCTATAAATTTTCAAAGGTGAATGAGGCAGATTTAGAGACTGGATGTATTCTGCCTGTGCAGGAGGAAATATAAAAATGCCACTTTGGAAGGGGAAACAGAATATTAAGTCTCATAAAAACCTTTAAGAGGCTATATAGTCTCCCCAATGAAGGAAGAATTCTGCCCACCCAGATTTTATTTTACTGGAAAGACAAATAGAAGGGCACTTGATATTAATGCATAGAACACAAGTGAGCCACAAAGGCAAAAGCAAGTGCTTTCTTTCATACTCCTCTTCTACCCCCATTCCTCCTTCATCACCACCTATTTTGATGCAACTCCTTTAGAAGAGGCATTTTGTCACTGACATAGTGATGAAAACTTTCCCCATACCTCCTTTCCAGATGTTTCTCACTCTCTTTTCCAAAATGAAAAGGCTGGACACAGGCCCAAAGAAATACATATAGTCTCACTATGTTTAGGAATAGATGTACTGTTTCATGAACTATGAATCCGGATTAGGTCATTCTCTATGTTTCATAAAAACTATTTTTGTCAGAAAACACTTTTGGACTCTTTTCTATAGCAACACACTAAGGCAGGTCATAAAACATCTTGACTAGCTCATCTAGACATACAAGGAATGAAATACTCCTCTCTTTTTTCCTATTAAAGTAAAAATACTGGGTATTTAAAATCGATTTTTGTATGACTATGTAATAATATATACATTGAAGAAGTGCAATGAAAACAGAATTATTTGGTATGCAAGGAGATGGGGAGCCTTTCTTGCCTTACTGTCTTTGGAGTATGCCCAATCCACTTTTCATCCATACATTCTGAAGTGCTAGCCAGCAGGATAGTTGTGTTGTCATTTTTCACAGTGACAATGAGTCTGACAGTCAGTCGTGAGATTCTTTAAAAACAGTCTCAAAAATATAGAGAATAGGAAATTGAACTAGGGTTTTCATATTCCCAAACAATTTATTCTCATCAGATATTGCCCCATATTTTAATAATTTTGATTTTCCTGGAATATCTGTGATCTCCTTAAAAACACATTTAGGTCAGTACCAGCTCATAAGGCAGCCCTACAGTATTACGCAAAACCCCCTTTAAGAAAGTGACAGTCAAAGGATACCACAAATCTTGGGACCTGCTCAGGATTTCATCTAGGATCTAGTCTCAGCATTTTAAGAAAATGCACTACATTGATCTGTATTTTCTGTATTAGTTTTAGCTTTTTGGAAACTGGGGCCTGCAAAGTTTCCTTCACCTTCAGCGATAACAGGAACATATTCCTACAAGGGAGCACTCCAGTCATTTCATATTTGCTAAATCTATTGGCTTGTACTATTGCTTTGCTTCTTCTGTGCATTTCAACACTGAGGACCAGTGCTTGCTTCTTCCTGATCAGCCACATACATTTAATCATATGTGGGATGGCTCTCTGGCAAAGCCAAGTGCAATCTGCTAAGATGCAGCTAGAGTGAGGAAATGATGGGGAGAGAGAAAGGGTAAAGGACAGATTAATAGATGGAAAGTTTGGGACACATTTTAAAAAGTCAGTTGTTTCCAAGAAACTCAGCTGGAGACCAAACTGAAAAATTTCCAAGCAAAAAGATAGTACATATGCACATGGTATTCATCTGCTGTAGTTTAAGACAGGTGTCACAGATTTTCTGACGGTAGATGAGGACTATTTGGAAGCGGACAGTTTTCCCAGCCCCTGTAAACCCACAGGCTGAGACTATTAAGATACTGGATACCACTGGCTCACAGCACAACTTTGAACCTTCTTTACAGCACTGATGGAAGATTTGTCAAAACTGAAAGTGTTTTCTACCTTATCAAACTTTTTTATTTTAAATGGAGAGAAAAGTAGGGACACAGACCAAGAGAAGGCCTCTTTTTCCCACCATGGCACACGTGGTTGATGTACGTACCACATATATATCTAACTAGACTAAATAACCCAGTGGGTTCCATGGGAGACCATTACATGTCTGGGATGTCAACAGAGGGTTTGAACTAAGGAAAAAAATAAGTGAATCAGGGTTGAAGGGAACAGTAATGCAAGCAATAGAAATATAGATCTTCACATTTATTAGATCTTATGAATAAACTATTTTAGAATGATGTCCTAGACACAAATACATGTATCACAGAGAAAATACAGAAAGAATGGCACAGCATATCTTAGTTCAGTTTCCTCTGAGCTTTTGCAATACCATTTACAGATGTGAATTTGAGATCAATATTTAAGATGTAAAAAAGAATCACATTTTGAAGAAAATGAGAGATACAGCTGAATGACTTTTCCCCCAGCTACTTTTCTTTGACTTCAGGAGTCAGAGCACCACTGAAGAAATAATTTGTTCTGTAGAGTAACCATTTGTAAGAAACAAGCAGGAGGGACAATAAATTGCAAAGCAAGGTCAGAGCAATTTTGCTTCCAATTTCTCTGATTCAGTGACAATATGTTTTCTTTTGTCAAAGGAAAGAAGGAAGGAAACTTTCTTCAAAAATAAAAATGCATACAGCAAGACACACCAGTATTTCTGTGAGGATGAATTATCAGATGTTAAGAAGAATGATCCATTTATATTGCTTTTTGAAGAGATTAAGTGTCTGCATCTCCTTCAATTAAAGGGACTGTGTTGCAGAAGATTCTTAGTTCACCGGCTTCTAGATGCTTACACTTTTCTTCTGTTCCCTTCAACTTGTAGGCAATATAACCTTATTTCCCTAGGTGGGATCAACCAATTAGCATGTATAGCACACATCTCTACTTAAAATTGTTCAGATTGCTTGATTTGAAAAGATAGGAAGATGGAAAAAAGCACTCTTGCAGAAATGCATTATTTTTTGTTTATTATTTTGTTATAACTATTCTGATAGGTGATAAATGACACCTCAATGGTATTTGCTTCCCTCAAGTTCATGAAGTGAGTATGAGGTAACATACCAGAAAGTAGATATCCAAGACTGTGCAAGATGGGTCTGAGCTCTATGGAAAGAAATTTGTTCTCACTGTTCTTAGGCCCTTGTACAGTGTCACGGTGGCCTTAAGCAATTTTAGAACAGCTTTGCTACATAGCACGGCTGGATGATTTGTAATGTCCAAGCTTCATGAAAGTTAAGGTCTTCCAGAATCCTATAATTGGTTTATGAAATTTCTCATCTGCAGTATTATGCCTTGGTAAAGGAGCTTATGCTAGTTGAATCTGCATGTTGGTGAGTCATTGTAGCTTGTGCCATCCATTACATAGAATCTACTTGCTAATCTAACACAGATATAAAATCTAAAATTAACCTAAATTTTAGAATTAATCTAAGTTTACCCCATAGCAATTTCTGGTGGCCCATGCAGCCTACCTGTAAAATACGTTTTATCACACTTCTTCAACTCTAATTTATTTTTGAACCTGCTAAAAGCAATCTGGACATTGAATAATTTGATGTAAAAAGGGCTTTTATCTCCAACATTCAGTTTTTCACTGTTATTATCTAACTAACTGGAAAACGTAATTTTCCAGAATAGCATAATTATAGCAAGATTTGAGGTTTGGTAGTTGTGAGATCTTTTCAGAAAATAACTTTGGGGACTGGAAAAAATCACCCAGAAGTGAATAGTTCACCCACTCTCTGAAAAACATGATAGTAAGTTGTGTAATCAGACGGAATGCAATTTAATGATCTATTGTAGCATACGCATATTTAAAGTGTTCTATATTGCTTTTTTTGTTTGTTTCTCTTTCACTGTAATTCAGCATAAAGTTAATTTCAAATCAGTGCTTCAAATTCAGGGATAGAAACAGCTAAGCATAATTTCCAATGCAAGCCTGGAAGCAAGGTGAAAGGCAGTCAACACTATCAAAGTCTGTCTGTATCTATCTGTGACTGTGGCCCAAGAGCATTAAAATGCATGATCATTTTTCCACAATTAGTGAAGCTGGGCATGTTATAAGATGGTAATAGTGAAGGATTTTTTTCAGCCTGAACAGTTCCAATACCAGGATTTGTGGCTATAGTCGTAAGGAGTGCAAAAACAGTTCTACAGCTCTGTACTGGCCTGAACTGATGTGTGCAATATTTGCTCAGCCTTTTGCTCTGCATCACAACATCTGAGTGCTCCATCATCTGTCCTTGATAGGGGGTCTCCTGAAGCTGGGACCTGAAATTGTTTGCATGTAATAGGACTGGTTCTGAATTCTGCAAGCATGATTATAAGGAATTATATTAAACAATGCCACAGCTTTGTTTTTTGACAAATTGTTTTGTATGCTTTCCTAGAAAAAGCCCATGAGGCTGCCTTCCAAATACTTCACTATGATGACTGTGTGCTCACCATACTGTACACACTTACATGTGACAAGTACTTTGCCAATAAACACACGAAGTCCAACACAGACAGAATATTTTATGCCAAAATAAGCCCAAGCAAATACTTTTCTATTGCTAAATTTCAACAGGGGAGAAATTTCAGCCAGGGTGACTTAACTGTTGAACAAATGTAAACAACACTTGGGGGTCTGAGAGCCTGATTCATGATTTTGGACAAAAACCAGCAAAAAGCAACACCCCACCCATCTGTGCGCCATTATACACTGGCAGGACTAAATTCCAGATCCCCACTTGCCCAGCTGATTTTGGCAATGCTTTGGCTTGGTGTAGCATGACAACAAAGCAAAGCCTACTACAAGTCCTTCTTTATCAAGGAGGCAGGTGTTAGATGTCTCGAACCCCCATGTACCACTCTAAAAAATGCAAGCACATAAAAACCAAACTAGTTGTGGCATGATGTATAGAAATAAGCGTATCACCAATCTCAGTCCAATTCCCAGTGGAAAAATATGTTTACCACGGGAAAAAACATAGAAAAATGAGCAAACAAACAAACAAAATCCAAAACAAAATAAAACCCCACTAAAATTATCACTAATTAGTGACGTTGTTGCTGGTTTCTGGAGAATGAACAAACCCCTAACAGACCTAGGCGTTCTCCCCAGATAAACACTGAAGTGAAATAAAACTCTAGAAACCATTACATTTTCCTGTATCCTTGCATTTGGACTTCTCTTTTGTCCTCCAGCCCATTGAGGCTTGCATTTTCTTTCAAATTAGGTATAGAAAGTGTCTCTTTCTGGTGACCTCACCATGAGATTATGTATAAGCAGAAAGAGAATCGGGGGAGACAAGGTTCCCACTGTTTTCAGGCTCTTCAGCACGCTGTGTTGCACAAAAAGCCAAGCCAATATTGCCTCCTTTTGCCAGCAGAGGACAGTACCTCATCTGCTCAAGTGAGACCTGCTGCCTTAGCGGCAATCACTAAGGATTCCCTTGCAAACCGGTGATTCTTGCTCTGCTTTCTACAGTTTCAGGGGAAAGAAACGCAGCAAGATTATCCTGTATTACTTTGACTCGCCCTATTAGTTTACTTGCTTTATTTACTTGTAGAGGGCCTTTTTTTATTCCAGGGAAGGTTTTCCTTTGTGACTTTATTGCGTGAAATCATGGTAGATGCTATGGAGATGGATCTCTCTCTGCAGAACAGTGATGGCACACACCATAAAGGCTGTAGTTTACGGTCCAGTTCTGAGGAAACACTGGAATGCACTGCCATGGGAGCTGGGATGTCAGCAGCAGTAGGACCAATTATGTCCCATGAAGAGTTTCTGGGCAGTGTTTTATACTGCACGTGTGTATATCTCTTTGTCCAGGTGTTTTGCAATCAGATGATCATTCTCAGCCTGCCATAGCTGTACAACTCATACGTATCTATTTGATATGCTTCTTAGCACATCCCTGTGAAAAATGTTTTCTTATTCTCATATGGAAGGGGACTCAAGCAGCACTTAGGTAGGACTGACTTCAAAGCAGCCGTTCAAAAATTAGCGTTTTCCTATTTCAAAGGAAGTAACACTGGCGTTTTCAGGTTTCAGTTCAGCCTCATGATACAAGCATTTCTACTGTACAAGACAAAATGAAAGTACAGAAGTACTGTACAGACAAAATTAATGAGAAACAGTTTAAAAAGGAAATTTAAACTGTTTCTCATTCCTTTTGTCTGTCATTCAAACATTTTCTTATTGAAAATCAGACAAAGAGAGCTGACTCAGACCATACATTTTACTTTCAAACAAATAAATAAATAGGCAATATTGGTCCTACCGTAACTAGCTAGTCCAGCAGCTCACAGGAAGTCTGTGGTATTGCAGTCACCCTGAGGTTTCTTGGGGCCTGGACCAGAGGCTTAACCACTCAGCTACCTAAACCTTTCTTTAGTAATTGTCTAGTACATACAAGTTGCCTTAGAAAATTGAGCCAAATTAGGTACTGTGGGAACGTATCATAAATCATATATGAGGAAAGCTATTGAGATAGATGGGTTTTAAATAATTGTACAAACTCGTAGCTCCATGGAACTCATTATTTCCTCTTTAGACCTATCAGTGGTACTAAGAGACACTTCTGAATGAAGAATACAGATTGGGCCTCCTCAAGAGCATAAAATTAAAATCACATTTTCTTCCCATTTGTATGTGTTTTCAGTGTACCTACATAAAAGCTACTGAATTTATAGGCCTAGAATTTCAATTTGCCTATATATCAAATACACACACAAATACCAATATTTCTATATTGGCTTTGTTTCTGCAGTTTTAACTTGCTTCCATACTGGTCTTGGGAGAAAATCTAAATCCATTCAGGGTCTGTTAAGCATTGTGAAACTAGGAACAAAAGCAACAATTAATGAGACTTGTAGTGCTTTTTTGACAAACATATTTTTCCACTGGGAATAAGACTGAGACGAAACAGTTTCTGTGTAAGGAATTTTACAGGCATTAAAACACAGCAACTCTTATGGAGTGGATTCAGACCTACAAATAGAAAGATGCATGGCACTATTTCCAATCTCTTAAGCTTGCAATTTCTTTCTAAAACACAGTTCAACACAATACCCCATCACAATTTGTGGGTGTTTTTTATTTTCATAATGTAATTGCCAAAAATCAGGGCTCAAAATGTGTGAGATTTGACAAGTAGTACTGCAATTATTAAACATGGAAATTATTTTAATGAGCACAGTTAAAATAATATTAACCTAGGTAATAACCAGTTTCTTCCTAAACCTCTACGTCATCACAGATGATTTGGTAGCCAAGTATTGGCAGAATCCTTCCTATGAGGGATCTAATAGCCTCACAAAAAATCTGTAAAAGTACATATCAGAATAACTCCTTTTCTTTAATAAAATAAAATTATAACAGTCATGAATAGATTCTAAGGGTGAAAAATCATAACAAAAAACCAGGAAAAATTAAGGACTTTAGTGGGGACAGGTAAAAGTCCAGACTGTCAAAAACTCCACAGAAATAAGTGCCACACAAACAGTGATATAATGAGAGATATGACATCTCAACCAGCCACTATTGGTCAAAATTGAGATAGAGAAATGTCAGTATATCTCACACTGGGAGTTATCAAATAAACTTTAGATTAAAAATGAATAACATTCCAGGCCTGGCTGAGCTGTCTGTGATAACTGAACTGTATTTGTCAAACTCAAAGTTTTTAAACTTTAATTGAATGCTTAGCATTGCTGGAAGGAGTCCTGTGTGAGCTTTGCTCAGCTTGACTAATAGAGGCCAAATAGAAGGTGAGGGGTCATTTATAAGGTTGAGTAAAAATACAGAGATACCAACTCCTCTTTAAAACTGTCAGAAATTCTACTCTTGGGTAGTAGAAAATCAGACCACTTAAGAAATCAGGTACTCCAGGGTCCTTAGAAATGCAGGAAGCATTGAACTACTCAATAAATTTGTCTATGAGCACTAAATTGGGAGGAGCTGTCGAATCCCTCAGGGGCAGAGAGGACCTGCAGAGGGACCTCGACAAATTAGAGAGCTGGGCAATCACCATCCATATGAAGTTTTACAAGGGAAAGTGCCAGATTTTTCACCTTCGATGGGGTAACCCTGGTTGTGTGTATAGACTGGGGAAGGAGAACTTGGAAAGCAGTATCATTGAAAAGGACCTGGGGGTCCTGGTCAGGGGCAAGTTGAACATGAGTCAGCAGTGCCCTGGCAGCCAGGAGGGCCAGCCCTGTCCTGGGGGCATCAGGCACAGCATCGCCAGCCTGGCAAGGGAGGGGATTGTCCTGATCTGCTCTGCTCTGCTCTGCTCTGCACTGGGGCAGCCTCACCTCCAGTCCTGGGGCAGTTTTGGGTGCCACAATGTAAGAAAGACATTAAACTGTTAGAGAGCACCCAAAGAAGCCGTACGAGGAGAGGCTGAGGTCTCTTGGTCTGTTCAGCCTGGAGAAGAGGGCACTGAGATGAGACCTCATTGTGGTCTGCACATCCTCATAAGGGAAGCAGAGGGGCAGGCACTGACATCTTCACTCTTATGACCAGTGACAGGACCCGAGGAAAGGGCACGAAGTTGTGTGAGGGGAGGTTTAGGCTGGATATTGGGAAAAGGTTCTTCCACCAGAGAGTGGTTGGGCACTGGAACAGGCTCCTCAGGGAAGTGATCACAGCACTGATAAAGCGCAAGAAGCATTTGGACAATGCTCTCAGGCATGTGGGGTGGTTCTTGGGCTGTTCTGCGCAGAGCCAGGAGACGGACTTGATGATCCTGATGGGCCACTTCCAATTCAGCGTTTATATGATTCTGTGACTGACCCCAGAATGAAAGGTGTGCACATTGCAGAAATGGGAAAGAAAGGTAAGGGTGGGAGAAAGAAGCAAGAGAGAGATAAGAGCTGGTGGAGGCTGGAGTGCCTATACTGGTGCTTGGAGGAAACCTAACCTTGTATGGCAGAAACAGTTTTGCATCAAGCAGTTTCTTGCTATGGGCAGCATCCCTTTTTAACCATCCTGTCTCAAGGGATGAACATTACCTAAGAGAAATATAGAAATATCCATTTTACTTATAATCAATTTAAAGCCTTGTCATTTTGGTTATAGCACTGTTTCAATGAGCCTCGACCATCTGGTGTTAATTGACATTTTTGAACACCTCATGAAAAACAAACTCGTGAATCTCTATGTTTTACACATCTGAAGTACTTTCAAGTACAGTTAAGTAGCAGCGGGTTTTGCTGCTAAAATTGCAAAGCAGAAATATCCTTTGGTGATTTTGGGGTGGGTTTTTTTTTTGTTTGCTTTTTTGTTTATTTGGTTTGGGCTTGGGTTTTGTTTATATTATATTCTTAAAAATCCAACTGCTTGTATTAACTGCACCCTTTCTGCTCCAGGGCTCTCTCACGTCAGGTTCCTCCATCTGCAGTTTAATAATACAACAAGCCCAGCATTCATGTAGATGTTCAAAAGGCAAGAGAAACAGGTAAGGGTTATGAAATGCTCAGAAATAAAGTAGTATGGAGCTTCTCCAACCTGACTCAGCATGGCATTTATATTCATGTCCTATTCAGGAAAGTTGCAGGCTCATAAGGAGAACCCTATCCTTACACTGCAGTCTTTAAGTACCTTCAGTTACTTTAACAAAGTTACCAAAGAGAAAGACACAGTCCAAAGCTCTACTTGCCTTTGAAGTATATAGCATTATTTTTAATTTGTCAGCAAAAATTCGTGTTCAAAAGGAATGCTGCCATCAGCAAATACTTGAGATTTAGAATTAAAAAAAAACAAACCAAAACCAATTCAAATTATTTCCAGCATGTTCAAGGGGTGAGGATGAAGTTTCTTGTCTGATTGGAAGCTGGTAGGGGCAACATGTTAGATTGATGAAAAGTAATTTGGGAAATAAAAATTAGTACAAGGTAAACCAACACTTTAAAACAGCAAGGACAGATACAGCTGTGATTTGTCTCTAAGGAAAGTATTTAATGGTATTCAATGGTACATTCAATGTACATATGATAAGATGTTACAAATGTGAGACAAAGGAGCCAAAATACTTACGTTCTTGGTATTTTTACCAAGAATACCTTGCTGACAAAATCCAGCAAGGAGAATTTGTCAGAGTAGTGACTGTAATGTTATGAAGAAGAATTCTGAAATTGAAACACAACCCTCAAAACTGTGCTGTCTATCCCTTAATGCACAAACTCATAATTTTATTTTGCTATAGGGAAGCGCTTTCCTGTTATCCAGGTGTGCAGGTAAAGCATTTGTCTGTGGGGAAGCCTGCCAGCCAGCTGGCATACCTGACGTGATCTGTCCTGCCCTCCACACCTGGGAAGGGCTGGTGGGATACACATTGACATAACTGGGGAGGAAGCAAGCTGTCTCTTCTCTGACTGAGCTTTCTAAACAGATCGGTTCCTCTACTCAGAGGTGGCCCTCTTTCCCTCCAGGCCATTTCTTCTCCACTCCACACTCTGCAATTTGACTGTAGTCTCAGCCTGATACAAAATCCTGCAAGCTTGCTTTGCTGTGAACCTAATAATTTTTCTGGAGAATTTTTTCTTTCAAACCCTGCAGGCGCATAGCTGATGCCAACAGTTTATTAAAATTGGTCTGATTATTCCGGCTGATATTTGAGGATAGATGAGTTTGCTTTCTCTAATTTTGAAAACCATTTTATAAATCAGAGATTTGAAAGACGGACTTAGGTTTAAATGTTATTGCGTTCCTCTTCTTGCGATGAATTGCAGTAAAATGTCATAGAGAAGGTGAAAAGAAGCTAGAATGAAACACAGCAGACAACGTGAGAAATGGAGAAGGGTGCTGTGAAAACTGAAAGAGACATGAAGAGAGGTTCTGATTTTAATGTCAAGCATAGGTGGTATAGCCAGATTTTCCATCAATATGGGGTGGATGAAACCAGACTGTACTTCATTGGAAGAGTGGCAGGGTAGAAGTGCAGGCAAAGAAGTGAAATGCAAAGGCTTTTACTATAGAGCATGCTTTACAAACTTTAAAACCACCCACTTAAAAACATGCATCCAAGATGGCCACTGTCGTTCTAAGCACAGAGAAGTATCTCCAAGGAAGTGACAATTATCAGCCTCTGAGCCCATGCCTGTTTTAGTCAAGGTGAGCCTACCCTTGAAATACCACAACAAAAAGCTACACCAGCTGGTGCATCTCCTGCTCTCCCCAGACTAGCCTCTCCTGCTCCTGCATCTGGAGGCTGTGTGTACACCCTGAGCCTCTGCACTGCTTTGCTCCACCACATGCCAGCAACCCCTTAGTCCTCCAGCATTCACTCCTGACTTCTGTAACAAAATACCTTGCTCCTTGGTGCATTTGCTGTGTTGCAGCACCCACTGTTCATGACAGACAGTTTTCAGTGGTAGCCCCCAATAAAACCTCACCTAGAGTTTTGTAGTCAGGGTCTGCTGAGGGGAATTCACACTGGAAAGGTTTCAGAGAGAAGGGTTCTATCAGAGCTAGGCAAGAATATCAGAGCAAGGCTGAGAGGGATGTAGCTGGTGTATGCATAATCTGTGGAGGAAGCATTATTTCTAAAGAAGTTCAGCTCAAGGGAAAAAAAATGTTATGAGCCAGTCATTTACTTGGATATTATCTGGGAATTGCAGTAGTCATAATCTGAATAACAAGTCACTGGGAACAGCCTACCCACTACAGCTGTGAAGACCAAAACCCTAGCTAATCTACATCTGCACCTTGATAAATCTATGAAAAAGAGTTAGAAACAGCAGCTGCAGAGAATTGCTTGATGACCGCAATCTGTTTGTTGGTGAGATCTTACAAATTAAAAAGTGACCTTTTTTGTAGTTTTTCCACAGTAAGAATGGCAAATAACGAAACATCTGCAAGTATTTTTTGAGATTTATCAATTCATTTCTTTTTAATATAACTAATGTACTACATTCATTTGGCATATTTCTTTGTTTTGATAAATGTCATAGAACATGATATGATCTTCTGTATGCATTAGAGCTTATTTTTGCAACCAAGCAACCATTAAAGCTTAGTTTTGCAACTTATTTTTGCACTCTTATCCAAAATTTCAAGTTTGCAAGACAACACCTACTTTCCATAAAATTACTTTATTGCCTTCAGTAATTGCACAAAATGGAAACTAATTACTGGCAGAGTCCCGCCTGAGGTTGGTTATCATTTCATGCAAGACTCTAAAACCTATTTTACATACTGGTACAACATTTGCTGATTTCCCCTGTACTCTCTGAATCTTCCCTAATGACTGAAGATGTATTACATTGCACCTTCAGTAGATTAGACACCTCCTCAGCAACATTCCTTTGAAAATCATGGGAGTAAACAAGTTAGTCCCTGCAGATACAAGGTGTTTAAATTCAGAAGTTGCTGTTGAATATCCTCTTGGATTAGTGATGGAGATGGAAGGATTTGTCGCTTGAAGAATCAAATACGTCGCCCAGCTGGTTTCCAAATGCAGAACCCAGAATTCCATATGGATTGAAAGCTGAGTGTCTCAGCTAACCCATCTTGTGAATCTGCCATTGTTCTCTGATAAATACCAGACCAGAAAAAACTGATGTTCTGAAATGATGACCCAATACATCCCAAGTGTTAGAGTTTGCCAGGGGTTCAGGAAGACATGTTGAATCTGCTGTGTTTCCACTAGTTTCTGTTTGTAGGCATATCTCATCCTCTAGACGTCATCGCTGATGGGAAGTGCTTTAACATAGAGAAGCAATTAGAAAGGAAAGAAGAGACACATTTTCAATTAAATGGATATTTGTTTACTGGTGAAAGTGGAGTTCTGTTATTGTCACTGTTTTTCACTATTGTGAAATATATATGCACCACTTTTGCTCTTTAATGTAGTTCACTGGACAGCAGCTTCTGGGAAATTTTTCCTTTTTCTAATTTAATTACTTTTTCCTGTTTCCCTTTTTTGTCTTTGTAGTTGATTTAGTGCCATGCAGTGTCCCAGATGGTCAGTCTGGGAAACAGACATGGACATTTTCAAAGAGACAATGTTGATTCCCTTTGGACTCAGAATGACCTCCTCCTCCCACCACCCCCATCACCACTCATTCACACATTTTAATCCCCAATAAACTCAGGATTTAAATATGGGAAGAAAGGTGGGCCACAACTTGAAACCAGCTAAGAACACAGGGAACCATAGCTGGCATTGGCAGAATATCATTTAGTGGAGTCTGGTACCATTGTTAGCAGCACAGATAAAACCAGCTGGCCATGTTATGCTTGACGAGAACTAGACAAGGGAGGGAGGATCATATGTGAATAGGAAGTGGTATGAAAGGAGATGAAGAAAGAAAGCTGACATGCTCAAGACAAGGTCTGAGAAAGAGAAAAGTGATGAAAGCCTTCCTGGCTATGCCAACAACAGCAAAATTCATCACCCCGTTCTGCCCTTGGGGAAAATATAGAAATAAAAGGAGCTTTGGAATAAACTCGCCACAGAGGAAATACAGGTACTGTATACTGCAAGGTACTAACTTTCTTGGTTGCACACAACTGTCTTATGGACATTTCTTTAAAATCAAGTATACATCAGTAGAAGGTCCACCTTTGTTATTTTATCACTCATTCTGAAATGGTAACTTTAGTACTACGTAAGAAAATAGGGATCTGCCTTTAATTTATGCTCTTGAAGTTGATAAAAGTGAAAGAAAGAGAGATTTGATCTCAAAACCCGATAGTTTTGCAGCAATATCAAAGCTGAAGTGCTGTTAATTTTGAGAGTTCTGAAAGTGTAGCTAGTTTTCTGTAATTCTGGTCATTATTCCCACCACTGAATAAAATGAAAAAAAATTACGTAAGTTTGAAATTCTTTGATTGCTTATGGAAATTAATCACTAAATAACTGTACCTGAGGGCTGCAATTACAGGTATATTAAATGATACTACAGAGGTAGAGGTTGGATTGGTTTTTTCTGCTATATTGGAAAGTTTTATGATGTGCTTTTAATTAAAAGCAGAAGATTTTCACTGTATATGTAGTGTCAAGCCATAATTTCTTAGTATATATTTTCTCTACTGTGGGGTGAGGGGGTAATCACAAAATAAGATGGTGAGAAAATTAAAAAGTATCAATACCTATTCCTCTGTTTCAATAATGAAGCATTTTTACAGCAATGTAATGTTACAATTAAAATAGGCGACATAAAGAGGATTGCGCAAAAACCACAGAATTCAGCAAAAGTACTTGATAAAAAATTAGGGTATAGCATCAAGAAATCTTCCAAACTGCAATTCAATGTTTTGTTTATGTGGAGTATGGTTTCTAAACCACATTTCCTTAGAAAATAAAGATACGCACAGATACGCTTTTTCCTTCTTACAAGTCCATTGGCCAGCATAATAGGGGTATACTAGGCTCAGGAATACCAAGTATTTACAAACACTGTGAAGATCAGTGGCCGGTAAAATTAGAAATAATCTACTAAATTCCTCCACGGATGCAGGATAAGCTAGAGAGCTATTGCACTGCCCCTGTCTGTTTGTGCCCTTACTCAGCTTTCAATGCAGAGAACATGGGTGGAGGATCTGGCCATAGTGGGAGCAGCAGGACCGGTGAGTTTGAAAGAAACAGAGGATTTAATCTTTTTGTGGCATGGCGTAGGAGCGTAGAATATCAATCCACTGAAAAATGGGGTTCATTTATTCCAGTGTTTACAGAGCAAGTTGCTTTGATTAGCAGTTTTGATCAGACAATCCCCAGTGAGGATTTAATTACACTAGAAAAAATGATGATTTACAGTTCAACAGTTAACTGCTTTCCTTCTTCAGATACACATCATGCTAGGCTCTTTTCTGTTGCTCACACAATGTTAGTACACAGAGGGTGACAGTCAAACAATGTTGTTCCATATGCAGAAAAGCCTTAAGGAATTTCCTGCAGTCAGCGAGATATCTATTGTTCTAGTATGTACCACAAAATGTCACTGTGCCTCAGTGTGATTTAGTGTGCTCCTTAAAGGTATTTGGCAGTTTTTGTGGTCTGACAAACTCCCTTGAAATCCAAGCATGTCTGATTTTTCTTTAGTGTGCCATCCTGCTCAAATGGGACCAGAACTGCTCCACCAGCTCCTATGCACAACAGATGTCAGGTGCATATCATGCAAACATGTCAGCTGTACATACATATAAGTTATCCCTATTTCAGCATCTTACCCCTCAGATGTCAAACATGCCTCTTCCAAATTCAGCGATCTCATCTGAAAGGTTCTAAAAAATGTGCAGACATTAAAGCTGCATAGTGGAAACAAACAAGATCACTGTCTTCTGTAAACTCTGCATAAGTAGGACTGGAGGAAAGGCCTCTGCTGGGTTGCAGCAGAAGCAGAGGCAACTGCCTGAGGAGTGCTTCTCTTTCATGATGGAGGGCCAGCTTGCACAAACCTGAATTTTTTTCTGGTGTGATTGCAGAAGAGAGACAATTAGTAGCGCAAAAGCCCAATAATCCTCAGCAGGCTCCATGGTGGAGCTGGAACTCCTCTATTTCTCCCCAGAACTCTTGGGCATGTTGATCTCTTGCTGCTTTCTCCATGATTCAGTGACAGCTGGTTTTCATTTGAATATTCCACTTCAGTTCTTGTTCAGACCCCCACAGAAATCAGTAATAGGCTTTTAATTACTCATTTAGTGAATGAGAAGAGTTAGGTGGACTTCAGAAGGCTTTGATGATACTTAAAAGGTCTTGAGTTTTCTCTAAGTATGAACCCAAGCTGATTTCCCAGAGTGACTCTTCACCCGCTGAATTCTGGCAAGGTTTCAAAACTTTGGCCATCTTTCCTAATCCTGATTCTCAGGAAGCTCTGATCATTGCAGGCAAAAATTGAAATCCTACCTTCCCTGCAGTCCAGACTCCAGATTATACTGGGCACAGAGCTGATGTGGGCCACATTTTACTCAAGACTGGCCTCTGGGATGGGAAAGAAAGTAACTTAATGAAGGATTTAATTATAGTAGGTACCACAAGCCTTCCTGACAACAACTTTTTGCAGGACACAGGATAACTTATTTAATACCAGTAAGGTTCTGTTGGAAAATATGGGGGAAATGGGAATGAAATAACACATTTTGTTGTGTGATCCTCTGGCCAAATGTATTCACATTTTACTGATATATCCAAGGATGGTTAAACTGATTCTAACTGAGCAAATCGGGGCATTTGGTTACCCACAGGATGACTTAAAGATGAAATCTGGGCATTTTAATAGACTGAAATTTTCTATATTTGTAAAGAAAATGAGATAAAACGCTGCTTGTGTGAAATTATAAAATTTAGCATTTTCAGCAGAAACAGCTTCTCCTATTAGTATTTTGCAGCTGTGCCTGTACTGAAACAGAAATGTCACTGGTATATTTAAAGTTATGGGACCATATTCTCTACTACTAGGATGCAAGCAATTTTGCCAGAGTTCTCTGAATTCAGGCATTGGTGTCTCACTTTAATGTCCAGAAATCTGTCTTGACATTAAGTGCTTAAACAGAGCCAGAGCAGAACTCCCCACTGATGTGTTGGAAATGAAGAGGCAAGAGCTGAGATCAGAGAAACAGGGCCTGTAAGTTCCACTGAAATCCAGAGCTGGGCTCTGGAGATGTTTTCTGAATGCAAGGTTTTGACCAGGAGGAAAGCAGGTGTAGAGCCCTCACCAATGTCCTGGTCACCTGACAATCCTTCTCTCCTTGTAGGGAGCTCAGTTAGCTGGGACATCACTTCTGTTGGATACCTCCAGGTCACAGCTACCAACAGCCCTGCAGTGAGGAAAGACATGTGGAAACAGGGGATGTCAGTAAAGCCATTGGGACCAGAAATAGTTTTTTAATCAGTCAAGTTGCCTTGGTTTTCTGGGTTCACTTTAATTACCTGCATCCCAAACTTCCCATTGAAATAATGTTTAGCAAAGGCCTACATTTCCATGCAACTGTGAAATACACGTCTGGTTTCCAAGGCAGCAGGTAATCATTAGGGGAAACTGATAGGAATGCAAAATGAAATTATGTTTACAAACTGCTCTTAGGACCCATCTTAGCTCTCAAAGGCACTGAAGAAATATATGCCAAGCTTATGCTGAGCAGCAGTTCCTGTTACCTAGGCAAAATTCCCATTAGCTTCAATGGATGCAGGTTAACACATGGCATTTTTACATCCCATCTCCATCCAGCTTCTGGGTCGATGTTCCCTGTACATTTGTGCGGCCTTGTGTGAACCATGTTCCACGGATCTGCTTAGCTGGTAGACCAAAAGTGGCACAAATTCAGTTATGTTTAAACTGCCTAATCATGCACCAATTTTCCTTGTGTTCTTGGAAATTACAGAACAAGATATCTCATTCAGGACAAGTTATTATAAATCAGATTATACAACCTATACTAAAAACACAGTGCCTATATTAAAAGAATCTGCACCTAATTTAAAAGACAATTTGCACTTATTTCCTCATTTCCACTCTTATTTTTCAGTCCCCAAACCGTTCAAACCTTTTCCAGTTACTTTCAAAATTAATGTTTCATGTTCTTGAACTTGACGGGTGACAAGCTGAAAACATTTGCTTTCAAACAGTGGCTATCATTTTTGTTCAACAGTAACGACACTGCTCTTCCATGTCCTCAGAAATCACATTCGTAGCATATAACAGCCATGTAACTTATCACCAGCAACAGAAGGACTCAGTTAACTGCAACTGGAAGTCCAATGTGCTTAGAGTTTTTATTTCAGAAAAGCTGAAGATAAAAAAGAGAAACAAAAAGCAGTCAAAAAACCAAAAAACAACAAAAACAAACAAACAAAAAAACCAACAAAAAACCCCAAACAAACAAAAAAAAACCCCAAAACCAAACAAACCAAAAACCTTCACCCCTTTTCCCAAATCAGGGCATTTTCACCATCTTTAGATGTTCATCTGCTCTTAGGTATGTATCGCTGATCACTACAGACTCAGAGCTTTTAGGGTACATACCTGTAAACTGAAGATCAGTCCATATAAGTTTTTGATTTTCGTGTGAAATGTTATCGTCAATCTTTGATCTGTTGACTGGTAGTCTGTGGCCCTCTTAGGGAGATTTTTTTATACATGAAAAGCACAAGCAAGAGAATTCAGTAGTAATTACATTCTTCAGCAATTGAAATGTCTTTTTAGGGTGGCCCAGAGAGTTAAATTAGCTCTTTGATCTGTGTAGTAACAACTTGATATATAGTGGGTAACCCACAGTGTCTAATACTTTACAATAAATATTTCAGGGAAGAAAAGTCAGAGTAAACTACATATATCACTTTATTGGTAGCAATCTACAAAAGGCTGAATGAACTGGATATGAGAGGGAAGTAGTCTGAATTGATGTGTATATTTGGGGAATTCCTTCTAATAGGAAATTTCTTAGCTATCATTGCATTCTATATGCAATGCTAAACCAGTGGCAATAATGACTGACCCATGGCTGCTCCATAAAAGCTTCCAAACTAAGAAAAGGTGAGCATGAATTCCTGCAGAAACTTTTTTCAGACTTTTGTAGATCACTTATGAGACGCTTCAATGAGACTTTTTAACATTAGGGAAAAGCTTTGTCCCACCTTGATGAGCAGAGAAGCTATCATCTGCTCTTAACAGATATTTTTGTTAGTCTAGTTACATAGGCAGACACCTCCATGGTACTGGTCTGATGTTCTAAGACTGGTGCCAAGATATCTTTATTTCTGATGTTTGACAAGAGGAAATAAAATTCTCTAAGCTTGCTTTTGGTATGCTTGTCTTGTTTATGCCATCTGAAGTGAGCAGGTTTCTCCTTCAAAGGTTTAATCCTGAAGACATGTACAACTCAAGAGACTGAGTAAAGCTCACATGAGTCAGGGATAAGCCACTCCCAGCTCGAGCCTCTGAACTCCACAATGATAAATAGATTAACAAAATTGAGCCAAAGTAGACCATGTACAGAAATGTACATGTACAATATGGCTATTTCTACTTTTTTTTCCCCAGAACTATTCCTCTCACTAAAGGACATGATTTAAAAGGAAGAAAGAGGAAGGAGAAAATCTGAGCCACCAACAGCTGCTGTTTCAGTAGCAGTGAAAGTGAGGTTTGCATGAGTACAGCCTTCTGTTAGGCACTTGAGTATTGCAGTGGCAGAGGTAACTCAAAAACACAATTACAGGGAGTGTGAAGGGAAAGAAATGGGGCTGGAAGAGAATCTTTATAACTCTGACTTGATGTTCAGAGTTTAACATTCAGGAGAAGTCCAGTTCTCAAGTTCACTCTTCCTTGGATCAACCCTCATCCTCTCATCCTCAAGCAACTCCATGCACACATTCATTATATGCTATTCCTGTAGTGGTGAAACCTGCTCCATCCTCACCACTATTCCGTTTTAGTGCCGTCTCCTTCAGTGTCCACTGCCTCATTTTATTTTTTAATTATATCAGTCTGTGAAACTGTATGTAACTTGCCCACATACTGGGTGAAAACAAATCCCTTGAAATCATATGTTCTCTCCAGAGACTAGGGTTGATTTGGCTGTGATTCTACCTCAGCTGTTCTATCTTCTTTGTGATTTTCTGTAAGAAGGTTATCTAAGTCAACTGCAAGCTAAGTCTGTCTAATTTAGCCCACAATTAACATATTTGTAGTGCTAAACAGTGAAGTATTCATAGCACATGTTTTTCTGGGCACATTTTATTATGATCATTGGTTTTCTCTTATTTCTCATGTTTTTAACATCATAAAGAGAACTACACCATACACTCCTTCTCCTATATATTGTTTTTGATTGCAGGTGGCAGTGGCTGTCCTGGAGGCAGACAGAAATAATTTTGCAGCATAACCTACTCGTGGTAAGATTTTCTGCTAAAAATCAAGGAAAGTAGTTCTCTCTCTCTTAACACATACATAGATGCATTCATTTCCTATCTTCTGAAACTAGAAACTTTCTCATTGTCCATTTAACCCTACTAAAGTGTCTACTCTTAGTGGTATCTTGCTGCAGTGAGTATCACAAGCTAATTATACGTTATCAGCAGTGGTGGAAAGAAAGCCCTGCTTTTTCAGAGATTAAGTTGTGCTATCAGGACAGACATTACACAGATACCTGAGTCTTTCACAAGCAGAGGAAAAGAAGCTGAAGACATTTTATGCTCTGCTTTTTTTCTGCTACTGTCTTGCACACATACAGGTGGAGAAGGAATACTGCACCATTCTGATAATTGCCAGGATCTCTCTCACACGTAAGACAGATGCAGTTGGTCCGATGACTACGGTGAAAAAGCATTTGGTTTTAATTAAACTCAGTGGCCATGTGTCACCATTGAACAAGAGCACTGAACATCTTTTCTCAAGAATGCCCCACAAAGATGAGTTATTTTATGCCTGTAAGCCTTGGAGAAACACTTCAAGACAAAACTTAAATCACTGTTTGTTTTAAGTAGGCCCAATAGGGGGATGTAACAAAACGTGCTGACCCCTGTCCTCCATGCAATGTAAAGCAATGAGAAACTGTAGGGTCTGAATCAGCCATCAGGCAGTTCCCACTTGATTCTCTAAATGAAGCAACAAGATTTATATTGCCATAGTAAAATAAACATTGCTGCAGTGTTGATACTATCTGTCAGAGATGAACTTCACTCTCCAGTACATTCCTGCCCTCCCTGATAAAACAAGTGAGAGCTGCATGTGTAGTAGCTTAATACACCCCCTACCTGCTACAACTTCTTCAAAAGCCCTGGAGATCAATGGGAATTTTTAGCTGGCTTGTGATAAGACCTACAATGTTCAATATGTGCTACACCAAAGCACATACTGGAGTGGCTATCTCTGACCAAGAGAACACTGCAGTAGCAGGAAGCTGTGTATTTAGTCCACTTATGTTGTGGGAGACATGGTCACCTTTGCTGACAGTGAGATGTGTCACATCATCTCTCTTTGCCTCAGATTCCCTTGTTAGATAGTCATCACCATCTTTTGTGGTCATGTACTTTGTCACACACAGGTGGGAAACTCTGCTTAGGCATGAGCTATAGTCAACATTAGCCTGGAAAATTAAAACAGAAACAGAATCTGCTACAGCTAAAGATTTGTTCATATGCCATCACAGTCAGTACCTGTGCTGGGTGAGGTGGGAATAGATCTGGTCTCAGAGTCAGAGAAGACATTTGCTGAGGAATCATATACAAATACAGGCCTGGGGGCATCTGCATCATTGAAATGGTTCTATGTGAACCAGTTGCAGCACTGGAGGAGTCCCTGCATAAGATTATTGGTGTTGGTCTTTGACTTCGCCAGTATGGATTTGGGGACCGAGCAGACTTGAAATTATGTGTACTCCCAACCCTGTTCACTTTACCTGCTTTTGGAGAATCCATTTAATGTAAGACTGGGTAAGAGCACATCTTCACAAGGGGCCATGGAAAAACGGGCTGTGAAAGGCCAGCCCTGGATTATCACAGCAGCAAAGCTGTACTGCAGTACAGTGTATTTAATCCTCTTTGCACTGAGGGTAATGAGGAAAAGGAGGGCCATGGAGATGGTGAAGGGCCTTGAGGGGAAGCTCTATGAGGACCGCCTGAAGTTGCTTGATTTTTCCAGCCTGGAGAAGAGGAGACTGAAGGGAGACCTTGTCACATTTTACAGCTTCCTCACAAGGAAGGGAAGAGGAGGGGCAGGCACTGATCTCTTCTCTGTGGTGACTGGTGACAGGACCTGAGGGAACGGCCTGAAGTTGTGTCAGGGGAGGTTTAGGTTGGGTATCAGGAAAAGGTCCTTCACCAAAGTGTGGTTGGATACCAGGACAGGCTCCCCAGGGAAGTGGCCATAGTATTAAGCCTGCTAGAGCTCAAGAAGCATTTGGATAATCCTCTCAGGCACACGGTGTGACTCTTGGGCTGCCCTGTGCAGAGAAGGAGTTGGACTTGTTGATCCTTGTAGGTCACTCTAACTCAGGATATTCTATGGTTCTAGGAAATGTTTGTAGAAGTTTATACAGTCATTGTAGTTGCCTTCACCTGTTTCTAAGGAGCATGGACAAGACTATGAAGAGGAAAAACTCTGGGCCAGAGACAACTTGTAACTAGAACCAAAGTTCATAGCTATTCAAGGAATCACAGGAGGGAGAGAATATCAGGAGACTAGAGGATACAAAATTATAACCTAGATAAATATCTTGATATACTCCTCACATCTTTCCGAATCTGGGGTTTTTTTACTTCCCCTTGCTTCTCATGTCCTAGAGCATCTCTGCACCTACAGCCACTTTGGGATTGCCTTTGACTGCAGCTGCCCTGAAGTTGCCCCTGTGGCAAGGCAGTGGTCACAGAGATGGCAAAGGGCTCACAATCTGCCAGAAAATGACTTCTACAGTGCTGGAAGAATCCTTTAGTAAAAGGGCAGAATATCATCAGTTGTCTGGCACTGGGTTGATACCACTGTCTATGATACCACTGTCTATGAGAAAGCAACTCTTTCATCAAATACTGACAAAAGTCGTTGGGAGTTCTGTTGCTGAGCCTTGCTTTGTAGTGCTCAATCAAAACTCCAGGCCTTGTCTAGTAGAGTCCAAAGAGGACATTACAAATAATTTCTTTTGGGATTGACACCTTGAATTTGTCAGTTTATTTTTAAAAGCGCTGAGTTTAATCTTCTTCTTAAAAACTTGGCTTCCCAGACACTTTACATTCTGCCAAGAACAATTTAACAGAAATTTTAGGCCCCCTGAGAAACAGCTGCAAAATATATGCTGGAGATCCTTGGCAAGGTCTTCCTCTGAGTAAAGTCAGTGGTAAACAATTTCAATACTATCACTGCTTTGGCATTGTCAGTAGATGTTCTATGTTTTCTCTTGATTACATCAAAACCAGGATTGAGTTCAATGCTTGTCTGAGCTATCGTAGTTTTCAAATAAGGAGTTTCTTTACAGAAAACACTGGGAGAAAACATTATAGGAGATACTACAACAGTGACCACAAAAAAAACTGGGCAAAAGCAGATTCTCATTGAAAACAATCCCCTTACACTGCAGAAGAGGAGAAGTATCCATCAAATAAAGCGAAGTAAAATGACTGGCATTTTTATTTGTTGTAAGTTAAAATGGCATAGTGTACCTGATTCTCCAAACTCTGAAAAGGAAGGCACATCAATGCAAGGAAGAGATGAAGGGCTTAGAAATCAATCCATTTGATAACATTGATGGTGCTACAGGGAAAAAAAGTCAAATACAGCATCATTAGATAGCATAGTGAAGACATAAAGCATAATTTTGTCTGGTTTCATTTTTTCATTGCCTTTTCCATCTCTTGGAATTCCTTTTCCTCTGTAGAGAATAGCTTTATGGGAACAGAAGGCACACAGTAAATGTGAGGTGGGCTGATGAGCTGATGGTAGGTAGTAATAATCAGAGGTTAAAAATTAGTAGTATTTTTCTTTTAAATTATATTTACCTGAAAGGACAAAATGAGGCTTTTTTGGCTCATTTTATTTAAAATCATTAGCAGGACTGCACATAGTACAGACTACCAAAAGTAGAAACAGCAAGGCAAAACAGTTCATTTAATCTGTAGGCAAAGAAAAATATTAATTACTGGGAATAATATAAAGATGTACCATGCTGAGCAACATGGCTCTTCATGAAGGACCACAGAAGAAACACAGATAAAGCAGAGACAGGTCACAGATTCAAATGGGGCATAGAGAAGACAGCAGTAGACAACTAGGATGACAAATAAATAAGACCTGAAGGTAATACAATTCAAGTGTTAGGATTACCATGTGTTGTGGCTTAGGAATGGTGCTCCCCAAATCAGTGCCCCCACTAAGACTGTCCAAAACCACACACCACTCTCTTGCTCACCCCTCCCCTCTCTCTTTCTACTGTATCAGGATGGAGTTGAGAATTGGAGTGAAAAAGACAACGGGTTCAGATAAAAACAATTTACTGAAAAGAGCAATGAACAGTAACAGCAGCAATATTAGTATCAGAGGGTATTAGAAAGAAAAGATTCAGATGAAAAAAGTAAACCAATAATAGAAAGTACCAGACAGATTCCTCCACCACTTTTTCTTGATAGGGAGGAGCCCCTTCTACTCAGAAAAAAGTCCCTTTCCCCCACCCCTGGGACTGACATGAAGTGGTACAGAATAAACTCTATGTCCTGGCTACCCCCTGTCCCATCCACTGCAAAAAATTAATCTGGTTCTAACCTGAACCAAAGCACCATGGGGTCTTTGATATTGCACATCTGCTTAGTTTTATATTTTTTTTTCTAATTGTACTTATTAAAACCTTTTATTTATTTTTCTGCTTCTAATTTGCATGGATTTATCATAGTGATTCAGGTAAACACTGGAAGAAGGATTCATTACTATGCCTCCCTCAGTCATAGGGACAAAAGGATCCTCAGCGTTGCCCACATTGTCTTGAGGTAGTAAAGGATCCCTGGCTAAATGAATCAGGTAACTTGCTCATACATCACTGGCCAAAGAATTCAGGATTTTTGTTCTACATTGGGTTGCAATCCCTGGCAATGATGATAAAGCTGAACTCAAGCCTTTTGAGAAAGCCATCAGGGATAGAGACTGTTTCAAGTTTTTTTGTTTATCTCTCTAAACTCCTTTCATGCTCTGTTCTTTTAATCAGAAAAGTTGTTCCATGCCATACTTGCATTTCATACAGAGCTGCATGGAGGACAAAGGCTACATGTGTTTCACTACGCTGCTGGCAACAACGGAAGGGGAGCCAAAAACATGTATGAGGAAACTGAAATAGTGAAATAATGGCAGGGATTGCACACGAACATACCAGTGGTGAGCATTCTCTCTATTTTTATGGTGGAAGTTTGGATCCCATGATCAGCATAGGTATTCTACATTAGAGCATGGAACAGCAAATAGACAGGCCATTTTAGTTCCAGCAAATGGCATGAGTAACATAACAAAATGTTACCCTATTTGTGCTTGTGATCTGGTTGCTGGTTCATTGTCTTGATGGTATTTGCTGTAACATGCACTGGGGATTTTCTTGCGATCTTGGCAAACCTCACTGTGCAATTAGCATTGCTTGCTTTTACAGACAGTTTTTAAACATTGCCATCTAAATACACCTCAGACCGCTCCAACCTTTCTTTCAGCAGTTCAGGGCTTGTGCCAGTAGGATTCACTTGAAACGACTTGAGGACACAGAACTTGTTAACAGTAAGAGTTGAAAGGCTGCACCTCCTCAGATTTCATACTTCACTAATGAATTCAGGCATCTGCAAAGAAAAACTTACATTTTTAGCTTTTGATTTTAACTACCTGCAGGAGGAGAACAACCACCAAGTCTGAACTCTTATGTATTCCTAAAAAAGTGTGAAATAGTGCAGAGATTTTCTAGACACTGCCATCCTGCAATATAATGGTCACCCAGGTGCTAGACACTTGCTTTTCTTAGTGGAAGTAATTAAAAATATGTTCATTAAAAAACATTATCACATTCAGATTTTATACTTTCCTAGATACCATAGGAACAGATTTTAGAGCAACTTATGTAGCAGTGATAACTTTGCAACCTGGTAAACCAGTAATTTTCATGCTAATTCTATTAACTGAATCAGCTGCCACTATCAGTTACATAGCTGTGATCCAGTCTGTCTCCTGCAAAGGATTAGCATTTGCAAATAATTTGTTTCTCTGTTATTTATTTTACGTCCGAAAGGCATTTCAATACAGAGATTCACAGAGTACAATCCTTTCCTGTTCAACATTTCCACTGAAACCTTGGTCTAAAGTCATGGTGAGCTGCTTGCAGAAATGTATTAAAAGGTTTTCAATTTAAAATTTGTAAAAACTGTGTTGGAAACCAGAAAAACACTGAGGTCTGGCAGCCGCCCAATGGTTTAAAACACTTTGAAACAGCTGTTCCTGGGACACAAAGAAAGTCCATGGTCTCAAGTCTGAACAAAGCTTTTGGAAGAGTATTGCGTTTCACACGTTAGGAAAAGATCGCATGGCCATTACCAAAGGTACGTGGAAAAAGACAAGAACCTGTATGAAAATATTTTAGGTATTTCTTTTATAATTATTTCCACTGTAGATATTTGTTCATTGTCTGTTGCTAGAAATCAAGCTGGCAGTTTTCTTTTGACAGCACCTTTTTCAATGCTCCCATGCCTTTTGCAGCCCACCTGGTAGGCTATGTCTGAGAAGGGGTTGGCAGGACTTCAGATCTTACTAAATCCAAGTACACTGCAAGAAAGAAAGCTGGAGGTGGAGGCTCTAGTTCTGTGATTACCTCTGTGGGTTGCTGGAGACCCTGGGAAATTTGGAATAGTAAATCAATGAGGAATCCCAATATAGTTCTTCTGAGGGGAAAAGGTTTATCTTTAATACATCCTCTGTGTGGGAAAGAATCACATACCTGAATTTTCACCCAATCAACTCAGAACATAAATTAAAAATAGAACAAGAGTAGGAAAATAAAAACATTTCCTCATTCTTTGAGAGGATCCCTGCACAGATGGATCTTAAGGGTCATTTCCAATGTAAAATATTCTGTGATTCTGTGCAAAAAAGCATTTCTCTACCTGCAAAGAACACACTTTATTAAAAGCTGTTTTACTGCAATATGCTTCAGCTGGGAAATGCTTGTCCCTGTGTGCCATTTTCCACTATCTGGCATGCTGCGTGGCAGCACACAACTGGCAATTGCCTCTTTTTGGTAAGTGGAGTTTGCTGACTCTGGCTCTGCCACCACAACTTGCTCTTTCTCTGGGGCCACGTACAGGTAGTGGGATAAGGAAAAAAACTCACCATGTGATGTCTATTTCTTTTCCAGGCACATTGCAACACTTGGCTGGCAAGAACACAACAGAAAACCTGGGTTTACATAAAGAAAGGTAAATAGAAATAGAAAAGCTATGTGAGAACAATGTAGCTCTGTTAAAATTCTATGAATAATTGTAGCCTTTGGACTGTGTTAACTGCTGGACGTTGGACAGAAGTTTAAGGGCATGGATTGTTTTTCATTTCTTATTGTGGGAGAAGGTTTCCCATTATTTTCTCGGCTTTTAAACACCAAGACTAGAAAGAGACACACACTTTTCTGACTGCAATGAACTTGTATCTCTGAAATGAAACCTGATTTATGTATTGAAAGAAGCAAATGAACATGTAAGCAATCCTTCCTTCCTTCTTTCCTCCAAGATCAGTAGGAAATAAACCCAGTTTCGGTTTCAGGAGAAAAAGGTCTGTCCTAAACAAACAATTATAAGCACTGAAATCTAGAAGAACTGTGTGAGAGGAGATAAAGCAAACCAGAATATTTTGCTTCTATTTAAGCACTTAGAGAAGTGATAGCCATTTGCTGAATATTCACAGAAGTGTTTGTTCAATGTAAAACTGAGACTTAGACAGCTGTTTAGCCTTACAAGATTTTCTTCATAATTTCTCCACCCACGTTATTGCAAATTTTCAGCCCAAGCTTTAGTTAAAGGGAAAACTTCAACAACTCAAAATAAAAATGAAGAGTGGAATTTATTAGATTGGTCTTCAGAAGAATGAGGAATGATTAAAGGAAAAGCAGAAAATAAATGGCTTGCTGATTAGACGTGAGCGAAGAAGGAAGATAAGACCATTTCCCCCCAGGTTTGCCAGTGCAATTCTAAAAAGTACGAACTGGCCTTCCTGTGCTTATCCATGGAACTACAGCTTGACAAAACCTAAGCTGAAGCTGACCTCAACAATAGGTATGTCTTTCTGAAGAAATGAGGGAAAACCCTTTTTTCATTGCTTTAAAGGCCATAAGAAGCCCACTGGGTCTGTGTAGTTCAGCTTCTAAGCAAAAGCCACTGTGAGCTCTCATAACTAACTGTAAGATCACAGTGCACTGCATCTTAAAAGTACCAAGACAGCCATGACCAAAAATAAGGGTACCTAAAATTCTAACCAGGTTTGGGAATGATCCATCCAACCAAACCACAGCTGTATGCAAAATTCTGTCTCTATGAAACACTCTGCTCTCTCCTGACTTGGATGGTATTTATGACACATTTGAGCACCCCCTCAGCATCTGGGAGAGGTGGAGACAGAGAAAGTGGGCATAATGGTCAGGGGCCAGCCTGAGCACTGGGACTTCCAGTTGTCTCTTCCCTCACATAAGTCAAACTAAACACGTGACAGCTCATCCTAGCTCCCTGATGTAAGCTTGTTGATAAATATAGGGCAAAAATCCTTCTTGAAATTAACACATTACCCCCAGAAAACCAGGAGGAGAAATAAAAACAACATCTTGTTACAGGTAGTCTTGGCAACTATGACTGCTTTGCCTTTTGAGAATCTGGTTGATGGCTTTAGCAAGCGAGAAGGTGAGGAATGCTGCAGAGTCTCTCAGGCTGCTTTTCACATCTGGTGAACATTAGAGATGAAGAAACATGGGGGATGTAGTCTTGAAGAAAAAGGAAATAAATAAACCTGTGTACAGTGAGAAATAAATCATGAATCACAGTTGGAAATATTGTGCTGTCCCAGAGAAAAAAAGGGATGCTTTTGACTCTGCCCAAGCAAGTTTTAAAGAAACAAGATAACTTTAGATTAAATTGTTTCTAGGTTTCCAGCAATTTCCATTGCTATTTCCTTTGAATTTCTCAACTCTTATTTCAGAGCTGCAGTCGCTGACAGCTCTAAGAATAACTACCTGCTTTCCAGTGAGTCTTTATAAGGAAAGCTTTTTCTAGGAAATGAATAAGGAGTTTTGCAAGACAAGGAGGAAAGAATACATAAAAGGAGGAGAAAAGCAAATCATGTTTGTTTAAGATGCATACATATTTCTTCTGAAGTGTTCAACTGCTAAAGGATTGGGAGACTTGCTGTGATATTTGATCTTCCAACTATTCTTTACTCTACAATCCTGTATTTTAGAAAAGTGCAGTTTGAGGGAAGTCATCAACCCATATATATTTTCCTTTCTTCTCAGAGAAAGAGGTATCATTGATGTCTCCAGTGTTATTTCAAAACCAGTTAGCTCTTGGCTTTTGAAAAAATAATTTTGAGATTGTCAAAGATGCTAACCCCACAAAGTGAAATTAAATGAAATTCATTGAATCTTTGTGCTCAGTCAAGAACACACACACACAAAGAGATACATACATGTGCTCTACCTTGCAGAAATACATGCCATGGGAAAAAAAAAAAAAAAGGCAAAAAATGAAAGGTGAGTTGTATTCAATTCATATTGTTAATTTTCAACACTAACTATGGAACAAGAAAGCCTATTAGATTTATTCCTCCAAAATTGAGTCTAGTATAATATAACCTAAGTTTCAAGAAAGTTCATCTCCGATTGGGATAGGATGTCAGAATACAGGATGTGAGACTATACATGAGTATGTCCAGAGTTTCAGAGCTACATGAATAAAACCATTAAGGAACAGATGACCTGAACAAGAACAGGATAAATAGTGATAAGTACGTACCTACAAAGGCAATTAAAGTGCCTGGCAATTAAAATACAAGGAAAAACCCTGGGAAGAGGGTAGGATTGTTATCTGAATGGGACTATTGAAGATGACATTTCTCAAAAGGCAGACTTTTAGGCCTCAAAAATGTTAACATTTCATTCTGGTTTGTGTGGATACTGCTAAACTGAAGGATTTCTATGTTGAACTGCTTCCATGGAGCTGCTCTATGGTAGGTTTGGACAGTTTCCCTTCTAAAGCACTTAGGAAATTTAAGAACCATAAATCACTTGTATGCCTGCATCTGTGGAGAAGCATTTGACATTTCTCTTTGATAAGCAAGTTTGTTGGAGAAATAGAGCAGAGGGGTTTTGGATCCAAACACAGCATATGAGAACAAACGGACAAACAGGATGTAAATTTTGTACTTCCACTTGAAGTATAGGTTACTCTGATGTGATTTTGAGCTGCCTTATCTTGTTTTATCTCAATATACTACAAATAAATTATATTTACACACCAGAAACTGTAGAAACATTTTATTTCTTTAATTTTGGCAACCAGCCCTTAAGTAAATTATCTCACAAAATGAGTTTTGAGCCTTTTTGAAAATGAACTAATTGAATTAACTTCAGCATTCCACATAACAGTATTGAAAGATACCAATACAAGTACAAAGAAGATCCAGATGGGTAGAAGAGTGAAAAAGGAGCTACAAGTTTTAGTGGGGAAGGAGAAAATATCTCTGTAGAGCCTAATACAAACCTTTCTGTTTGTTCACCCCATCCAGAATTGCAAGATTTCGTAGGCACATGAGTAACAGTGTGGAAATATTCAGCACAATACCGATGTCCAATTAAAAGAGATTTTACTGTAACATCAGTCAAATGTAATTATTTATTTTTGAGAGGAGTCAACAGCAACATTTAAATATGTATATACTGTACCTCACTAGCACATTTGTGTACTAAGATCTAACATTATTTTTGACAATGCTCTGGAAAAATACTCACACTTTGCCTTTAAAAGGATGCTTGCTGTGCTCCACAGCTGCTAGAAGAAATGATCACTTCAGAAGGCTCTAAACCCAGTGGCCTTTACCATCCTCAGAGTTTTATTTTATGTAAATGAAAGAGCATACACCATTGTGTCAAACAATGTACATTTTTATTAATCTGCATCTAAAGACAGACTGGCACTGTGTCCAACTCCTACACGTGTCTTGCTTTCTTCAAGTGGAACTGTTGTCAGGGTGTCAGCTGCTTAAAAAGAGCAATATAAAATTAACAAGCAAGTGGGGATGATAACTTAGACTAAGTGTTAAGGGGACAGGCCGATAAGAAATTGCAGAAGTGCCATAAGACATCACAGAAACACATACAGGCATACAATTTCATTATTATATTGTATAATCTTTGATGTTTTGCTTTACCAGACTCTTTGAATGGAAAAATTCGTAAATCTTGTTACTACTTCCATAAAAGAATCTTCTTTCAGTGTCAGATAATGACAGCATTTGAGGTGATCATGTCTAAGATGAACCTTGTGGATCCTTTCTAACTCTTCGATTCTTTGAAACTTTCTTTGATTCTGTAAACTGAAATCGGTTTACAACATACTCTTGTGCTTGGTTTTTGTGATCTTTGACTTGCCAGCTTCTCTTTTGTTTAAGCCGGTCTCTGCAATGGGGGGCACTTTCCACCCTGAAACGACAGGTTTGTCTACAAAAGAGTGTGCAGCCTTTTAGATTCTGCCCCACTTACTTTGTCCTGAGAGAGTCCATCCCACTGAAGGATGCTCCCTCGGCAGTCTGCTGCACTTTGTTTCAAGTGACTCATGCTTTAAGTGGTACATCCAGCAGTCCAGATCAGACCAAGTGAGCTATTCCAGTTTTTAGGTATTTTCTTAAAGAAAGACCCATAATGTTATAGAGCACAGAGTGGTACAGCATTATTAACAAGCCTCCTTCTTGCAGTAGGTGCTTACATGCAGTTGCTCACTACAACACACAAACCCAAGACAAGTGTGGCAATTAACACTGAATAACTCAATCATTGTGGTTTAATCAGTGTTGAGAATAAACCTCAGTTGTGGTTGTTCTCTTGGCTTAATGATCCAAGGAAAATGTAAAAATGAGATTTTGTGTAACTATTTTCTTAGGCTACCTGTTATCACTGAAAAGAAATCCTTCTCCAGCTTGTGACGTTTTAGGAAGCTTAAAGTTTTTGTTTTGTTTTGTTTTGTTTTGTTTTTTAAATGTGTGTGTGTGATAAGCATGGATGTTACTAATTTTAATAAAACACATCCCCACCATCCACAGTTTATCTCAGGAAAGGATTCTGTGCAGTATTCTTGCTCATGAACACCACCATCCTTAATTCTTCCAAGTACTCTAACACTGGAGTCCCTTCTGGCTTTTGCTAAAATAGCATACTATGTCCTATCAAGGAATAGTCTACAGACAAAAAGTAGCATATTTTATTGGATGGACAAATATAACTGAGGAAAACTAGGAACGGTAGAGCTCTTTGGCACATAGACATTGCTCAAGGTGCCTATCTTCATAAATTAGATGCAATATGTCCTTCTACTTAGAAATATGATTCTGAATACATAGTCATAACAGGTGTCAATTTACCCAGCTAGATCAGCTTCCCCCAATAGGGCTTGGACTGACTATGGCTGTGTCATTGTTGCTTTGGTGCTTATTCTTATGGGAAATTTTGCTTAGAACTCTCATTTCCATACTACTGTACTTGCACAAAACTTGTGTTTTATTTATATGCACTCCTTTTTCTGAGCATCTCACCAGCACTTACCTTGCAGCATTCCAGAGATTCAGGAAAGTAATTATAGTATTCTCCTAATCACAGAAGTAAAGACATTGAGACAGAGAATGTGTCCCAAGACACCATGTAAAACCAATGCAAAGATTAAAACGTAACTTGTATTCTCCTGGCTGTCCCTGCAGTCTCTAGAAACATGTTATCAATGACTGCTTTGCAATCATGTTATCAATGACTGCTTTGCAATCAAAGGTATGACTACAGCAGGAATAGAAACACTAGATAGATTCACTTTAATCTGGGAACACTAGCATGATCTTCAGCAAAGGCAGTGCAAGTCAGCTACAGGCTGCGAGTGGTTATTCATGCCACTAGCTTGCACTGATGTCTCTGGTGCTGTACAAGCTGTGCTGCCTGTAGAAATACAAGCGAAGCTAGGCTTGTAAGGGCTGAAATTGTCCTTCTGACTGCAGTTATACATAGCTGCAGTCCACTGCTACATATTTGATATGAGCCTTACAAACTGAGCTTGAGTCCATCTCCCCCGCAAAACTAATAATTTTTCCATCCACCTCTCACAAGAAAAGGAATTAATCCATTCAAACACTTCAAACACTGTTGGTTTTTCAAGCACTGCTGTTACTGTCACCTCCTAAACAGCATTACAGCAACCAATTATTTCATTATGGATTAGCTGTGAATGGATGTTACTCAGTATCAGGGGTATTCTATAGCAAATCCACTTAGGGAACATGTTATGCAGGATGGGAATGCACTATTTGCAGCTTCTCTTGGTAGCATTGCATGTAAAAGTAGTTGTAAAGAACACGGCTGCTTGGAAGGACCATCAGTCAGAAAATTTCTGTATGGAGTGAGCCCCAGACAGGACAGGAAGTCACACTCAGTAGTTGCAAGCAAGAAAGAGTTGGATGGACCAGAAGAGAATGTATTGGGCTTGGTTTCCTCTCTGACAGTGTTCCTTCCCATTTTCATCATACATCTTCTCCTCAAAGTTTCCCTCGAGCTGCAGCTGAGTTTTAGAGCCAGGAACATATTCTAGGCAAGAGGCTGCAGGCTTCCTTCAGTCAGCATTGAAAGCACTGCTGACAACACAATTTAGGTTTCAGCACACATCCCTCTGTTGCTTGCACTTCACTTTTCATCAGGAAGCATAAACCAAGAAAGGGGATGGGTGTTAGATGTCTTTTCCTTTCACATTGTCCTCATCTACAATATCAAACCCTTTAATGGATAGCTACTCAGAGCTGGATGTCTTTGATCTAACTGTTGGCACGCCAAAGGATTTGTTAGATGTTCAGGTGATTTAGAGCCTTTCTGCAGACTGCACGTGCAGCTCCTAACTGAAGTAGAAACATTTGACCTCTGTGGCTTCTCAGGTGTCCCTAGTACATAGAGATGGGGAAGGAGGAAAAAAGAAAGGAAGGAAGAAATATTGTGTTAATGTCAGAATGAGCCTGAGATCAACAGCCAAATAACTTTTCATTCTACCCCTCTGGTTATCTTGCATATTTTTATCTGTTCTGATAGCATAAAGGATGGGAATCGCTATTAGTATGCAGAATCTAGAAGGAATCCTTAGGTCAAATCAGACTTGCTAACGTTAGCAAAACTGTGGCTAAGTGACTTGAGGACAGAGGAAAACATTCTAAAATGCATTTTCTTCCTGATTTCAGAGCTTTGAACCAATGGTGTATGCCACTGTGCCTACCAATTCCTTCACGTAGCAACAACTGAGGCAGGCCCAGAAAACACAGTATGAGCATTCAGAACTACAGCTAATAACTCATAAAAATTCTATAGCAGGAGTAAGCCAGTGGGTGCCATGGAAGAGTTACTGCCAATTTACTTATAGATAAGAATTTCATCCAAGACATAGACATAGACATCCAGGACATAGACATAGAGCATAAATCATAGATCACAGAACCACAGAAACATAGAATGGTTTGTGTTGGAAGACAACTTAGAGATCACCTAGTTCCAGCCTCCCTAGACCAGGTAGCTCAGAGCTCCATCCAACCTGGTATTGAGCACTTCTCTTCTGAGAAATGACAGCAGAAAGAACAGGGTAGAAACTTACTGTTTCTTACCAGAATACTTTGCTCTAGGCTTCTTTTGATATTATTCCTTCTCTAGTGTAGAATTACAGATGCATTAACAGTAAATGTGCAATTGATTCAAGCCTCCCATTGCCTAGGAAGAATTTTAAATATAATTTGGGAATATGTGGATGACTTTATGATATTATGGTACTCATTGAAAATATCATTAAACTCATAGTTGCAGAGACTTGTGAAGAAAGAGCAGTAATCTGCAAAAGGTGATGGTTGTGACTGTTCTTTTATTTCATTATTCATTTAGGAGAAAATTTTTATGCACTAAGGCATCAAATAAATTGATGCTCACTAATTTGAACTTGATTGAGAACACTGAGTAGTTCAGACTATCATTATGTCCTCTTTGGGAAGGTTTTTGCTCACATGTGGCAAGATTGTATTCCTTAAGGAAAGTGACATCATTCAAATATTTGACATAATGCAGAAGTAATTTCCTTTCTTTCTCAGATACATTTTAATTCTCTTAGAATGAACCTGCATCTGTTGTTCTTGATAATGAGTAAAAGCATCCAATAACCCTTCTGGTAGAAATGGTATTGCAATGGGAACCAAGACCTCAGCTTTATCAAAATGTCAGGATCATATGAAGTATGGTGTACTGGTTCCCAAACCTGTGTAAACAGCACTCCTGAGTCCCACACTGGATGACCCCAGGTCCAACCATGGCAATTCTTTGTTTCATCACAGAGAATTTTTAACTGTATGGTTTAGTTCACCAGCCAAAGGGGAGTTTTTAAGACCACATTTGATTGATTTTTGGCAAGCCCAGCAGGTATGCAGGGGTGCAGACAGAGTGCTCACAAAGCTGGCTCTTACACGCAGATGCCTGAGATCTTTAAGTGAGATCTTCATTCAGATGTCTCCTTTTAGCTAAGGAGGAGATGTGCTATGTCTGCTACTTCTTCAGCAGAGTTTGTCTCATAAGGGGGAACAGGAAGGAAAGACAATTTCTGCACAGAAGCAATGCTCTATCCATCAGCCCTCCATCTCATCCCTACATCCCCAAGAGAGGGGAAGGGCAAGAACAGGAAAAGAGATTGTATAAGTTTCAGTGTCACATTCAGTCAAGACAGGTGTAGTGGTTTCCAGGTTAAATTGGGCATTACCCCCCTGATGTCCTTTCTGTGAGATAAACATTAGGAGGAAAGCAAAGCAGGCATGAAATTTGAAGAATGTAAAGAAGTTTATTGACACCCAGATGTAAGAAAACAACAACAGAACAAATTTTCAGAGCTCTTTCTCTCCCCCACTTTTCCCCTCCCCAAATCAATATCACAATTCTAGGAAAAGGGAAAAAATAAAGGGTTTCTCCTCCTGCTTTGTGAGGTTTTACAAACTGCCACCAGTTGTAGGTTTGCTTAAATTTAAAAATCTCTGCTAAGGTGTAACACATCTCTTTTCCATGAGCCCTTTCACAGCCCTTGCAACTGCTAAAACACAGGCCCTCACATGGGGTTATTA
>VWZQ01005206.1:149600-188881 GCA_013397015.1 Myiagra hebetior | reverse complement strand
AGTTCCCCTCCCAACAATCCAGAGTCTGTGCTGCAGCATTGGAAAAAGGGGGCAGGGAGGCAGGGAGGCAGGGGCTGGGCAACGGGGCCCACCCCTCCTTCTCTCCTGTCCCTCCACTGAGTCAGAATGGAAGCTGCCCAAAAATCCTGCCCTCCGCGCAGGTTTAAATATGTAAAATTTAGAGAAGCGTGATTGGTCTAAAAGGCTGTCTGTCAATTTATGATCAACCCACTACAACAGTGTGCCAATCCCTCATGTGGGGCGTCGTGGTCAGCGCTGCTTCTCCATTACCTTCTCACACTTTCCTGTCTATCTCAGCCCAGCCTCTTAAGTCTTGTATGGCCTTACAGAGAGAAAGGTGGTGGTCTTCTCCATCTCATTTCCAAGATTTGCCACCAAAGTTATCTGCCCACACAATCAGGAGGACAGCTGAGCTGCCTGCCCCTGCTAGTGTTTGTCTTCCTCAGCTCTTCTTCACATTCCTCCTTAGAGTGCAAGCTTCTTGGGTCACTTGGAGCCTGCCACACATTGTTTGAAAGATGTTTCTCACTATGCAGCATTAAGAACAGCCAAAGCAATTAGACGGAGGGGAAGATGGACCTACTATCCTCTTGATCTCTGTTTATCTTTCCTTTGTTTCTATTTATTTATTATTAATTTCCACTGGAATTTTATAGCTGCCAGCTGGCTCCCAGACTGAGAACCAGCAAACATCCTGGGGAGTTTCCAGTCACACTTCCCTGAGCAGGTATCCCACACTGTACTTTGGGAAATTTTTGAACAAGGTTTGTTTCAGGGCATAGACCACAGATAGACTGGGGGAGGCACATGGCTGACAAATCTGTCTCTCCCAGTACTGTTAGTAACAGATCTGAGTTTGTTCCAAACAGTAGCTTAACTTTGTGTTAATACTTTTAAGGCCCCTCCCTTCAAATGGAGCTGTGAATATCATGGTAGCACTCCTCACTGAAGACTACCTCACTGGCAAATGAGTATTATCTTGCTATTTCTGTGCAGATGGATATAATTATATTATTATGATATATTATTAGTAAAAGACCTCAGCAGAAAAGCCTGAGACTTCCTTAAGCTTCTCTCCAAGCAGCAGCAAAGCTGCTCTTCTAAGGCTACACCAGCGAAGATAGGAATTTGCCATGTCTGAGCTATGCAAGAATTTTACAAGCGGAGAGTATCATAATAAGCTAGGTTTGAAGTATGGTTCTGACTAACTAATATTAGACACTAATTTTTGTCCAAAAATTGAGACTGGAAATGCGATCAGTTTCCCACTGAAGCTGATCACAGAAAACGCGCTTACAAGTTATTAGGATAATTTGGTCAGGAATGCATCATTTGAATTGTCACTCATATTCTTTGCTCAACAGTAAGACTGTAAGGGTTCTAGGCAGGAGCTATGCTGTATAAAAGAGCTATATAAACAGCTGTATAAGATGCTGCCATCTTCATTGGTAGAAGCATATATAGATGACCTAAGTTCAATTTAACATTTTAAACAATTGGCAAAGTTCGTGAAAACCCAGGTGCCTCGACTATTCCAGGTTATATTTAGGCATCAAGAAAAAAAAGTGAACTGACTTTTAAATGTGCTGCGCAAAGAACCTCCAACTGCAGTCAATTAGTGGCACATATAATTTAAAAGCACATCCTGACCACACACGAACATAAAAATTGCAGTTGGCCAGATTGCAAACTAGTGCATAAGCTTTATACCAGTTGAGAGCCCACCCTGATATTTCAAGAGATTTTGCAGCAACAATTGTCTTCAGGTGGATCTCAAGTCCATCATCCAAAGAAGCTGCTTGCTCATTTTTCGGTCCCGTCTTTGTTTTTAGGCAGTGTAAATGTTTCATATGTTCAACACCCCCGAATATAAACTGATAAAAGTGTTTTCATGCGCATAGTGTGGATGTTGTCATTCAATGAGTTGAAAAGAATACCATTAAGGAGAAAGAGAAAGGATTTTTGCCTGATCTAAAAGCACTATGACATGCACATAGCCTTCACTGGACATTTCAGAAACACAGTCATATAGGACCCTTTCGAGAAATTACTACACCTGTCATCCAAGAAATAGGAACACCACAAATCTCTTCCTAAAACAAATATATGTGTGTGTACTTGCCATTTTGTTGTTTGCAGAACAGAAACATGGATAAACTTCTGACATGATATTTCAGTAGCCACCTTTGGAAAAGAGTTTCTAAAAACAAAGTGAAATATAGAGTTCTGAAAATACATAATAATATAGATTGTCTAGGTGGACAAATTCTGCTTTTTTTGCCCCTTCAGTACAAACTTTGAGAAAGAAAAGCCTCTACTACCCAAATCAGTTTTTGAAAGTCACAGCTTCTCCTGTATTTCAAAGTCCTATTCAGCTAAATGGACAGGATATAAGAGAAAGGAACTATCACAAACACTGCTTCTCCATCCTCATGTAGATATTCACCTGTACCACATCAGCCAAGGAAGGTGTAGAGAATGTCTGTCTAACCTGCAGGAAAGGGTTTTTTTAGAGGAAAACACCTAGCAGGTTTTCTCTCATAACGGTCTAATAAAAAATCAGAAGAAATGGGCACTATCTATCGCACAATACCATCTTTTCTTCAAATTCCAAACATAAAACATATGTGGCTTGTGTTGCTTCCTCTTCCTTTGCATTCTTTACAGATGTCGCATTTCTAGAAATACTCCTCTCAAAATAGTCACTCTGTTTTGATTTTATTTTTTTTCCAAAATGTGTTTTTAATTTTTATCTCATATTTTCTGGAGTTTAAAGGGAAGCATTAAAGATGACCTAACATAATGACTGTGTGTTTTGTAAACATACAAAGAGAAATTTAGAAGTGTTAGCAAACGACAGTGAAGGCTAAAACACAAATAAAAGTAATTTTAAAACCAGTATAAAAATATAGTTACCAACTTAACAGAAAATTAATCAGGTTTAAACCCCAATTCTCTTCAAAGACTGTAGGTTTTTGAGTTTTATTATAGTACTATCCTCCTACTGACATCCTCCATATGCACAGCAGAAGTACATTTCCAAACATTTTCAGTCATGTTAAATGATCTGACTCCTAAAGTTAGGTGAAAGTTGAAGGAAATGGGATTATTGGAAGAGCTGTGGACATGGCCATGTCAATTCACCAGAATCTGGACTATGGTGAAAGACAGGGACTGTTTTAGGGAGGAGAGCTCCCATTCAAGAATATCAAGACAGGCTAAGTAGGAAAAACATGGTATTAAGAGTGGATTAGAGGATGACAGTTTTGATCTGTGTAGAGGTCACAATGTTTCAAAAGCTATTATTCTTAACTGACACAAAATTAAAGCTTTCAAAAGCCTTTGTGAAATGCAGTGGTAAAGGAAGCTGCATTTTCAGATAGAAAATATCAAGTGTTTAATTTAGATCCTTTGCCTCTTTTTCTCTCATTACAAAGTACTGACAAGACAGGCACTTCAAAATTATTTCTGTTGAACATTTGATCATAAATGAGGGGTATAAATATTGGTGGTCTAAAATAAATCAGCTTTTTTGAAAAAGAGTAATATCCTGTTGAGAATACAGTCTGCAATCCATTTATGGAATGGAAGCAAGAAACAGAGATGGTGAATGGCTGCTCAAGGTCACAGAGAATGTTTTTCGAATCCAAAACTCCAAACAATACCGTACCTCAGTTACAAGAAAAAACATCCTCCCACTGTACCCAAAACTAATGAAGGTGCTGGAAGCACAAAGCACACATAATTTTTCTCAAAAGCTGCCAACTAATATAAGAATTATCACTTGCTGTTAAAGTGTTTCAGATCTCTTTTTGAGATATGTATTACTTATGTTCCACAAGAGAATTTATTGCTAACAAGGTCAGCACCAAAACCTCACACCATCAAAATGCCTTTGTGAGTGTGAGGAGAAATTCCACCATATATATTTCTTGAGGGTACAATGACACAAAGGTAGAACTTGACCTCAGCAGTGATAATAGATAAGAAACTTGAAACACAAATATTTTCTTACCAGGATGTCTAATGCCTTGCTGAGACAGTCTGATTTTAAAGTACACTGACTTTTTAGGATGAGAAGCACAAAGTGTCCCAGATACAGATATCTTTAACTCATCGCCTGTCTGTCTCTTAAGGCAAAGTCTAGTAAGATTTTTCCTGAGAAGAATAAGAAGGAATTTTTCAGCCAGCTAAGCTGGAGATATGAATTTTCTTCTCTCTCACATGAAAATGGTGGATTTCACCCAGTACAAGGGCCAGGGTGCAGAAAGCAAACCCCCAGCCAAGGGTTACACCTTGCTTCTGCATGGGCTGCACCATGGTATCCCTCCCTGGGATGAGCACAAGGGGCTTGCCAAACAGCCACCCTCACAGGCAAGCCTGCACTGTAGGAGGTGTAAAGTTGAAGCAGCCATCTCTGGGCAGAAGGTGGAAAACCCAGGACACTCGGTCATACCCATAGCACCACACCAGCTGTTTCCAGGTGACTGACCAGAGTCTGGACCAGTGACTCAAGGGAACTCACACTCAGAACAAAGATTTGTTAATTGACTTCCCAAACGAAACAATATTCCCAGACTCCCAGTGTTAGTCCTCTCCTCTCGGCTCCCTGGCCATGGTGTCTCTCTCCCGTATCCGTTTCATAACATATCTAGTTACCGCTGGTTTTCAAAGGCAAAGAAGAAACATTGCTAACCAAACTTCATTCCCAGAAGTTTGTTTGCTAAGTGGAAAAGACTTCATCCTTATCCCTAAGAGACCATCTTTTTTCAGAGGGCAAACAAGAGGTACACTGTTCATCCATAGGAGATGTGACATCCTATTAGCATGGGTTAGAGCAATAGTATTGACATACTGACAGTACATCAGTCACTAGGACTGCCACTGAAACCTCCATTCTACATCTTATCCATGTACTTGGTCAACTTGAGGTAAGTATGACTTCGTCAGTTTTAGGTGTACTATGCTACAATAATTTTAATTGCCTACCAGATGCAAGAGATCTAACTATATCTACTCTTTGTACATCTTTCAGCTTCCTGTATATAATGCTACCCACTGAGGGTTTGTGAAAGACATACAATTCATTGTAACAGTCCCATCCACTAGGGGATTTTTTCCCCAGCCAGCTCACCATGAGAGTAGTCTACAACTATTCTTCTTAATTTACGGAAATCGTCTCTCATCCCAAACCTTGCAGTTCAATCTCAATCAAATCTCCCTCTGAAATTGTGGTCTGAAAGGTTATAGAGTTTGGTCCAAATTTACAGAATCATTAATGGTTTATATCTGCATTAATAAGAAAGAGGCGGGGGGGAGGGTATTCTAAATTGTCCCTTAGGTTACATCTCCTCCAAAGTGTCTACCTGTTTGAAACACATGTGGCTTTTATGTTTCTGTGTACTAAAGGATCTGTTCGGCAGCTGGGACTGTGAAACTGGGTTAATGTAATCAGCTGCAAAAAAAGAAGATGCTGAACTGGTTGTGGAAACTTATTTTAGATTAAAAGAAAAGGAATGGCCTTTAAAATGCCATTCAGAGGGGTGTGGGGGAGGAAAGCAGAAGACTGCTTTTTGTATGCAGGAAAGACTGATTCTATTTTCTTTTATTTCCATGAACAACACATCATTTAAGCTTTTTTATCTCTTGTCAGCTCTGTGGAAGACCAGATATAGGAAAGAAATCCAGGCCAGCAGGCAGAACATAATTTTGATTGCACAAATCTGATTAAAAGCAGAAAAATTAAAAGATTCTAAAAACAGAGAGAACCACAAAGATTAAAACAGAAGAGAAAAACATTTTGCCAAGTCTTGACAGTGAATACAGCTGAGATTCTTAGTTCAGGATCAGCAGACAGTCAAGGTTTTAAAAATGGAAAAAACTATAGAATTTGATATTTGTTGGAGATAAGGTCAAGAAACACAGAAAGACAAGAAACCATGTTAAAACTGGGCTGACATGCATTTCTCTCATGAGAAAGTGGCACAAAACCACAAAAGTGTTGTGAGATTGCATTAGGTTTTGGATTGAAATAGTGAAACGACTGCTATTTTTTACTGATTTTTACTGGTTTGACAGTCTGAAAATCTGAGCACGCAGGGCTCAGACAGGGATATAGGAGCTGGGATTCTGTCTCAGCTCAAGGCTTCAAGGGCATCAGAGCTCTGGCTGCCAGACAGCTGCTACCCTGGCAGATCAAGGGCAGTTGGAGACTTCATTTTTAAGCTGTTTTTGCCTTTCTTGCTCCAGTGGCACTTGCTGGTTTTCACCAGCAAGCTTGTGCACCACAAGCTTTCCTTTTTTAAGTTAGAAAGAAATGGCTGAGTTGAAGCACTAGAGAGGACAGTTTGGGGCCATCTTTCTGCAGTGAATTACTCTCATGGTGATTCCAGGGAGCCACTGTCAGCTCTCAAAGTGCTTTGCAAAACAAAGCACTGCTTTAGCAAAAATCATGTTGCTAGGAGCAGTATTGTTAATTTCAGCCATGGAGCTAAAGTCACTGTAAGGCACAGGTTCTCACCATTCTACCAGCATCCCAGAGCAACACTGAGCAAAAAAACCAAAGCTAAATGTGCTTCCACCCATAAAGGCAGAGTGACTTGAATTGTCCTCTGAAATTCATAATTGAAATCACCCTGATTTTGCAAGCCAAAACTTGTCAAAACTGCAAAGGAAGTACTGCATTGCAGCTGCCAGAGAAGGGTGTTGTGTGTGTGTGTGTGTGCACCTGACACACACACGTGTACAGTGGAGGATGGCTGTCATGGTGCCACCATGTACTGTTTACCTGTGCAGGGGCTCACACTAGACAATAGGCAGGAGAAAAGGAAGCAACATCTTTTTAAAGAGCTAAATGCCCTGATAAAGCTGAGCAGATGTGCACTAACTCTGATAATCAAGTTTGTAATGCTGAGTTATCAGCTCTGCTACTGAATTTACTCTCTGTTGGCCTTTATCCAGAAAAAAAGACTGGGTACTTCTCAACCCATGCTCATTAAAACAATTGCTTCCAAGATCAAGGAAGCCCATGTGACTAAATTGTTGTTGCAAAAGCACTGCTTTCAGCTTTGGTCCCCAGTGCTATGACACTAAAATTACTCTGAGCCTCTAAACATGCAACAGACATTGACATTAATGCAAGCTTGGAGCTTGTTGATTTGCTTCTGAGCAGTGACCAGCTGTGCTGATGCAAAACACCAGTACTGAAGTTTGAAGGGACTGCGGTAAGGCAGGGGAAAACCTTGCAGCTCTGACACACACATGCCTGCTAACAAGTAATGGATTCAGCTTCTTTCATGTCAGCAAAGGTTTGATAGAGCCCCACTTATCTGGCAAGAAAAAGGGTCACCATGGGTATACAAGAGAAAAATGTGCATTTGGCAGGGAATGGGGTCAGATCACTTGTAAAATTCTGAGTAAGCTTTCCTGAAAAAAAGCCCCTAACATTTTCTCCTCAAATAAATATTACAATGTGTCTGTGCTTAGTAATACAATATTAATATTGAATTACACTTCATGTATCAGATGAAATGAATCCTGACATAAGGCTTTAGCAGAGAAGTTTCCTTTTTCACAGTTACTGAAATGCATTCGATAAGTGTTAGACTCTCCCCGCTTCCAAAACTTCTCTCACAGGTAGTGAAGTGGGTTGTGGTTTTTTCACACAAATTGCACGTAACAAAAGTGAGGCAAATGTGATCTCACAGGACACTGTAAATACACAGTCTATATAAGCACCTACTCCCTTGAAGTGCCTGCTTCTTGGTAGAAAGGCTCTGCTATTTTTTTGATTGTTTTGCCAATAGAGATAATCTGGAATGTTTCCAAGAAGGGGTCTAGAACAGACAGTCCAATACACAGGAAGGCACACTAGGATAATTTTCCTACATTTGACACAATCAGGAGAGCTCCAGTAACCCAAACCTGTAGTGGATGGTAATTGACATACTGTGACTAAGGACACAGTTCTAGGTCTCGATGCCAGCTCAGACACTGCATCTCCAGCCCTGAGGGGTTGATTTTAAGGCTGGAGGGGTTATTATTGCCTCCAGTACAAGCCATCGCAAGTCTCATGCATCACAGGCGTACTGTGTATCAAGGTGCCCAGCTTTAGACAGGATCCTAATCCACTGGGCTTTTATGAGGGAGAGGCAGCCTTGTCTGATGCTGTTACAACAGAGCAAAGGAGTTTGCCAGGGATGACATGCAGTTAGAATGGCATTTTGTTCATGTAACAAATGTTTTAAGGTTTGATTTTGCCAGTCACACAAAAAGTGACAAACACTCATTCAGCAGCCTGAAATAAATTTTAAAATTGTTACTGTTTGCCAATATGTGAAAAGGAGCTGACAGTACTAATGTGGCAAAGGAAGAAACTGAGAGGTGAAATTTTGTGAAGCTGTTTTTTAACCAGTTAAGTAAAGATTTAAGTAATGAAATTTAATGACATTATTAAAACTGTCTGGACAAAAGGTTGCCCTAAAGTATTCATACCACTTGTTTTGATATCCTGAAAATGGTGAATTGGAACTGATCTATATTTACAATTTTATTTCAGATTTTATACTATTTACATTTTAACACGGTAGCAGGTAGATATGTAGGGTGCTGCTTGTACTCCTTTTCAGTGAAATAACATAAAGCAAAGCTGTGCTTTTCTGCACCAAAATGCATTAAAATTATAACCCCCTCTCTTTAAATTATTTTCATTAAAGATTACTTTCCATTCCACACCTGAACTTAAAGAGTTACCTGATAATATGAAACAACATTTTCGTACTGAGGATTTGTTGGATACTTCCGTTTAAGCGGTTCATTAAGTTGAAAGAGTAACACAATATTTTCCCTTTCATTTAAAGGATAAAATTGTCCCACTTTCATTCAGTAGGTGGGAATAGACTTTGACTGATCTAGGCTAATACCTAGGTCTGCCTTTATTTGCAGAACATATTGGATTTATTCAGGAAAGATCAGCCATAAAATTATGGACACTTATGATTAGAATCATGACACTGATGTCATTTATTCATGTTACACTCACAGAATGAGCTCCAATATTTTAGAGTTGTTCTGTTTCCCATATTCTCCTCCCATTCACAAATAGATTTGCAAGGCATCTACAAACCAGATACCTTTTTTTTTTTTCCTTAAGATGTCATTTTTCTAATTAAACTGGGCCTTAAGGGAAGAGAAAAAAGAAAAGGGAGAAAAATAATCTTTCCTCATGTTCCTGCCTGCAAGGTACAACATGTTTTCAGAATTTAGGGTCTGGGAAAACCATGCTGGATTGACTCCAGTTACTTGACTTATAGAGGGAATATCTATCCTCAGAATAGCTTTCATGGTTGTTACTTGCCAATTGACACAAATTAAGAACAGACAGTTTTTCATTCAATTTCTTCTTTTTTCAGGTCTCTAATTTCATATTTCTGTTACAGCTTCCATATCTTATTCTCCACCTCCCTCACTTCCTTGCATGCTGCTATAAAAAGAAACATTCTTCCGTCTTCATAGATGAGAAGCTCTATTCAGATCTTGAGTATGACTAATGGAAAGCAATGTTTTCTAATATAACTGAGTGAAGAAATGTTTGGAAATGATTTTCAGCATGTGTCCTTAAATTTGTCTTAATGTACCATTGTGTCATTCATAGGCAATGTTTAATTAATTCCGTAGAAAAGTAAAATATTGGCTTTCTGTAGCATTCTGTTTACTAAGAATTAAAAAAAGGAGTCTACTTAGATCAAAACATTGACTTTTCACAACAACTAACAGCAAGTATGAAAAAGGAAATTATTTGGTAGATCTATAAAAAACAGGGGTATCAAAGCAGACTGAGGTGACATTAATCTGTCTCTAAGTAAGAGCATTGGTTTTAAAATCAGGTATCGGCACTGGAAATAAAACTACTTTTGTTTCATCTTTCCTTGTATATAAAATTTAAAAAATGCACCACATCACTTTGGTGGTTACTTGATCTCATATGCCAGGAGGCCTTTCTCTTCATTGCTCTTGTCCTGGCAATCAGAGAGGTACGTGGACTGTAAGAGGGCACAGATTTGCAGAGAAAGGAACACATAATGGGAAGTTGAGGCCAGTCAATATAACTGACAGAATAAAAGGACCATTGTAATCACTCACATGTTACTTAATATTTTTTAGCAGCAAGTGCACTTCTCTGTACTCAAGCACCTTTTGTTGAATGTTAACCAGGTTTTCAACATGGAGCTGGGACAAAGAGCAGCACACATATTAGAACTTGCACTATGGGATCTCTAAAAGTCTCATATGCGCTGTTGAACAGCAGCTTGTAAAGGAACAGCCCAACTCATTTTTCTCTATCACCTGACAGTTTAAAAAACCCCATATAAATAAGATTGGGTATCTTCAGTGCCAGTGAACAGCCCAAGTGTGCTTTAGGACACAGGAACACTGCGGGCCCATTTCTGTTGATGGGTAACTTCAAAACTTATTCTGAAAAAACATGTATATAAGAAAATAAATTCGGCAAGGAAACGATCAGTTATTTTCTGAAGTGTTGCTAAAAATATAGGATGAGAGGGGGAATGTTGTGGACTTGCACTAAAGAATAGTAGAAAAAAATTCAAACTGAATTTCAGTAGATCTAGCAAACCATTGAGTAATGGCTTAAAATATTTTGGGACTGTTTAGGAATTAATACTACAGATCTTCAGAGGCCATTAAGTTAACATAAGCCAAGAACAAGCCATAAGTCAAGAAGCCTACGGCAGTTTCATAACAATGACCAGACAGCACTTGTATTAAGCTGTGCTTGTATGATTGCCTATTAATGGGCGATTAGTTACAGCATAATGCGACAAGTATACTTTTACTCCAGATCAAGCAGCTAGCTTCTTTCATTTTATTTTCCTCATTACAATTGATGAAGAAATAAGAGAAGAATTACAATGCAAAGGGCAAGCTAGGTACAATTGCCATGTCTGCTCCATGCTGGGCTGAAATTCCTCAGTGGACAGTCTTGCATCATATAAGTTATTTGCATGCCCCTGGAGTGTCATTTCTTCTTTATTCCTTTATGTAAATTGAGGCAGTCGTTTGGTTTGTGAGCAGCATGGTGTTAGTTTTTACAGCTGATTGCAGAGTTAAAGACTGTTATGTTTAGAAACACATTATCTCAACAGAAATACTCCGGAGTTATGTCCTCAACTAAAATACTTACATGAAGGAGAAGGGACCTGGAGAAGCCAGCCTTTTATGACAACGTGTAGGGCAGGGTCAATTTTGTCATAGAAAAGATCCTAGTTGGGGCTATTTATGTTAGCATTCAGCTTTTGTCGAACACCTCCCTCATAAAATTGGCCCATCTCTGCATATTAAGAAAGCTTTTTGTTTCTCTGTACTCCTCATTAAGAGAGAAGCGACAGATTATGCCCGTGAGTAGTATTACTGCTATTCAGCTCCCACATCTCCTATTAAGTATTCCCAGGCCACTAGGTCTGTGGTAAAGCAATGTTACCACAAATTTTCCAGGGGAAAGACTACAGCACAAACAGACTCTCAGAGATTAAAAAAAAGTGTCCTAGCTGATAGCTAGGCTTACACACGGTGTCCTGCAGCTCTTTCCACATTCAGGGGACATCACCAGCTGCTGAAAGCCTGTTTGTCTTGGGGCCTGAGAAGAATCTGCAAAGCAAGTGCCATGGCACCTTTTGGCACAGGTAGTGCTGGGAAACAATGTAAGACTAATACAAATCAATAGATTTGAATGAACTGAACAGAACTTGTAAAAAAACTTTTCTCAGGTATTTTCTCAGGTATTTGTGCAACCTGCTGATGGAACTGAATGCTAAAAATGCTTATAGAACACGTTTAACAGCTCAACCGGTCTTGTCTGTCTCCTATATAAAAAACAGATTTTACTTCAGTGTGTCTTCTTTCTCAGCCACAAAATAAGACTTAATTTTTTCCCATATGTGTTTTCACAGTGACTTTCCATGTACTACTTACATGCAGTTTTGAACACACACTGTCCAGTGTCCATGGTAAGCTTAATGAGACCAGGCAAACCCCACATTAATTCAATTTTCCTTTTCTTAAGACCCAGACAAACATGTCTGGAGCACATGACTGCACCAGCTCCCTTCAAGCCCTGCTGAGCTCTGCTCCACCGTGGAGTACACAGGTGACCTCTGTGGACAATCTTCGTGTCACCTATGTGTCATAAGTTATTGGAGTAGTGAGGGGGTAGAGGGGTGCTTCTCCTTTTGTGCCCCTGAGAAATTGAGAACACTTAAAATCTTTGATGTCTTACAGGATTACAGTAAATAACTGCAAAAAGGCATGATAGGGAACACATGTCAAAGAGGCAATGTTTTCTAGTTGTAGAAAGTATTGGAGAAACAATGTGAAAATGAAAGGGTGCATTTGTACCAAACATTATAAAAATGATAAATAGAATTTTTTATACTTATAAAAATTATTTTTAAAAATTATGGCTATCCAGTCTACCAAGTAATAGACAAAAGTATGCAATTAATGTGACCAATTAAAAAATAAAGCCTTTCCCCATCCCCTTCATTCAAGGGTAATAATTCTTTAAATAATTTAAAAAAAATATTGAAGATCACTTGTAAGATGAAGTAAGGAGAGAACAAGGTGAAGAGCAGTTATTTCTTTTCTCTATACATATTGCCATGAAAAGATCTGAGCTCCAAAATTTCCAGATGGGTTTTCCCTGTGATGGAAAGAGTCTGTAAGTGTTTGACATTCCTCCTGAGTCAGCTCTCCCAGTAAGCCAATCCTTTGCAGAGCAGGGCATAGGAGCAGCAGCTTCTGCTGAAGTGGCATCCAGGACAGTGAATGGACTCATGAAAAATTTCTGTTGTGGAGAGTCCTTCATTTTCTCGAGACAACATACAGTTTTTCAGCTTAACTATGCTGCCTGTAGGTATATCTTTCTTTGCATAGTCATCTACTGAACAAAATTGCAGCTTAAGGCTCCCTAAATTTCACCTTATGAATGCACCACATGCATGGTTTTCTTGTGCTTATAAGCAGCAAAGTAGTCTGCCAAGTGTAGAAGAGCAGGTAAGCTCACACGACACTCTTCCTGATGTGAAGAGCAGAACAGAAGTAACTGAGAAGCTGACAATACTAAACAGTGGCAAATTCTGTTTATCTCTGATTGCTCTTGTCCCATCACACTACTGACTTCATAATGGAAACCTACTATATTAAAAAAATGTTGAAAGGAAAGGAAAAATGTCAAAGCCACCACACGGGATGAATACAAATGTACAGAGTTATGCATATACAAAAACGGTTTATTCAGGATTTCTTTCCTTTTAGTTTGGAGGCCCCATGGCACTGATGAGAATTCTGTGCAGTTGCATACTTATACTTCACTGACTGGGATTTTCTGTGTCTGTGTTATTAATGGTAAGTTGTTGGTAAATGTTTAAATCATGGCACATGGAGATAATATGGAACAGTACTCCCTGTGGTATTATAAATCTCTAAAACTGATTCTTAAACTAGTTGAGATGTAGTCTAATGTTGCTTGTTCAGGCTTAATTTGACTTATCAGCTATGATACCATTTGTATTTGAAGAGAAACAGCTGCATTTTCAGCTACTAAAGCCGACTTGAGCACTTTATATAAGAGACCAGTTGAATCAACACAGATACAGTCTTTTTCATATTCATTAACTGTCCCGACTGAAAAATGTTCCAAAGCAAATAAATGAAGCAAACCCAAGCAATAATTGAAGTATAACATTTCAGTGAACAGAAAATTTTCTGTTTCTGAAGCCAGTGAGACCCTTCCCCACCCAAGTGACAGAAAACCTTTTATCCTGTCATGCAAGTGACTAATAGTCTTCTAAAGGTCTTCTAAAGAACAACACTCCTGTGTCTTAAAGTCACATACCACTACCCCTCAGAGAGGGCAATAAAATCCAGACCAAGAAGAGATATTTTTTCCTGCTGCTGTTTTGGTTTTTTGCCCACTGAATACTGGGAGCCACCAAGCTGTAGTCTCATATATTCCTGAGGTGGACTACTCCACTCCCACACTACTGGGGGCCATGCATCCCAGGGGATGATTTTCAGGATCTCATGCAGGAATGCAGCTGAGGGAGACAAAAAGGGACTGGACTTTGTATGTTCAGGAGGTTGGTAGTATGACCACCCTGGAGACTCCAGTGTGCTTTTTTTCCAAGCAAGAGACCTGTCACAAGCTTAAATTAAGAAACAATAAATCAATTAATTTTATTGTTGTCTCCAGCCTAATGCACATTAGCCAAAACTAATCATGATGTCAAAAAGAGAAGTAAGTTTAAAATTATGCCTGGGCATAATTGGAAGTCACACCATGGTCTACCAAGAGAAATGAAGGCACTTGGAAAGTGCTGAGGAGAGAAATCCTCTTTATTACTGTACTTCAATCTCATTATTACTAGTTTTGTCTGTGCTGGAGGGAGATGAGGGAGATGAATAGCCTCTGAACAGCAGAGGTCCCTGGGAAAAGCCCTCTGTGTAGCTAGCCAACAGCTTCCCAAAGCTTTATATGCGGCACTGACATACAGCACAAGCAACTCGAATCCATCTTTTCATAAAACATGTTGGAATAAAGCAGACTTTCCATAGGTCTTTTCCAAGCCTGGACAATGCTTCACTACTGCTATCTGCATCAGTCCACCTCACCATAAGGCAGAACCCAAACAAGGTGGATGAGGAACAGTTTTGTTTTCCTTCTAAAGACACCTTTCATCAAACACTGAACACTGACACACTGCCAAAGCTCCTTCCTACAAACAGCTTCAGAGAATAAACACATCCAGTTCCCAAAGGAATTGAAATTTTCAGTAATATTTTTATGCATTTCATTATGCAGAACAGAAATCCTAAGCAGGATGGCAGGATGTGCCAGTGCCCCAAACAGCAGGTGCATTGGCAGGTTGGAGACCTCAGAGAGTGTAGTTTTCACTTCCACTCACAGGGCCCAACAGGGGCCAAATGATGTCTTTACTGAGATTTTTAATTCAGTATTCTCTTTTTAATGGGGCACAGGGGACAAACCTGACAAGTTATTCAGTTTACAATGCAAGATACGAGAGGATAGATACTTAGCCTTTAAACTCAGATAAGCAGTAGAGAACAGTATGTAAATAACACTGCTTAGCTGGAAATCCAGGATTTCTGATATAGAAAAATAAACAGTCATTCTGCATATATTGTATCTGTTTCACATCATACACATCAGAGAATTATAAAGGAAATAGGAATAATCAATTTTACCTTTGTTTATACAAGCAAAGTGAGACAGAAATCTAGCTTCCATTATGACACTCCAATTGTGTGAGCGGGATTGAGAGCAATTGAGAACTTTGTGAGATGTTACTAAGTCAGCTAGAAACTGTTTTTTAGTAACATCTGTCGCAGTTACTAAATAGAAATTAAGCAGAGGTGAATTTAAGTGAGCAGGTAATTGGGAAACACACAACAGTTACAACAACTGGATTTGAACTGAAAAGGAATGCTTCTCATCTTTTGACTAAAGCATTTTTGAATCTCTGTTACTATGTAACTACAGAGCAAGTGTAATGAAGCCTGGCGAACAGAAGTTCCAGTGGCTTACTCCACAACCATTTCTCTTTTCTACTAACTTCTGGAACAACAGAAGTGACATCTCACTCCATTCCTGACAGATCTGAGACGACACAAGTCATCATCTCAGCAGGCAATTCATCATGAGAACTCCAGCTACCTAAAAAGCCAGTATTCAGTAACGAGACAAATCCGTTCTGGATAAAAGGGTGTGGGCAGGAACAAAATATAAGTGTCTGTAAAGAAAAGACGGTAAGAAAATTATTTTGTGCTGTGGCACTTAGAGTCACCACAACAAGAAATGGATTCTCAGGCTAAACCCTTATGTTTTAGGGACACCAATGTCCCTAGGAGTCAGTACACCAGGCAGAATAGCAATGATTACCAAAGTGATGTTGATGCACAAGGACACACAGGGTTCTCCCTTGTCAGCTGGCAGGCAAAGGAGGTCCCTTCATCACTTCTTGATCCCGTGTCAGAAAGTTATCATCAAGGCATTCCAGAGACTTCATGGATTGCTTACGTCCTCTTGGGCCGTCTCTCCAGCAGTTACCAGCGTGGCTGAAGTCCTCCATGAGGACCAGGACCTGTGAATGTGAGGCTTCTTGCAGGTGTGTCTGAAGTTCTCGTCTACTTGCGCTTGCTGATTAGGTGATCTGCAGCAGACACCCATCACAACGCAGCTCATATGCTGGTGTGCTCACTAACCTTCAGTCACAAGCTCTCAGATGGCTCTCTGCCCACGTGCTGCCCATCTGCCAAGGCAGACCTCCATTCTTTCCCACTGTTCTCTCATGGAAGGGGCTTAAACAAACTCCTTACCATCATCTTCCTGGCTTGTCTCTCTAAAAACCTGTATTCTTCCATGGCAATTATCCTGTCATGTGGACTATGGCACCACATCTCTGTGACTCCTGTAAAACCATAAACCTGCAGAGGCAGACAGACCTCTAATTCCACCTATGTGTCCCCCAGCCTGTGGAGGGATGGACACTTCTCACAGGCAGTCAGTCCTGCTGGTTTCCTATAGAGGATGTGATAAGTTTGCCTTGCTATAGTGTTAGTCTGAATAGGGAGCTATGTTATTTAGACTGAAAGCCCTAACATGTAAAGGCCTTGCTGATACAACACAGGCTGTACAGAGCCATTCAAATCAGATTATTCATATTTTCCACTTCAGTAATGGAATATTACCATGGACCTCTCCAGCAAACAGAAGTATATATGCACACACCTATAAAAACAAAAAAAATCACACACTAGCAAGAAATGCCAATTCATAATAATGACAGGCAGCACACTAACAAAGAGCTAAGTTAGCTGCCTCTAGTAAGATTCAGTACATCTGCCTGAACAATAAATTACTGTTGCTTTAGTGGGTGTTTGTGAGAAATGCAATGCCATTTACTCCCCACATGTAATAATTTTGGGTATTTGTTATGGTTTCATGTTATGAGAATGGCTGCTCTGAAATAACCCACTGATGTATTTTACAAATCCCCAGTGAAACTAATGCTGCATACAATAAATAAATCTCCTTTTGTATTTGTACAGGGAATCATTAAATTTGGTTTGTTCTTTTGCTTTCCTCAGGATGGCTGAACACCTGCACACCTATAGAAACTAGTGAAAGAATTCCTTATTTTCCTTTGCTTACACATGCGGCTTTTGCTTTATCTATTAGACTGTCTTTTTCTCAATTCATGAGCTTTCCCACTGCTACCTTTCCAGTTCTTGCTCCCATTAGATGGCAGGGGAGGGAGCAAATGGCTGTGTGGGGCTCAGCTCTCTGCTGGAGTTAAAGCATGACAAAACCAATCTCTGTAATGGGCATTCCCTCCCCTGGTCTGGCCGGGGCTGATATACCTGAACACAGTTAAGGTAGCATGGTCATTAAGTTGCCTGACTCCACCTTCAATTCAGGTACATCAACAGCTGGAGTCTGGTGATGCAATTGCTTTGCACCTGCACCAATTTTCTTTGGCAGCTTTCCAGTACAAGCCAGAAAAGATAATAATCCAGCTACTAAAATATGTCTCTAAAAGAAATAGAAAACAATTAGAGAAGGGTCACAGAAGACAGAATGATAAGACAGAAATGGGGTAACATCAGGCTGGTGTTCAGTCACTAGTGGAATTCCATAGGGCTCCATCTTTGGCCCAGTTCTCTTCAACATCTTCATAAATGGATGCAGGACTTGGAGGAATACTAAGTTTGCCAGCGACACTAAATTGGAAGGAGCTGTCAACTCCCTTGAGGGCAGGGAGGCCCTTGAGAGAGACCTCAACAAATTAGAGAAAGGGCAAACACCAACAGTACGAATTTTAGCAAGGGAAAGTGTCAGATGCTGCACCCAGGATGGGTGCAGCCCTGGATTTATGGACAGTCTAGGGAATGAGATTCTGGGCCTGGGTGTCCTGGTTAATGGCAAGTTGAACATGAGCCATCAGAGCCCTGGCAGCCAGGAGGGCCAGCCCTGTCCTGGGGGCATCAGGCACAGCATCGACACCCAGGCGAGGGAGGGGATTGTCCTGCTCTGCTCTGCACTGAGGCGGCCTCACCTCCAGTGCTGGGGGCGGTTTNCACTGAGGCCGCCTCACCTCCAGTGCTGGGGGCGGTTTTGGGTGCCACTAAACTATTTGAGAGTGTCCAAAGGAGGCCAAAGTGGATGGAGAAGGGCCTTGAGGGGCAGCATGTGAGGAGTGGCTGAGGTGACTTGTTCTGTTCAGCCTGCAGAAGAGGGAACTGAGGGGAGACCTTCTTAGGCTCTACAACTTCCTCACAAGGAGAAGAGGATGGGCAGACATTGATGTCTTCACTCTCATGACCAGTGACAAGAGCTGAAGAAATGGCATGAAATTGAATCAGGGGAGGTTTAGGTTGGATATCAGGAAAAGTTTCTTCACCCAGAGGATGCTTGGGCACTGGAACAGGCTCCACAGGGCAGTGGTCACATCACCAGCCTGACAGAGTCAAGTAGCATTTGGACACTGCTCTCTGGCACACGGTGTGACTCTTGGCCCTGCACTGGGCCAGGAGTTGGACTTTGATGATCCTGATGGGCCACTTCCAACACAGCAAATTCTATGACTATTTCTTTTGTACCTCCAGAATATGAGGAGCAGATTTTCATTAATTTCACTAGTCATCTACACTACCTTCAGAAAGTAGAAACAGAAAATCCAGACACTTGTAAATTGCAGTTTTGCTCACGAAGAGTATTTATTACATAAAGTAGACCTCAGGAGGTTTAAATATTCATGGATTAAAACAACAGCATCTGCTTCTTTTCTATCTAGCCTAACACATCTTCTGAACACAGCTCATACATTGCTAGGGCTCTGTAGATCTTAGTGGTCTTAGAAACTTCAGCAAATCTGTTAACTGCCTACCAAATCTAACAAATAAGAAATCTGGAGAATAAGAAATTATCTAAAGAAATAGAAAAACACTTCTATTTTATTTTCTGGATTCCACTTTAGGGACATTGAAAACTTCCAACTTCTAAGGAATGTTATCAAACATTTTCATATTGAAAATGAAATCATGATTAGACTGAAGACATGGCTGCCCATTTCAGGAAACACTTCAATAATATTTTTATTTTTATGGGCAGTAACTAGCTTGATGAAACCACCACAAAGTTTGTAAAAAGAAAGGAGAAATATCAAAAGACTATTAATTTGTAGTTTGTACAAAAAGGAATTCTTCGTAATCACTACCTGTAGCTGAGTACAAATGGACATGTTAAAAACGTGTTAACAATTTACATCAAGAAAACAAAAAATGATACACAGATTGCTGTGGTTGTCAAAAAAGGGAGAAGAGAAGCACAAAGTACGCTATTATGTTCATTCATTATTAGTCTCATTTTTTGAATGTTCTTCTACATATCTTTAGTTTTCCAGGACCTTCACCAAATGAGACTATCTACACTTAGCTAATGCAAGGACTATTTGGTCTTGAAATAACACAGTAGGAAAGATGTAGACAGAAAAAAGCTGTATTTGCAAGAGGAAATACAAAATATAAGAATTCTGGAAAATAAGAGATCATTAGTATGGCATTAGTAAGCTGAAGGACTCTGTCCCCACATTGCTGACACCAGCTATAATGTAACACCAGTCTGCAATTCAGTAAAAGGCAGTACATCTGGCACAATTCAAACCATAAAATATGTCTAAGTTATTCAGAGTCCCTGTATATGGCATATTAAGATTACTGTGTTACTACTTTCTAGAAAACTGAAGTTATTAAGTTTTTAAGAGGTTTTTTTTCTCTCATATAAGACTGGTTGTTTCTCATGGGTGTACAAAGAAGGGAAAGGGCTCAAAGACAAATTATTCAATCAAAAGCATGGAGCATAGGATTAGGATTCCCTAAATCCTATATTCTCTGTATCAGGTTCATTTCTTTTCATGGTAAATGTAACAAAGGTTTCTCCCTCATCCTTTCTTTGCCTTTCCCTCCTTGTCTGCTAATCTGATCCATCATTTATGGCAGTGGAAATCTTTGAGGAGACTCGGTGTGAATTCATCTTTCTGCCTCAAATTTTGGTGCTTATGGAAGTCCCAATATAGACACCTAAAACTCATCCTGTCTAGAAGACACAAATTCTTCTTTGGAGAATTCAATTATTCCATTTTGTTCTGAATAGGAATTGGAAGAAAATCAACAAGTAAGTGTTATTGACAATCCTTGATAAAGCTGATTATATAATCATTCTAATTCTAAATCCATGTAGAAAAAGAGGTCAGAGAATTGAAAATTGGCTTCTAAAACATGTTCTGGAACAACAGAAATCAACCTGCAGAAAATTTATTTTGGATTTGTGGCCCTGTCCAGTGACCAATGGCACGTTAAATTCTCACAAGGATATCCCCAAAACCTGCTGCCTGCTGAATGTGGTAGACCCTGTGTGCTGATACTATTTTCTTCACAGGAGATTCATTCACAGAATAAAAGCGATATAGCTGACAAGATGTAAATATTTGTCTCTTTATAATATTCCATCTCACAGAAAAGCAAGTAGGTTTTTTCTTGATTATTTTTGGCAGAAGGAAGAATCCCACTGCCTTTATCTCCAGCATGCTATGTGGAACAGGACTAGATTGTAAAACTTCAGGGTAGTGTTGCCAAAATTATAGTTATCCCAGTACATTTTCAGTATTTTCCATAAATGTAACTAATTTTTTTCAGCTCCTATCATCATCAGGTGTTTTCACAAACTGGGCTTCTGTACACTTCTCTGGTCTCTTAATTGCTTTCTATAGTCCCTGAGTACCAAAGTCCTTTCTGTTTTCTTCTCTAGTCTTTCCAATGAATCTGTAGACTTATGATTATTATTGTCATAAAGGCATGAGAATGTGTTTCTCCTCTTCTGCCCACTCTCTGAATGTTTCCTTTGTACTCTAAAACAGTCAGAACTTTTTTTTATATCCAGCTGAAATTTCTGCTTCACTGAAACCTTGAAAATATGTCAAATACTTCTAGGAAATTCATGTATGTGTCTGTACCATTGAAAAAACCTTTTCTTACAGCAAATACCCAGGCAAAAATTTCAGCACATTACCGATGATGTCTTGGTAACCAGTGAACACAGAATGACATGAACACAGTGAGACATGAGCAATATTTATTGTGGATAAACTTCTCTGCTTAGCCTAGGCAATTATAATTTGTACAACATAAATTCTCCTCTTTACTAATTTGTCCATTCGTTAGGATCCAATGATTTAGGGAAGCTGGGCAAGGCTTCCCTGTACCTTGAACATGATTACCTGGGTGATTGGGAGAGACTGCAGTTAACCGCATTCTTCTTCCAGTGAGCTCATCACAAGGCTCCCAGCATCACTTGTGACTGTTTTACTCCCATCACCTGGAAAGAGTTTAAAGAGGTAAACAGTCACAAGTTATAAGTTGGATGCAACTTTCTCACACGCAGTCACACAAATCTGACAGCACAAACTTACCCGTGTGGCTTGCCCTGGGCAGAAGAGCTTTTCTGAGGACTAGTTAAACAGCTCACGTCCCTCTGTAGTCCTATGCCAGAGTCCTGAAGACTCATGGCTTTGGAGGAAGACCTCTCTTTACTAGCAGAGCAATAAACCATCCATTTGTCTATACATGAAAATTAGTTGACTTGTTAAGTGGTACTTGAAGGTAAAATCTGGCAATGTTTCAAGAACATACAAATCTCCAGATTCACACCACTGCAAATAACCATGCTTACCATACCAGGGCAACTATTTTTCTCTTTGGGAAATTATGTGACAACCTGTCACTGACTCTGGATTTAATCCTTTAGTCTGGACTATTGCAATGGAAAACAGCAGCTTCTTACCAGCGGATGTCTGAATTTAGGCACCATTTGCAGTGAACAACACTGTGGAAATACTGATAATCCTCTGCTTCAGTAAACATACTGCTATCTTCAAACCTGCTGAAGAGAGAACTAACTCTTGGATTAGGACTGTTTTGTATGCCTACTTTAACAACAGAAAAAGGGACTACAAACTGCTATCTGTTCAAATGTGTGCAGATACTGAATGATCTCCTAGATGACAATCAAAATGAAAAATCAGATATCAGATTCTAATGATCATTCGATCTCCTCATGAAGAAAAACAAGGCGATTTCCTGGGAGATAACAGCTGTGTAACTGTGCTGACACAGAGCAGACGTGGTCAGAGCAGTGATGTTGTACTGCAAGCTGTTTGTCAAACCAGCCGGCGTTCTGCTGAACGGGGGCTCGGTGCACTGACGCCATTGGCACTGCAGACTTTCTACTCCCTTACATATTTTACACTGTCTACCTGCATATTGCAGAATGTGAACTAAATCTTTGAGTTCTTAGAAAAATTTCTACTGCACAGAGAAGCAGGAGAATTCTCAGAGATCCATTATTTCATTAAAACCATCACATAGAGACATTTGCTTACACATTTTTAAAAGAAAATGCAGAGCCATCACCAGAATCTGCAGTAAACTACATTCAGAATTTTGAGCAGCCTGTCATGGAGGTGATATTGTGATGTACAGTTTCATATGGATTTACTGGACAAAAATTTGAAAGCATAATAATTAGAAAGAAGTAAAGTTCTGTTCATAAACATTTTTCGAGTTATAAATACATTGTGAGGGTACTTTTAGAAGACAAGCACCTCCAGCTGGCATATCGGGCTATTTCTTTTGTTGGCTTTATCTGAAATTTATAGTCCCTGTTTACCTAAATAAATGAGGAAGAGAACTCAGGGAGTAGAAACAAACATGTATGGATTTAAAAAATTATGCCAATTGATAAATCTTTAAAGATTCAAAAATACTTGAGAGGTATGATGAGAGAGGAAAACCTGAATATTTTATCCTTAAAGTTCTTAAACTAGAAGATTTTATAATGCATAGCCCAATTATTCTAAACTTTAAGGTTAATTCTTTTTTAAAATAGTATTGTTATTTGGGACTTGCTTATCCTTTTCAACATAATCTTTATACTCTCAGACTCTGTTTATTCTGTGAAGGCCAGAACTCCCATACCAACAATGAAGATGTCATCTATTGTCATGAAGTAAATCAGCAGTTTCAGGCTTTTGGATCTTGGCAACAAGGCTAATCCGTCATAGCAATCTGAGGGAAAATAATCCAAGGGCAAAAATGTTTGAAAAAACAGCGCTTTCAATGAAAAAAAAAAAAAATACAAAAGTCAGTGCCCTCCCATGAGAACTTCAGAACTTTTCAGTAGTGTTGTTTTATGGGGAAGCCTTAAAAGGCAATGTTAGATCTATCTCTACCATGAAATTTATTTGACATTATTAATCTTACAGATTGTTTGACCTATCCATTTTGAAAGATCTCATCAAAAGAAAAGCCTTTAAAGGCTTTAAGTTTAGCATAGCATGGTACTTCCTTTGGATATCTAACAATAAGCTTGACCAAAATGCTAGAGTTTGAATACTACATATTCTCCTTTGCATCTAAAGCTAAAACCTCTTTTATCTTTCCAAGTAAAGCTGCTACAGAATTCAGCTTTTCATGCAAGTGCCGTATTCTTAAAAACTTGTCTTCATTCTTCAGTGCAAGTCCCTGTACTCAGTTTACCCCTAAAACTGTGCCCCAAGAACTGATTGACCAAGAAAGGAAGAAAGTCTCAGCTGTCAAATACTGAAGTCCTACTCAGTGGAGTCTCTGGGTCTAGAGAGGGTTAAAGTCAGAAGAGCAGTAGTTTAGAGTTAGTGATGGTTGCAAAAGGAGAACTGTGAAATGTTTTGGGGAGAATTACAGCTTAATCACAGCCTCTGCTGTGCAGCAGTGATACAGGTGAGTTAATTTCTTGGCCACACAACTTGCTGTGAGATCTGATGTCTCACAACTGCACTATACCACAGTACATCCAGCAGCAGGTCTCATGCAGGGAATGAAATTAACTTGTGTCTGTCGCTAGTCAGAAATGTATGCCCATCATCTCACACTGCTTCAGTTCCAGTTTTTGAATGTGATTACTCCACTTAAAATTAAAGGAGAACAGAATCATACCTGACCTTTCTCAGAATCAGTCTCACCGACACACAGGAATATGATCAGAGGAATGGAGCACCTCAGGCACAAAGAGAGACTTGGGACTGTGCAGCTTGGAAAAGAGAAGACTTCAGGGTGATTTAATTGCAGCCTTTCAGCACCTAAAGAGAACCTACAAGAAAGCTGGAGAGAGGCTATTTACAAGAGAATGTAGCGATGGGACAAGGGGGAATGGCTTCAAACTGAAGGAGGATAAGTTTAGATTACGTATGAGGAAGAAATTCTTGACTGTGAGGGTGATGAAGCACTGGCACAGGTTTCCCAGAGAAGCTGTGGATGCCACATCCCTGGCAGTGTTCAAGGCCAGGCTGGATGGAGCTCTGAGCAATCTGATCTCGGGGAAGGTGTCCCTGCCCATGGCACGGGGTTTGGAACAAAATTATCTTTATGTTCCCTTCCAACCCAAGTCATTCTTTGATGCTGTGACAACACACAGGAGAAGCAAGGCTAGGAGGAACTCCTAGAGCAACCTCTCTTGAATCACAGAGTGGTGGTCACAGTGCAGGATAGTAGGCATTTAGTTCAGAAAAATGTATGGAAAATCCAAACCTTTTACTTTTGGTGTGTCTTATTGATCAAAACCTTTCACCAGCCGTTCAGATGATACCATTCAGAGTTCACACACAGAGAAGCACCATATGGTGCTCATAAATAGTTTACCTCACCCTTTCTGAACTTGTGTGCCTTATAACTACTACAGTTGTGGTAATGAGGTCATACAGCCAGAGAGGGCAAGATTGGAATACACTTTTGCTACTCTAGAAGAATCACCATACAACCGATCTCTCAGCAGTGTATACACTTGACAACGTTGGTGCAGAGGGGCAGTGGAGACTGCAGTGCCCAAATGCAGTGGGCTACCAGTCTCCCCAGCCTGCTGAGCATCTCCATTGGAGGAAGAAATACTGGTAACACAAAACAACCACAAATCTTGCAGAAGGATGATGAAAACTTGAGCTGGTGTTTCCTGATAAACAGAAAAATAAATTTTTAAAAACCCTAACAAACATGGCAATGAATAACAGCCAGATAGGAACTCAAAGACATTTTCATAAATAAAATGCTGTTCAATCTCTTGTGATTTAGGGATTTAGTGTGAGACTACACTCCATTACATTGCCTACTAGACTCTGTTTTGCTGTGAAACAAGAATACACTTCAATGAAGACCACAGCACAATCTAGTGCGCAAGTCAGCCCTAAAATTGTGGGCTTGGCTCATGAATTCACATGATAGAAATGAATATTTTAAAATATTTCTGTTTCAAGATACTGTCCATATCAAGACAGCATCATACACCTTGAGGAAAGAACAGTGCTTCAGTCTTTTGAGCAAATCACTCTATTTTCACATTTTTTCCTAAAAGGTTCTTGAAATTCAAAAGCCTGGTTCTTGAAACTAGACTGTATTATGTATATATTTATCTAGCTTCTCTTTTCAGCCTTTCTTCTTAGCATGGTTGGTATTAAGGGACATTTCCCATATAGTTAATTAACACTGTATTTTCTCTATTAGTCTGGTATAATATATAGCAAATTTCCTAGAGAGTCCGGTAAAATTTCTGCTGAGGAAGTAACACTGTTGTTCACTTATGAACTTTCTATTCAATTTTAGAAAATAAAATGAGTTCTACATCCTTTTCCATCTAAGCAAAAAGTCCTCAGGACCTGTGTTTCTCACTTCCTCTCTCACTTTAGATCACAAATGGCTTGCTCACAGCTGCCTCAGTTTGTGATAAGGCACACATCTGCAAGTGGTCTTTGCATCTCATCTGCTTCTCCTAGAAAACACAGGTCCTATGATACATGTTTCTAATACTAAACCTAAAATCATAGCTGGAAATCTACAGACACAACAGAAAGCAGGTTCTTTGCTTCAATGCTGTGAGTAGAAAGAGGTAGTAGCAGCAGAATGAAATTTCAAGTGAGGTACTGCAGGCAAGTATGAATATTAGCACAGAAGAAATTCCTGTCATCATTGATAAATGTTAGCATGTCTGATTGATTGCATGTTTTAAACACAAGTCTCTGTATTAGGCACACAATTCTAGTGGAAGCTAGCCATTCTCACCTGAAGATTTAAACTGAGCTCTTAGTCCTAGACATTTCTCTTTGACAAGGCCATGACAGTTTTGTGGCAAAGCTGTGAGGGCAAATGGCAAGTGTTAATAGTCTAAATTTCACAATATCATTGCACAATTTCCCAAGGCATATTATAGATGTAATAGTAAAATCATGGAACTTGTATTTGCAAATAAGAAAGAGATCACACTCACAGATTGTGTTTGTGTATGAATTTCTGACACTGAAACGATATACACGCACCTTAAGAAGACAAGAACTTAGATGTCACAACTGTTCTCACAACTCTTGCTTCTAACATGTCTTGAAAATCCTAGAAATCTAAGACAAAGGAGGAAAATTTTCTATGGAAATTACTATTAATTTCAACACTTCCAAAGTCAGTTCTGTTCTTCCGAATTCAACCAGAACGTTTTACTGTAGCTATCGCTCATCTCGACCAACATCTCAAATTTCGATATACGTAATTTATAAATAGTTGACAAACAGATAATAATGCTCTTGGCATTGAATTTTTTCATTTCAGGCACCAACTTTTTCTCCTGATAACTGTAGTAACTAAAAATGGGTAAGATTAAGAGACATTTGTTCCAGACTTAAATTTCTATCTTTTGGGCCTTCAGCTGCATTCATGAAATACCTTCATTTCTCAGCTTTAATGTCTTAGATCTATGTGTGGAGAGCAGTAAATAGTTTCCTAGACAACAGAAAGTCAGTGAAGTCTGTTGATGTCCAAATTCAGGGCTGTGAGCAAAAATGCAGCCCAGAAAATCCTAGATGATCTGTGCTCACATTTCAGTTTCACTCTTTGTAAGTAGAGATAGCTACAGAGATTCTGGGTTGTGCCTGTCCCTGTTTCTGCTTTTTTTTTTTTCAGTGGGAAAACAGAGGACCCATGATACAGGACAAATGATAAAGAAGAACTTCTTTCATGAGCAAATCTTGATGTGATCATTTTCAGTCATTCTTCATCCAGCACTTGAAACTAATTCCACCCTCCCAAACTGAAGGCAGATTTTGGATATTAAGGAAGCACAAACTTAGCAGGTGTCCTACCTTCACTTTATTTTTTATGTCACTTATTTTTAGTGCTGATTTTTCATTCATCTGAAATGCACAAAATCCAGATGTTTGAAAAGACAGGAACAGGAAAGTAGGATGGCATTCATAGCTAAATACACTAACCAATGTAATAACATTTAAAAGGTCATTTGCAAAGAGGCTTCCAAAACCTTAACTTCTCTGGAAGATAGCAGCACATGTGCCAAAACAAATGGAGAGAAAAATCCAGCAGTGTTTTCCATTCCTAAGCTTCTTCCACAGCTTTGTGCAGCTTTTTATCCACTTCTGTATGTTCAGAAGTCAGTTTCTACTTCTCCACTTCATAGTATCTGTCTCAGCTGTGAGCTTATCAGCTGGTCCCACAAGAGGTGTTTTTCCAGAACTGTCTGAATCTCCACAATTCCTCAAATTCTGACACGAAATCAATTTCCACATACTCTAAAAGAATCTAGCAGGTAGATGTCAAAAAGTGTGCTTTCTACCTGCATGTTAGCAAGACACAAAATACAAGCAGCTTTTAAATTTGCCACATGGCTTCTCACTTTCCGTCTCTTGTTCCTTTTTCTTGTCTGGCAGTAAACTTTGGTTCAGCAAAGCACCAAAATTTGCCATTGATTTTGAGATGTGGTTGTAATCCCCACCCAAGTGGCCTCCTCCCCACTATGAACACAAGCATGTGTGAGCACACGGCAAAATGCGTTTTGCTGAACTGGGACCTTGCACTGTAAGTTTTCTGGGGAGGCACCACTCTTTCCACACGTTTGCAAAGTACTTGGCACCAAGACTTAAGACTGTATGGACACTTGAAGGTGCTCCTCAGTGAACAACAATCACAGTGATGGCAGCTACCAAACTCCATCCTTTGGCAGCCCCCTAAAGCTTAGCAAGAATCCAATGATGTCTTTACACATCGAAGAGATTTGCTGGAAAGTCATAAAGACTGGTATGACACATTTAAATATATATTGCTATATGGTAGAGAGAAGGTCGCCTGAAGCCCACCATGTTCCCAGCACCAGAGGTCCTATAGCCCCAGCTCATTCCAAGCATCTGCAACTTCATGTCTAGGGAGTAAGAGACATTGCAACCTGGATTACTGGATTCAAAAATTTGCCTCCAAAGAAAGGCAAAGGTCACATTTTCAAGGTGAACAACACCTTGTCAAATGCTTGAAAATACCTAGATACACTACTACAGAGTCTTCTGTAGAGAAGGATAGATGAGTCCAGTAGAGATGGTGGGTTTACTTTGCTAATTGATAGACTCCTTATCATTGTGATCTTCTGCAGAGGTTACACAAGTAAGTAAAACTGAGATGGTGGCAGCTAGCTGTCAGTAAGACTTGCTTAATGAGGCAAGAGTTCCTGAATTATCTGTGTCAAGGTACCGTTAGTTCCCACTGAGCTAATGGATTTGTGTGTGCTTTCCACTGTGAGCAAAAGCTGAGTTTTGTTTTTTAAGACCATCATTATATATTTTTGAGGCAGCACGGTCCACATGTTTCCCATCCTAGGTAAAAATACATAGATGGTACCAGATGTGGTCCATTGGACAGAAAGAAGCTAAGCTCCAAGTTGACAGCTGTAGCCGATGAGGTCATCAATACAGTTTAGAGAAGGAAAGAGTTCAGTGGAAAAAAAATGTCACTTTTTCTTTTTCTCTTGTTTGAAGTCACTGAGCTTCAGGGTTCGGGGGAATTGTTGCTTTGACTTTATTCTTCTGTAGACGGGTGGCTGCCTGCCAGTGGCAGCTGCATATGGGATCATTTGCATTGCATGAGGAGTCTCTTGTTTAAAGGGAAGCTCTTCCTTCCCTTAGATCATCTGCTTCTTTAGAGTCAGGGCCACTGTTTCACACAGATTGTATTCTTCCTTTAATCTTTTCTCTCTGCTTATTCTGTACTCGTTTACAAGTATCCAAAGCCAGGTTTAGCAGACTCATCTGGGATAGCTGAAAAAGGCAGTCAACGGACAAAGAGGGAATTATTTGATATTCCTGTGGTTACATACTTCTATGAGAGGATTTTTGCAATGTACATATGCTCTTTTACATCACTGTGTTACAATCAGGAGTCTAAGAAACTGTTATTTGCTGCATGCAGAATGGATATTTAACCTGTCTTGGGAACAGTGTTCTGTGTTTGCACCTCATGTAGACAGTGGGGTACCCCTCCCAGAGCCCCACATCAAACAACTGAGTGCCTTTCATCTTCAGGAGCAACGCAACTCATTTCTTTTGCACCTGACAAATCAGGGACAATCAACTATTTTAATGGGGTTTTTGGGGGAGGTAAAGAGTGAGGGAGAGAGAAAAAAGTTTCCCTAGAATGATATTATAAAAGCTGTGACTAACATATTAGCAATTTGGCTTCATTACCCTGCACACAGGAGAGTGCCTAAAAGTAAAATAAGATTAAGTGACTGTGATATAGCTCAGATGCTCTAGTCCAAACTTGCTGGATGGTTGCCTTTTCAGATCTAAGGCATGCACTGTAAACACTCCTTTCCATATTTAGGATATAACTTGTCTTTTTATCTTCTTTTGTTTCCTCCACCTCGTCTTAGCTCCCTCCCAGAACTTTCAGTATGCAGGAGTAGGTGCTTTCCTGTTGTCTGGTACAGGTTTAAGATTTGCAGTGCATGGCCTCTCTGGTTAAAGACAGACAGCAAGACCCACCCACAAATAAGGGCTGTCTCTGAATTCCAGTCTGTAGAGTAATTTTGCCTTCAGAAGGTAAGAATCTTATAAACTATAATAAAAACCACAAGCGGTCAGACCTAATTAAAATGGCAATAGCATTTTAATACATGCCGTCTCATAAGGAGAGCAGACATGGTTTTAATAACATCTTTCTTAATGTAATCAGCTAAGCTGATGAGAAAAAAAAAGGGAGAAGTAGACTCTTTAAAAACCTTGTTAACCTCCTCTCTGTTTTGAAACTCCTCTCTGTTTTGAAACTCTTCTGCACCCTCCCAAAAGAAAGGAAAAAAAAGAAACAAGGAGAACAAGCATGAGAATATGCTAGACAGTTTGTGAGTTCACTGTGTCTTTGCTAGATATACACACATCAGTGGCTGACTAGAAAGGGGAAAGGGAAAAAAAGAGCACAAAAACACCACAACCAGCAAGAGGAAGCATGTCCAGGCACCTAATCTTTGGGAAGCTAGCCATATTTCATTTGTAGCCAGCCAAGTCAGATTTGCCAGCTGAGACTCTCTCCCTCCCTGCGTCTGTAAACGGGTGCAGACATGGTGAGTCAGGGAGTCACAGTGAATTACTGTGGAGTAAGAGGAAGAACAAAGTGCTGTTAGCAATGGTTGCAACCCAAACACTATGAAAGATCTACTTTTTGATTGTGATTTGTTCTAAAAGCAATTCAAGCAATTCCTGAGTATCACAGAAAGAAAGATGGGTCTGATTATTGCTTGTATTGTAGGTGGTTTTTGTTTTTGTTAACACAGGGTCTGTTAAACCCCTGGTGCATGGTAACTATAGATTCCACTTGGTTCATTCCCTTTGAAGTCAGTTTGCTTTTGTTCTTTACCTAGCTTGACGCAATTTTCTACTAGCTAATTTGTATGCAGCCCTTATCAGAACCTGCCACCCAGAATTCTGTATGTGAATTTGCCATTAGGGAGAATGAATTTGCTGTAGGGATGGAGATGGATTTGTGGTGGGAAAGTTTGGGATAGAACAAATACAAATATNAGAAAGAAAAAGAAAGAAAGAAGTTATTGCAAACACAATTAACAAATATGGAAAGCTGAAAATATTTGGGGAAGCCTGACAATAGCATACCTCTAATATGATGGCAGAGAAGAGGGAGGGGAAAAGCTGTAAGGAACAACTAAAAATCATGCTTTCTTTAAATTTTCTGCATCTTTCGAACTGTTCTGTACTTCTCACGCTGTGGTATCCACCAAGAGAAAATTAAAATATTCTACAAAACCCTGAAATACTCAGGGACTCAGAAAAGCAGAACAGCAAAATTATAGGCTGTGTCTAGAGAGTAGAAGAAAAAGTGACCTAGAATCCTGTCTGCATGACAGAGTTAGTGAGACTTGTGTTCCCTCTGCTTTGCTGTCACTTTTTTCTATTATCTACCATTGACAATTTGGATTCAAAACTAATTTATTGGGGACAATAGAAAAATTTTTGTGCGTACTAGCTACTGCTCCTATGTCAAGGCCACATGGGATTTTGCCAAAATGTTGCAAAAAACTAGAACTAAATTACTTCTAGGATTAACACTGTGAATTTAGTTTTGAAATCACCCAGAAGAATCACATTTGGCCCTAAAAAGAAAGCTGAACTTTTATAAAGAAATACTAACAACAGCCGGAGTTGCAATCAGTGGAAAATATTTTGGCAGGGCTATTAAAACTCATACTTTAGGGCTCAAGCCAATATTTATTATGGGCCAAGATGAGGCTTAATACGGTGGCAGGGAAGGAACAGGGCAGCTTAATCCACATCTGCTTGCTGTTATTTTCCACCACTGTCTTTGAATGGTCTCATCGATCTGAGACAGAGGAGTCTGGAATAGACGGACCTGAAGTCTGATCTATTCAGACTATGCCTGTGTTTTATTAGGCTTATTTTGTTAAGCAGCAGCACTGTTTCTGGCATTGTGCTGTTCCCAAATACAGAGAGCCCTGACTAAGCTGAATCATCATGAGATGGAACTGATGCTGATGGGAAAGCACAACACTCTGCAAAGCTCATCATTTCTCATGTGGCAGTGCCATGAAAGCTTCTGCCCTCAGCTTGCCCAGTGCTCAGCATTCACATGGTCTTCTCACAGCTCCTCTGAGTAAGAAGCATCTTTCCTGCGACTGCCCTCAAGAACACCTCACCCCTTCTTGTTGGACTTTGCAGCTCATCCCTGCCAGCAGAGATGTTATGCAATTTCAGAGCTGGTTGCTGCATTTCCCCATAAGTAGGTGAAGAATCTCCCAAGGGTTCAAATGGTAGTTAGGTTTCTGCTCTGTAATGTGACCATGCAGAGACCTTCCCCACAGCTCTCACCTTTCCCCAGCCACTCAAGCTCAGCAGTCAGAGACCTGCCTGTGAACAGCCCAGCTCACCAGCTGGCTCTCCTCAGCCTGCACCACCATGGCCGCTGTGCTCCACATGCAGCCACAGCTCAGGTCCAGCCTTCCATACCTGTCACTGAGCTCTCAGAATCAGCCCATTGCACCTGCTGCTCATGGCTGGAAAATAAGGCTGAAAAAGAGACTACAAACTGCAAAGCAGCTTCACTGCATCTTGAATAGGCATTGAGCGTTGTATAGCCATTTCCCAGCCGAAACCAGACCCTGACTGTAGAAGCAGTATTCTCCAAGGACATGGTCTCATGGTGGGCATCTCTCCCCAGAAATTCACCCAGAAATTGGAGACCTGCTTGGAGCTAAGGTCTTGGATTTCAGGATGAAGTGTGTTGGCTGAGAGGGTCAGCTTCTTTCCTCTTCTGGTGTGTTGGCTGAGGGGTCAGACATGCCCTTCTAATTCACAGACTCAAGCAGGAGGTGGTGGTGGTCTTCCTTCTGCTTGGCCTCAGTGCTGTCTGTTTAGGGTTTGGCTTCAGGCCCAGTTTTTACTCATTTCCTTGTGCTCTAAAGAAAAGCAACTGTGGCAGAGAGACTTCCTTCAAGTCGTCGTGAAAATGGCAGATGAAGATGGTGTATTCAGTGGTTATGTTTACCTTTTAAACAGATGATGCAGAGTATTATAGAATCATAGCATCATTTAGATTGGAAAAGACCTTCAAGATGATCAGGTATAACTACTAAGGAAACGCTGCCAAGCCTGTCCAGTTGCCCAGAGGCCAGAAGCCTTCTCCATTCTCCTTTTACTAAACAATTTCACTAAACCATGAAGCCATGAGTGCCAGGCGCCATGCTTTACTGTGAATTTGGTGCTTCCGTCTAGCTTCACACAGTGAATTTTAATGCTATTACTGGAGGGAGCAACCTGTTTATCTGTCATGAAAGAGAATGTTTGCTTAATTACAGTTTTTTCATGCTTCTCATCTGACTGACCTGCTGCTGTTATGCAGGCTAGTATATAAATATCAGCCTCATTGGTTAAAATGAAGTCTTCTGCGTAATCAGTCTCAAACTTAAACCAGGCAAAAGTAACTATAGACCACTTTTTTTTTCCAGTAAAGGTCTGATTTTCCTCATTTCACACTTTATTTAAAAGTAGTGGTTTGCTTTACAGGCTGGACTCTGCTAACTCACAAGAGATTCAGCTTTTAATTTGCATAAACTGGGATTGTCACAAGTGTCACTTGAGCCCTGAAACCTTGATAGTGTTTCAGAACTTCTCATTCAGCAATTGAGTAACAAGTATTTCTGCTAATGAACAAATTTTCTTTACCTAGATCTACAATTTTTTAAAACTGTTTTTCCTTATTCAAGTATCATTCAAGGCATTAAGGACTCCAATGAGAACAGATTTTTTTCTGCATCTGTCTTCATTTCTTTCAATTCCAGGAATCACCAGATACACATAACAAAATTTCTTGTTAAACCCTTTTATTTGTCAGCTATTGAAAGAATGAAAATAGCTAGCCTAACAAGCTCCCAATGGTGCTACTCTTGATAATGCTTCTCAGGCCTGAGTGAGAGAAAGAAGTATTTTAAAACAGAATTTGTTGTTGAGGTCAGTAGGCACTTTGGGCTATGCTGCATGTTCAAAATCTCTCATTATATATCCTACATCTCTGCTAGCATACTAGCTAGCATACTTCTCCAGAATTCATGGACCCCCTCTACCTACACAAACACATTTTTGAAAAGTGGCATTTTTGAGAATATTAGTGGCAATCTCTACAAAAGATGCTGCAATGTAGGAATGTTTAAGATTTAGCCACTGTCAGGACCTCAAACCAGGGCCTGATCTGCACTGACAGCACAAAACTCTGTAAGATTAGCGCTTTGTGTTTAGGTCAGGTTTTCCTCCTGGGCTGGTTTTGGCTGGAATGGCATTACTGTTCTAGATTTGTGCTGGAGAGAGTGTTGATAACTCAAGAATGTTTTCATTATTGCTGAGCAGTGTCAGGGCCTTTTCTGCTACTCATACCACCCCATCAGAGCAAGCTGAGGGTACACCAGCAGTTGGGATCCCAGATCACGTGGTGCTGTGCTCAGTTTATAGAGAGAGGGGAAGAAGAAGGAAGCAGGGGGGACATTTGAAGTGATGGTGTTTGTCTTTCCCAGTCACTGTTGCACATGATGGAGCCCTGCTTTGCTGGGAATTGTCGGACACCTGCCTGCCCACTGGAAGTGATGGTTGATTTCCTTGTTTTGCTTTGCTTGCATGAGTGGCTTTTGTTCTACCTATTAAATTGCATGTAATTCATTATGTTTTTTCACTTCTACCCTTCTGAGTCTTTTCCCTGTTCCACCAGGGAGGAGTGAGCAAGTGCCTCTGTGGTGTTTAGCTGCTATCTAGGGTTAAACCATGACGCCCCCAAATACGCAAACAAAATGCTGTGTGCTTACTCAGTGCAGCAGGAGAGGGCAGGAAAGTGTTTGATTGCACTTCAGGTGATCTTTCTACCCTTATGTAAGGCTTCAAAAAGGTTGTTGATACGCTGATACATGAAGCTGATGGACAGGGCATGTGGAAATATTTCTGTGAGTCATCCCCATTTTCTTCAATAAAAGTCATGAAGAGTCTGTAAATCATGGTAAAATTACCTTTGTTGCCCACAGTATTTATTAAAAGTGTGTCATGTGGCTTACGTAAACAAGATTATGCACTGTCCAGTATTTTAGGAAATCAGCTGGAGTTTCCTCATACTGGCAGCATCAAGTCTCAAGTGTTGAGAGTTATTTCAAGATACTGCCTCTGTGTGTGCTATGCCTCCACCTCTTCTATTTCTGGCCACTACATGTACCTGCAATAAAAGTGACTAATGCATAACAATATTTATTCAGTCTCTCCCTGTTTTGAATTTTTATTTATAAGACAACAGTTTCCCCATTGTATTTGGTATGTGAAGTTGTTTCATAAAGTTACACTTATTTATACAGAGCTTTAAATGGCAGCCAATTTGCAAGAGTTTTGTTTCATATATTTAAACACTTTTTTGAGACTGAACCTGCAGACCGTTTGACCATACAACACACATTACAGTGCCAACAAAACAGCGCTTGATTCCACACACAGAAAGTGTGTTACATGGCTGAACTCAGCACAATGGACTGTCTTGGTAGTGAGTCCAGCCACTTCCTGCATGTACCAGACCTTAAAGGGTGGACCTGGAGCAGCACATGCCCTGACAAGATGGGTTCCGGTGGAAGACTGAAAGGATATTCCTGAATTTGTCTGCAGTTTCTTCACCTGATTGATCAGCAGAGATGTAGCATCACTCAACTAATTTGCACATTGGCTCCTAGCTTTGCAAGCCCATGCTGAACTGTGCATCTTGGGAGATACCACAGACCCACTACAGTAGCACAGGCTTGGCAGCAATGATGAAGCTGTGCTCATTGTTGAAGCTCTCCTTTGTGCTTCCTCCTGCCTGTCGTGGGTGCCTAGCCCTAGCAGCATCGTCACAGAGATACATTTGCAGGTAAATCCAGTTTCAGTAAACTAGATCAGGGAAGGTATGGCTTTGCAATACAACCTTAACCAAAATAATTTTTGATTTCAAATCCAGTGCAGGCGCCCTGTTGCACTGGTAGAACTTAAAGGGGCAGCCACTAGAAGGAGGGAGGAAATATTTATGTTGATATCACCCCTTTCTGTGATCAAACAATTGCGCTCTTGCACTGGGGGAAGCATGCAGATGTCCAGTAATGTGGAGGACACGGCTGTTTGGGTGGGTCCTCAACACAGCCATAATATTTGGAGAACTTTGCTGCTTACAGATGACTGGGCAGAAAACTACAGGAGGTCAAAGCTGGAAGAAATTGTGTCTTGGAATCAATTCAGCTTGTTTATATAGACCTTTCAAATGCATACCTGATGTACTCTTTCAGAGACCACTGCTACTACCAAGCATTTGATGACAATAAAGTTGTGAAAGATTGTCAGGAATATTTATTTAATCTCCTTCATCTTTTATTCCTCTATATCCAGGCTAAATCTAGAGGTAGCTCACAGCAGTAGCTGATGGATTATCTGACAAATTGTTCAAGAAATTTGGAAGGGATTTATTAGTCCAAAGCCAGTGTACACTAGAACTAGACAAACGATCCAATATTCCTATTCCTTTCTAGAAGCCAATGAGTTTGTTATGGAAGAGAGCCGAGAACTATCCTGAACAGTGCCAAATATTTTCCAGAGTCAGAAACTACTGAGAAGAAAGCTCCTTTTTACTGCCAAATGCCTGAGGCCAAAAGGGAACATGGATAAATTTTCCTGTAAGAAAAGCTCAATCCAGCAGATGTGGAGGAGAGACATTTGGGCCAGAGGTGCCAGGTGAGTACATGATGCCGTGTACAACAGTAACACCTGCTTCTTTAGACAAAGTATTTTAAGAAACTAAAATAAAAGAAAAAGTGCAACTCCTAATGGCCACCTCATTAGCCAGCACTCAGGGAGAAGGGTGAGGGAGAAAGAATTGCTGGAAAGACAGAGTTCCTTCGAATTTCAGGTGGCACAAGGAGGACATAAATGATCCATTTGTTAGATTCCACCACACATCAGAACTATTTATCAGCAGTTGTGAGGGGATTACACAATAAAACGTTCACAGGCTTCCCCCTTGGTGGTCTCTCTGGAGAAGTTAAGATCTCAGAAGTCATTCAAAGATGGCCTGCTTTTTTCACCACCAGCATGGTTCCCAAGCACTCCTCACAACCACTTTTGGCCACCTCAGTCTGCCCTCCCCTGAAGTTTGGATTCATTACTGCAGCCCACCATGAATCTTGATGTCCATTAACCTGAGCTGATGTCAGACCATATGCTTGGAAATGCCACTGTAGCCCCCTCTCTCCAGAGGCCCTGACAATGCAATGTTTCTGTGTCTTTCACCCAGGCAATCACCCTTTCCTCAGTGTTCATCCTTCCAGCTGGCCACAGCATTACAGCCCCAGCATACCAGCTTCATGCATGCCCCTAAAATGCATGGTCACCTGGTGACCCAGCCTGATGCCCAAGGCTGTCTATCACAGATTGCCTGCACAAGGCTGTTCAGTAAAATGCTTTACCTTTTCATTAAAAATACCTGAATCAAATGTTATATTATAAATTTAATAATTCATTCTCTTAGAAAGGGAAACACTTTGTACACATTTTCATGGTCCATCTGATGTAACAATGAAGTGAAATTATAGACGATTATGGGTGTGTCAGACCACCAGATTAGTCATGGTTCTTTCTAGTGAGAATCAGCATTTGTCCTCTTGATAACTAATAAACAATAATTCATGACAACAGGAAGAAAATTACAAGTCAAAGTAATTATACTGTGCAGGTAAAATATATCTGAATAAAAGCGTTGTCAATAAGGTGAGAGCAGTAAGAACAATTTAGCCATCAATAATTTTGTGGTTGTATCCCTTAAGGATGACTAGTTACAAGACAAGGTAACAGCCCCCTACATAAGGCAGTCATAGACCTGCATGACAACCAGTTAATGGGGACCAGATGTTTAAACACAGAGGCATGACCTTGCAAGACTTTCGGACACATCTAGGCAACATATATGAAGAAGTTATTCACTTGGACCATGGGGAAAGATGTACTTAGGCACCCTGGTCTAGCACATAGTAATTCTTTGAGTCATGTATACACTAATGTGCTGTTCTGACCTTCTCAGACATCTCTTGGTGAAGGTCACTGTTTCATGAAATGTAATGAGTTTTAGAATTAGATCCAGTTTCACTTTACTCATGCCCTGCCTTTAGAGGTTCTTAGATCAACCTGGCAGGAGGTCCTGAAGAGAAGATTTTTACTTGTCTATGCCAAGTCTCCTCTAGTGGTAGCTGCAGACCAAAAGTGCTGTACAAAACTAGAAAGGTACAATTTCCAACTATTTTGAAGCAGGTTTTCACAATACTGTATTGCTTTGTCAGCTTTGAAGAATAGGAGAATTCTTTGAGTATAAAAGGCTGATAGCCAAAAGCATCTGCAACAAATAGTGATGCTAGAAGTTGCTTTTCTTTGAAGAACAAACAGAATCAATAGGAATTTAGCACTAAGTGGGAACTTCCAGCAAATATAGCAAAAAGAGCAGAGAAAACATAGGTTTTCTCTCCAGAAAAGACAACAGGCAAAAAAAAGATAAAAAAACAGAAATAGATCTAACTCATATTGATGACAAATCAGACCTTTTGCTTTACGGTGGCTGTTATTGGCACTCCTCACTGCACAGGCAGAATGGCAGCTGTTGATCTTTCACTGCTTAGCACTGCTGAGATGCATAAGGAAAACACAAGCCTTGCTCTTACACAGTGCAAGTAGAGATATTGCTTATGAAGTGTTCTTGTAGTCACTCATTCAGAAAACAATTTACTGGGATGTATAGACTGTGCCCTGAAATGTTCTCAGCAACCTGTAGACTGCAGCTGTTCAGCTTCAGAAGTCTGGGCTGAACTTTCTCCCCTAACATTTTATTTTGAATACAGAGATGATCAAAGAATCATGGAACAGTCTGGGTTGGAATGGACCTTTATTAAAAATCATCTAGTTCCAAAGTCCCTGCTCCATCCCTCTAGTCATCTTGGTGGCCTCCTCTGGACTGTGTCCCACAGGTCCCTGTCCCTCCTGTGCAGGAGACCCCAGAGCTGGATGCAGCACTGCAGGAGGGGTCTCACCAGAGCAGAGCAGAGGGGCAGAATCCCCTCCCTGGCCCTGCTGCCCACGCTGCTTTGGATACAGCCCTGGATAATTGGCTTTCTGGGCTGCCAGTGCACATTGCCAGGTCATGTCCACCCTCTCATCCACCAGCACCCCCAGAGCCTTCTGGGCAGGGCTGCTCTCCATCTGTTCATCCCC